>JAFEMH010002221.1:0-364237 GCA_022495995.1 Adenophora triphylla var. japonica
AATGTTGGAAACGGTAATTGAACTTGATGTATCTGGACCGTCTGTGGTCTGGCCGCGCTCGAGGACGCTGACATAGTTAGCATCTCCTGACTCGAGGGATTCCTGATTTGAGATTTGCCCCGATAGTCCCTTGATCGATTTGAAGGAGGTAGCCCCGGCGCCCGGGCCGCGGCATGCTTGGCTGTTGTCTCGGCTTCGTTCCCTATGAGGAAACTGTCCCCTCTGATGACTTCGAGATCTCCCTGACGGTTAATGAACTTGACGCACTGATGGAGAGTGAAAGCTATGGCTTTCATGTGATGTAGCCAAGGGCGTCCCAACAGAGCTGTGAATTCGGACAGAATGTCCATCACCTGGAATTTTGCTGGCACCATTTGGGTTTCGAACCAGAGTTCCAGAGTCACCGTCCCCAACATGGGACGAGACGTGCTGTACCCTATACAATATACCCTATACACTATACATTATACACTATACCCTATACACTATACACTATACACTATACACTATACACTATACACTATACCCTATACCCTATACCCTATACCCTATACACTATACACTATACCCTATACCCTATACACTATACACTATACACTATACCCTATACCCTATACCCTATACACTATACCCTATACACTATACACTATACACTATACCCTATACACTATATCCTAAACCCTAAACCCTAAACCCTATACCTTATACCTTATACCCTATACCCTATACCCTATACACTATACACTATATACTATACCCTATACACTATACACTATACACTATACCCTATACCCTATACCCTATACCCTATACACTATACACTATACACTATACCCTATACCCTATACCCTATACACTATACACTATACACTATACACTATACCCTATACCCTATACCCTATATACTATACCCTATACCCTATACACTATACCCTATACACTATACCCTATACACTATACACTATACCCTATACCCTATACACTATACCCCATACCCTATACCCTATACACTATACCCTATACACTATACACTATACACTATACCCTACACACTATACCCTATACCCTATACACTATACCCTATACCTTATACCCTATACCCTATACACTATACACTATACCCTATACACTATACACTATATACTATACACTATACCCTATACACTATACACTATACCCTATACACTGTACACTATACCCTATACCCTATACCCTATACACTATACACTATACACTATACCCTATACCCTATACCCTATACCCTATACCATATACACTATACCCTATACCCTATACACTATACACTATACACTATACACTATACCGTATACCCTATACACTATACACTATACACTATACACTATACACTATACACTATACACTATACCCTATACCCTATACATTATACCCTATACACTATACCCTATACACTATACACTATACCCTATACACTATACCCTATACCCTAAACCCTATACTCTATACCCTATACACTATACCCTATACACTATACCCTATACACTATACCCTATACCCTATACCCTATACACTATAAAAAAATACCCTATACACTATACCCTATACCCTATACCCTATAGCCTAGACACTATACCCTATACCCTATACCCTATACACTATACACTATACACTATACCCTATACCCTATACACTATACCCTATACACTATACACTATACCCTATACCCTATACACTATACCCTATACACTATACCTTATACACTATACCCTATACACTATACCCTATACCCTATACACTATAAAAAAATACCCTATACACTATACCCTAAACCCTAAACCCTATACCCTATACCCTATACCCTATACACTATACACTATACACTATACCTTATACCCTATACACTATGCCCTAAACCCTAAACCCTATACCCTATACCCTAAACCCTATACATTATACACTATACCCTATACCCTATACCATATACCCTATACACTATACACTATACACTATACACTATACACTATACACTATACACTATAGGGTTTAGGGGTTAGGGTTTAGGGTTTAGGGTATATGGTTTAGGGTTTTGGGTTTAGGGGTTAGGGTTTAGGGGTTAGTGTTTAGGGTTTAGGGGTTAAGGGTTAACGGTTAGGATTTAGGGTTTAGGGGTTAGGGATTAGGGGTTATGGGTTAGGGGTTTAGGGGTTAGGGGTTATGTTTTAGTGGTTTAGGGGTTAGGTTGTGGTTAGGATTTAGGGTTTATAGGTTAGTGGCTTAGGGATTGTGGGTTGTGGTTTAGTGTTTATGGTTTAGTGGTTTGGGGGTTAGTGGTTAGTGGTTTAGTTAGCGCGAGAGCATTTGAGCATCACGGAGCGCCGGAGAGGCTTCTGAGCACCACAAGGGAGCTCGAAAGGCCTCCAAGGATCCGAAAGGGGCCTGAGTGCCTCGAGAGGACTTAGAGGGGTGCAAGTCCTGGGGGGAGAGGAGAGAGAGAGGGAGATGTGTGAAATGAGGGAGGGGGCAGCCTCTATTTATAGTGCCAGGATTCAGGTAAGAAGGTCCGTACTGACCTTCTAGGTAATCCAGATTTTGGTTTTCCTCGATTTGAGGGAATATGTGGACTTTAAGAAGATTCACCATGATGGTGTTCAAGGAAGGTCCGTACTTTGACCAACCTTGCATGCAATAAGGTCCGTACCTGACCAACCATGTAGGTGAGTGATTATTACTTCCTGGATTTGAGGGGATATCTTCGACTTTAAGGGGATTCAAGAATCATTGCAACAAAGAGGTCCGTATTTAACCATGTTTGCTTTTCCAATTTTTGAAAAATTCCTAAAAAGTCCTTTTGTCCCTTGTCCCGTAAAGGTCTCTCCTCTGATCTGGCTAGGTTTGAGGTTTTTAAGTGTCACGGGTCTTCGAGACTGCTTGTGTGAGTCTGCCTGTGTTTCCCAGTGGTCGGAAGAGAGGTGATCCAAATTGGGGTACTTACAACAATGCATACCTTTATCATCACTGTAGATATGAGACAGAAGGTTGTGTTTCTGCACCATCCACCAAAGATACCTTCCGTACAAGAATCGTACTTGGCTATGATGGATCCACGACCAATAATTTTACCCTGCGTTGTCACTAAAGACAACTGAGGACCAGATGCTTCTTCAAGATCGGCTAGAGATCGGCGATGTCCAGTCATATGCGTAGAGCATCCACTGTCCATAATCCAAACATCCTTTCCGGCATCGGTTGAGGCCATAAAGCATTCTTGAATTAAAACAATAAGCTTATGGTCCCCCTTATTCTTTTGGGTCCAAAGAGTTAGTTCCTCTTTGCAGCCTATACTGGCCACCACCTGAGCTTTTAGACTCAGTGGGTCCAGATAGGTGCTTCAAGAGACATTCATAAGCCTTGTGACCGAAAAAACCACAGTTTGTACATTTATTAGAAGATGGCTGTGAGGGCTTAGATGAGTTGATGTTCAATTTAGCCAATGCTTCAGAAGGGTTCACTGATTGAGCATAAACAGATCCTTTGGGGACGAAGGTGATGGATTTACCTTTGTTGGCCGGTTGCACAGGTTTGGGAATGCCTTTACGGCCGAGGGCCCTTACTGGGTTGGTTGACCTGTCGGTTGTCCGATCGGTCGACTACCGGTGACTACCTTACTGAGAGGTTTCCCGACCCGCAACATGACCAAATGGCAATTTTAATTCCACCTTTGTTGTCACCATCGCTGAGTGGGACATATTGTCCTAGCTCAGGATCAGCTACCTCGGTCCATTGGGATTTGTTCTTGTCAATTTTGGCCTTCATCTATTCCTGCACCTTGGGATAGTTGTGTGGGACACCACTAAAAGGTCTAGTTAACCCTCTCTTAAGCACGTTGGATTGAGCATCATCAAATTTACCCATCAAGTTCTCAGTAACAGACTTAGTAACTGGTTTGTCTTTGCTGTCATTGTCATTGTCATTGTTGCTGGAGGTAAAGCCTATACCAGATTATACATCTCTGTTAGGAGACATCTGATCTTGTATGATAGTCTCCACAGCAGCTCGGGATTTTGAAAAGGTGTCAATAGATTTTGAAAGAGAATTATTTCTTGACACAAGATCAGCAACTTGACTATAACGTATATTCCGGCCTCTCAAATGAGTTCTTGATTATCTTTTCTTCAACCGATCGTACTCGAGCTTACTTTCTTTCAAAATTTTTATTTCAGCTTTTAAAGAGTCATTTTCAGTTCTGATCTTTTTAAAATTAGCAGCCATAACTTTGTGAGCTTCATTTAATTTTTCAAAATCTGAGAAGAGCTCATTCATCACCTCTGCCATTTCAGACTTAGACATATTTGGCATAGGGTCAATGGTAGGCTGAGAGGTTGAGGATGATGGTTCAAAGTTAGGATCAAAATTAGGTAGGGATGATATCTGTTGAAGACTTGGCTCGGTTAGGGTCTTTAGAAATTGAATCGGTCGGGGCTCAAGTATCGGTTGATGAGAGGAAATCGGCAAGGCTTGAGCTTGGTAGGTCTGTTGAATTGGTTGCATCAGCTTGGGCATTCTTACCATCGATTGAGGTCGAGGTTTGACCTTTTCTTTGGAAGTTTCCAGATCTTTGAAATGATGAGGATTTGGGTTGGAAGGGTTTGCTGTTGGATTGTTGGGATCTTTTAAAATCCTTGAACTTTCTATAGTTTCTAGCAAAGGCAGCAAACTCATCTTCTTCCTCAAAAGGCATACTAGATGAGGTAGTGGCTTGAGTTGGTTGAGGCTGAGAGATTGAGGGAGAGTCAATGGTAGGTTGGTTGTTTAGCAAAGAAGAGCCAGGGAAGATCTCAGTCTGAGCTGGTAGAGATAGATTTTTAAATTATTTTTGAACTCCACTCAGCCTGTTGAGCTCTTCCTCATATAAAAACAAAGTTGAAACAATGTTCTGGATATGAGTAACGTTCAAATCTCGACATTCTTTCAAAATAGCGACCTTGACATGCCACAAATCTCCAAGAGAATTTAGGAATCTCATGTTTAGGTCTTTCATAGTGTAAACTCTACCTAAAGATGCACAAGAATTACTCACCTCGCAGAAACGATCGTACGTTTCCTTTAACGTCTCATTTGGGTTCTTCTTGAAGGACTTGAACTCAGCAACACTTTTGTAGAGTCTGTTGTCCTTGGCCACTTGATTTCCTTCGAAATATCTGAGCAAGCTTTGCCATACTTGCTGAGCAGTCTCATAGCATTGTACTTGTTTGTACAGTCTGTCATCAAGGCCTGAGGTTAATATGTGTAAAGCTTTTCTGTCCAAGGAGTCACAGATTTTGTCATTGTCAGTCCATTCTTCATGTGGTTTTGGAACATAAGTTTCATAAACCTCGAAATCTTGTTCAGACGTTCTATCGACATGATCCATGAGAGGAGTTTTGAGTGCTCTAGTTTCAAGATTGATTTTTATGGGTGTCATGGGACCATCTCTGACTACAGTGGTTAACCTATCATCTATTGAGTCCAAGTACCGCATGATTCTGTTTTTCCATACTAGAAATTCGTTTTCGTTCAACATGGGAATAGTCGTCATGTTCCAAGTTTGCATGAGTTTTCCTGCCATTTTGGAATTGGCAATTCAAGTGGTTAAGCTTGGAAAAATGGTTTTCAAAAATTGCTAGCTCTGATACCAATTGTTAGGTCCCAAATAGTAGGAATCAGGCTAGAGGGAGGGGTGAATAGCCTGTTAAAAACTTTTTGCCAAAATGCTCTTTTGATCTTTATAAATATTAACTGCTGATGAAAGATTTTCACAGCGGAATATAGGTTAGGAGGGTGTATCAAACGGTAAGTTAAAATCTCATGCAACAAGGACAAATTTCATTTCCAAGTAAGTCAAACAAGTAAGCAGTAGTAAGATTCAACAGGTTGTGACTGGTCAAGAGATTATTAACCAGTTACAACTACACAAAAATAAACAAACACACAGAAGAATGACACGTTGTTTGAAGAGGTTCACAGTGTTAAATAACTGCTACGTCCTCTACCAAGTTTGTTCAGAACTTGGATTTGTGAAAGTGCACTGCTAGTAATGGATCCTACCTATTACAAGTTGCAAGCCAATGATTGAAGGCTGCTAAACTAAAGGTGAACACTAACGGATCGTGCTACAATAAAGACCTGGTGTTTTCTAGAGATGTGCTCACAAGTTGAGGTGATTTCTCTAGGGTGTTGTGTGTGAATCAATCAATGTGTTCCATAAGTAGTCTAATGGAGGAACACAACTGTATTGATTGAGGTGCTCAGTGTATAAGTCCTACATAGATGTCTAGTGAAAGAGGGGATTTGTATTGAATGCCTTGAACTAGGGAATTTGCAGGTTGGTAGTTCAAAGCAGCTCACTCTCAAGGATCTTTAAATGCACCAACCTTCTTCAATGCTCCAGGGAAGCTATTTATAGTGAACTTCAAATGAAGGAGCCGTTGTCTTTGAAGAGGTTGCAATGATGACTTGAATAGGCACGCCTTTAAATGAGAGTATCTTTGCATTTAATGCCTGAGATTGGAGAGAGAAGATTTTCATTGAGTGGTTGAAGGGATGTGAGTACTAGTTACATTGAAAATCCATTTTAAGCTTCTGACAGCCGCAGGAATGTCACTTTAGCGTCAATTCAGCATGCTGCTTTACCCACTTTAGCTAAAGTACATGGCTGGGTAGTTGGGAGCAATAAATGCTTCGGTTAGGTTGGTTGAAAGGAAGCTTGATGGAGAAGCTTGACTGGTTGGACAGGCTAAGGACCAAAACCGGTTGAGAATTAAATCAGTAAGGCAAGGGCTCTAGCTGATCGGTTAAGGGCTGCCTGACCGGTCAAGAACCTCTGACCTGTTGAGGAGTCAACCGGTTAAGGGAAGCTCCCATAATAAGTAACTCACAAACTGATGGGGAAAATCTTCAGTTCTTCAAGTCTTCATGTCTTAAGAAAATTACATATTTAAACACTGGCACAAGCACTAAGGGATCCTATCATACATAGAAAAATTCTATTTTATCTAATTAATTTTAGGGATCCACATTAATGCTTGTTGTAATTGGAATTAAGCAATTCTTAATCTAAACATATATTTGACTAACATGTAGTAATTCAGAGTCGTGATGATGATGGAGACGAAGATTAATAATAGTTTAAAGTTTTATATGTATTGTGAATGCGTTAGATTATTAGAACTTTAAAGTTTTATATGTATTGTGAATGCTTTAGATTATTAGAACTTTAAAGTTTTATATGTATTGTGAATGCTTTAGATTATTAAAATTTGTCAACGATTGTTTTAGTTTATTTGGTGAGTGTGCTTTGTCAAAAAAATAACACGATGGATTGGATTAAAATTGAATTGAATTGAAATAATGTGAGCGAGAAACATACCTCTTCCTCGTGACCTACGAGTCGACATCTTAATTGATACTCTGTGGGTAATCGATTTCCATGAATCGGAGACTAGTCTCCGATTACAGCATAATCAAACATTGGTCTCCGATTCATGGAAAACGATTACCCGGAGAGTATCAATTAAGCTGTCGACTCATAGGTCACGAGGACGAGGAAGATTTCTCGCACACATTATTTCCATTCAATTCAATTTAATTTTGACTCCAATCGATCGTGTTAATTTTTGTTTTTTTCTTGAACATTTAGTCTCAAGGAGCTATATGTATTGTGAATATATTGTTTCCTATTGTTAAAGTTGTATATTTTAATATTTTTAGTATATTTAGATATGAGTTCTAGTAGAGCGGGCAGGAAGACACGCCCCGTGTACACATCTATTACTGGGACGCAACCGTCCCGATCTGATACAGGTGCTACCGGTACTGATAATGTCGACCCTACACTTAGTAGTACCAGCTCCACCTTTGGGGCCGATACTCCTACTCCTGTCGATTCTGAGGGGAGGACGTTTCTCCAGATATCGCCACATTATGTACAATAAGTAACTCTTCATTAATTTGATATAAGTTGGTTCCTTTTTGTTTTATATATAATTCATTATTTAAGTTAAAATATTATTGTATAAATATACTTGGCAGGTTTGTAGGTGCATACCCTACCCCAGGGACAAAGATTGGGCAGTATTGGCGGTCTCGGGTCATGCTAGAGTTTTGGCCCAACTGGAAATCATTGCCACGGGAGGAGAAGGAGAATGCTTGGGAGGAGTTTAAGGTAATGTGTTAATGGTTTTTATTTAAAACTTAAATGTTAGTTTGTTATTAAAATGTTATAATTAATAATGATTATACTCTTTTAGTTTTGTAATGTTATCATTATATGATGTAGTTGAAATTTACATGGACGTCGGATATCGATGAGGCGTTGGTTAAATATGTTTTCAAGAAACAGTGTTCAAAGTTATTTCGGGAACATATTGGTAACATATTTATCTATCCTTAATTAGTTTAATTAACAATGATTATACTATTTTAATTTTATAATGTTATCATTATATGTTTACGAGATATTCATATTTTTTATAGGTATGACGAAGTCTAAATTTTATATTAAGCGGCTCGCGGCGGGATTAGCGCCCTTGACACCTCCTTGGATGACCGAGGAGGTGTTTGGTAGCTTTTGCGAACATTGGTCGTCGGATGGGGCGATAGCTATCGCCCAACAGGCTCGGGCAAATAGAGCAGGCTCCACGGGGTCGGCGACAAAGCATACGATGGGGACGATACTAGTCGGCGAGCATCACTACCATATGGTATGTATGTTAGTTTAAATGTAATGTATGCATGCTTTTAAATCAGTTTATGTACGTATGTTATCTGGGAGCCATGTTGATGCTATGAAATCCATGGTTTTAGTTTAATTGACTTTGAAACCAAACAGGACGGTTGTATGCACGTTGTTGGTGGGTGTTAGTGTAAATGATAAGAAATTCATGGGGTGTTAGTTTAAATGTAGTGTATGCATGCTTTTAAATAGGTTTATGTACGTATGTTAGCTGAGAGCCATGTTGATGCTATGAAATCCATGGTTTTAGTGTAAATATAGTGTATGTTTTCTTTTCTAAGATTACCTCTAAATCCTAATGAATTAAGTAAATATTATACTCACAACTTTAGTGATTAAAGAGAACATTTTTTATCACAAGGATAATATGGGAAGCTAAATGTTGCATTTATACAAATTTAAAATAGTAATCTCGCTTATTTTATTTATGGGAAAAGGAACATGGCCCGGATGTCAGTTTTTTGGATGTTTTCGTTAGCACCCATGTTCGACCTCCTATATCGCCCGATCAACCTCCGTAATGGGTTGACGATCGCTCTGCATTGGCCTTTGTAAGTAAACTATCATTAAATAACTTGATTTTGAATATGTAAATTTATTTATGTACATTACATTGTGTATATGATTATATTTGTTTGTTTTATTTTGACAGAGTACATATCAAGCCGCCGTTGTTCCCGAAGGTACTCCTCCCGGCCAGCCCGTTCCTTTCGTGCCTGAAGTTTGGCGCTCGGTCACCTTGGATGGACATCTAAAGAGAGGAGACCGAGTGTTAGGGATGGGGGATTACGGGCTGCAATGCCCATCGACGTCGACCGCCGTCGGCCAAATGTTTTCACGCCCGATACTCGGTATAATGCTTCGAGGATCGACACTCTGGAGGCTCAGCTGGCTGAGGAGAGACGCGTGGCTGCAGAGGCTCTTTTGGAGGCTCAGGCACAGGCTAGGGCAGAGCTTGCGGAGGCTTAGGCACAGGCTAGGGCAGAGCTTGCGCAGCATCAGGAGGAGACGGATCGTAAATTTGCGATGTTGATGGCCCGTGGCGACCCAGAGTGCCGGCGATAATTTCTAGCCTCCCAATCCCCCCAAGTTGATTTCGTACTATTTTATACTTGCTTGTAATAAAATTTGTGATATTTGTTTGTATATTACATTTTGGGTACTGGGATGTCCCCGCCCCGCCTCCCCACCGATTTGGTACCCGCGGGGGCCCTAGCCCCCCCCCCCCCCCGATTTGGTACGGTGATATTAGGTTTTTAGTTTGGTAAGGTGATATTAGGTTTTTAGATTTATAGTTTTAGTTTTATTAATTAAATTGTTATATCAGGTATAAAAAAAATTGGTTCATTGATATTTTAAATTATTATTTTTATTTTATTGCATTATCAGCGACGGATATTTTCGTCGCTGTATTAATTAATTTTAATTAAATTTTTATTTCAGCAACGGAAATTTCTGCCGCTATGTCAATTTATTTTAATTTAATATAATTAAAATTTTAATTTCACCGGCAGAATATTCCGTCGCTGGAATAAAAAATTAATTAAAATTAATTAATACAGCGACAGAAATTTCCGTCGCTGAATTAATTTAATTTAATGAAATTTTTATTTCAGCGACGGAAATTTCCGCCGATGAAATTAAAAATTAATTAAATTAAATTATCTCAGTGACGGAAATTTCCGCCGCTGAATTAATTCATTTTAATTAAATTTTTATTTCACCGGTGAAATATTCCGTCGCTATAATAAAAATTAAATTAAATCAGCGACATAAATTTCCGTCGCTAATATCAAAAGATCACCGACGGAATATTAATTCCGTCGGTAAAATCAAAAGTATACTGACGGAATTTGGTCCGTCAGACCACTGCGGCGGGATGATAGCGGCGGACCACCGACGTAATTTTTCCGTCGGTGGTGAACTTTAGCGACGAAATTTTGACTTTAGCGGCGGAAATTTCCGCCGCTAAAACATGTTTTTCTGGTAGTTACTGTCTAAACAACTCGACAGTAACATAAACTCACACGAACAAAATTAAATGCAGCGAAATAATAAACATTTAGCAAGACTATGCTTGCCGGAAAACTTTCATAAAACACAATCTTCTTGAAAATAAGTTGTAAAGAAAAAATTTACAATGAAAGAAAAAAACTTATGAAAAGATCAAAGTGGTTCTAGACTAAAAACATAAAACATAAAAAATATTCTTGAAGTTTCAATGATCTGAACTTCAAAAACACAGAAAAAGGACACAAGAAAATATATAAACTTCGTTTTCTCTCTCTAAAAACATGATCAACAATGAGAGGAGCGGTCTCTTTATATATATCGGGAGAACAATCCTTCTTCAACAAGGACCCGTTCAACCTTTTCCTTATTTAAAATGATTTTTCTTTCCTTATCAATCCAAGAGTCCTTGCATTCCTTGAGTACATACCTAAAATATTGAAAATATATCTAAACACAAAAGTTTGCCGTTAGTCAAAAAGTAATCTTATTATATATTTACAATTATTTCATAACCTAATTATATAAGATATACAAACTAATTTATAAATCAGAATCACAAAGATTTAAAAAGATATAAGAGTATTTTCATTCTCTTTCAATCTCCCCCTATCTTTGTGGTTCTGATCAAAACCTGCAAAAAGATTTGTTAAGTGCAAAAGATAGAAAAAAAAAACTTCAACTACAGAGATCGTAGTTCAAAGTTATTACAACCCAACAAATATACTGTTTTTAAATATCGGCATAAATGTCTTCTCCTATCATTTCCTCCTCCATTGCAGCAGCAACAGCAGCTTCAGCATCTTTTTAAATATCAAACACCAGATCATCATCATCATTTTCAGCTCCCTCTGCACTTGTCATTTCTCCTCCTTTTTGAGAAGAACCATGATGAACAGCTTGAATATCAACAATGGACTTTTCCAGTTTCTGTGTGCACAGTTGTTTGAATAACTAGTTGAACAAGTGGTTGCACATAAAATGGTGGGGAAACAGACCCAACAAATATAACAACATCATCAAACATGTAATCATCTCCTCCTTGAATGACTATCTGAGAGACATTTTCCCCTATTCTCCCCCTTTTCTTTAGAGATTTTCAAAAGGTGTGCGCTCATCCATGAAAATATCTTAAGAAACCCTTTTGTGAAATATGATCAGAGTTTCAGCTTGAGAGGAGCAGAGCCAGACGAAAAGATTGGAAGAAAAGCAATACTTAGAGATTTATGAATAAACGGGGAATGATGACCACATGTGTAACCACTTGTGTGCACAGATGTCCGAACAACAGCAGAGACAAGTGGAGAGATTATAAAAAAATGATATTTACAGAAAGACAGACCATTGTTGCTGATGATGGCTAGGAAGAATTGCATTTGGCACAGGAAATAAAGATAGTCAAAGTATCCAAACCTTTTGAAGGATTAATTTGGGCAAAGAAATTATGAATTCAAAACCAAATGCTACCCGAATTTTGTGACCAATTGCAATACCATAGGAAATCATTTCCACTTGGATCCTAAAAGATTATTACATTCAGATTTCCTTTTCACTCAAACCTGGACAAACACTCATTAAACATAATGTTAACCAAAAAATGATTAGACCACAATTTGATTAAAATAATAAACTATCAAATGAATATTTCATGAGGCAAAAATGTCTTAGTTTATAATTATGCCTAGAATGATGCAAATTATGAACACACTAGTGGAGATTGACCTCAATAAAGTGTGATATGTATGAATAAACTTACACAATGACACAGTTGTCCGATCATCTCAACACACACAATCCGAGAGACCTTTTTAGGGAAGAATATCTCTCGAAAACAATGTCCTTCCTGAAAATATCAATCAATCGTTTATTAGTTTCAGTAAATTCACAACTAATGATATTTTCATAGTCTTTTACCAATTTGTTCATCCAAATGAGCTTAGTGCACCTACTACCAAATGCCACACATTTTGATTCAGCAGTTGAGAGGATAAAAAAAGTTTGTTCCTTATTATCATGAATCAAACTTATTTTCGAGATAAAAACATCGGACATTTTCGCTTTTGGAATCAATGAATATCTCCTCCTCAAATACCATAAAAATGCCTCTAAATTCGATTCGTCATTGGCAACATAATTGTAAGTGCTCCAATTTGAGTTGTTAGTATTTTCGTTAGAAAATTAACGAAAGCCCTAACATTTCTAACAATTAAAACAAAGCAAGGGCAAAGTAGGCATTGCTATTTAAGGTTAAGCCAAGAAAAGAATCTCAAAAAGAAAAGAAATTGTAAAAAACCCGAATTGGCAAGTTGAAAAACATGGCCAGTTTGAATATTTTCAAAAATATTCCTTGGTCCAAAGCCTGCAGCTGCATTTAATGAACAGTGCACGCTGAGGTTCTTGTCCGCGCGGATGGAATTGTAAATTCCAGAGGCCTATAAATTGAGCCCTTCAGTCACAGAAATAGAGAGCCACAACAACAATTCACAGCAACACCTTGGCGAAAATACTAGAGAAAACAGTGGGAATTCCCTTGAATTGCCACCTTTTTCTTTGGATTATTTTCCCAAATCACACTCACTAATCACTCTCAAATTCAAGCCTCAAACACTCTTAAATCCAAGCCTCAAACTCAAACACAAAAGAAGATAGGTATAACCTCCTTCTCCCTACCCTAAATCTCTCTCATCCATGCATGCATCTCATACTTTGAAGATGTAACTTGTTATTCTCTTGCCCTAGATCCAAGAGGATCACCATGGAAGTTCATCTCCATGGATGATCCTCTACAAGGATCAACATTTCTTTCAAAATTGTTTTTACTTCTTACAAACATATTTTCAAAACCCTAAAACCATTTTCATACATAAAATCTTGATTTCAAAGTTAAATCTCCCCCTTCCCAAGCAAATGAAGTGCTTAAGTCCTAATGTACCCTAAGGATGGCTTGATATAGTAGATTCACCACTAAAATGTCTAGTGATCACTAATCAAAGCCTAAGGAAATGGGGACAAGCATGGATGCAAAACCCCCTTTAAAATCACATTTTCCCTCAATAACATCTTGCTGTACAGTAGCATTGTTCTAAGACCTCTGTCCATGGTCTAATTTTTTGGACACAGAAGAACTTGGAATTTGGTGTTGACTACAAAATACTTTTTGTAGCCAACATCCAGAGATTTCCAGAAATATTTTTACTTTATTTTTTACATGAGTACAACTCCCTATTTCAAATAATTTTCCAAAAGCCAGCTTATCAGTCTCTGGAAATCCAGATTTCATATCTGTGATTTCCTGAAGGTTTTGGTCCCTCAAATCATCTCCAAATGGAAAAGTATTTTGCAGTCACCTTATTTAAGATGTTTTAAACAACTTTCATTCTCGGTCAATTCCTCAGATTTTGAAGTTTTAAAGCTCTTAAATCCATTTTAAAATCAAGTGCCCACTGCCTTTTTCATTCTGGCAGAATTGATTTCCCACTTCAAAAAATCTTTTGAGTACCAAAACTCAACCCTAAAATCCTACCAAAAATCATGGAACTTGTTTAATGTCTTATAAAGAGTTCCCAATTTTTAGTTTTCTCAGTTTGAACTTATTTTGGCCAAAATAACACACACACACACACACAAATGGTTTTTAAGCTTGGAAGACTCGTTTTACGAGGCATTCCGGGTGAACACTAACGTTCTTCTCGGCGTGTAACGTGACCTCCGAACCCAAATCTCTAATCTCGGGCATTTTTCAAAGTTTTGGCCCTTAAAACAAAAATGGCGTGGCGACTCCGTGTTTTTGATTTTTCAAAGAAAAAGAAAAAATCATTTTTCTGGTGGCACATATCGTTACAATAATAACATTTCCTCTTGTTTTTATTCCTTCATCCACTTTCCCAATGACCTGAGACGTGGGGTGATTTCCTAGTATTCTGGAAGAAATGTTCCTTTCTCTACTTACTTCACTTTCATGAGTTTCAGAATCTGAACCTTGTTCTTCGGTTGTCTGATCACTTGTGTTGTCAATTGTCTGAACAATTGGTTGCACAACTGTCTGTACAGGTGACTGTTCTGTAGATTCATTTGTCTTTCCTGATTAAGATTCATCATTAAATGGATCTAATTCCCATGTGCAACCTGCAATATCATCCTCAGCAGTTTTGATAATAAGATCAGGAGCATCATCAAAAATCGATTTAAGGTATGAAAGATTTTCAACCAACTTGTAACAATGATCTGAGGATCTTACTCCTGTCAAAACACATCTATTTGAATCATCAAAAACCTCACACATATTCTTATTAAATTTGACATGTAGATCATCATAACACAATTGACTTATGGTTATCAAGATAGCCTTTAGCCCATCAACATGCAACACATTATGCAACCTAGGTAAACCATCTACTTGTAAAAAACCTTTGAAACTGATCTTACCTTGAGCTCCTCCACCGAAATTTACTTTTCCACCTTTGAATGGTTCATAATCACTAAAATGCTTAAGTGACCCAGTCATGTGACGGGAGCAGCTACTGTCAAAGTACCATGATCATTCAACACTACTCTTAACAGAGGTAAAGTCCACCTGACAGTTCATGGTTTTTTTCCTTGCCTAGGCAGTTCTTGTTCCAGCTTTGGGTTGTCTGTAAAGTTGTATGTTCGGTTGTTCACACAATTGTCTGCCCAAGTATCCACCATTCTTCATAAGTTCAAGTTCATGTTTCAACTTATAGCAAAATGGTAGAATGTGACCAGGAACAAAACAATGATGAGAACTGTATTGGCTTCGCCTGTGACCTTTCCTTTTGGTTTTTAAAACATTTTTCTTTTCAACTTTGGAATAACCTTCACCCTCTTTGAAAAAATTATGACCTCCATAGCCAATTTCATATTTTTCTTGATTACTTAAATTCAAAACTTCTTCCAACTTAGCCTTACAATTTTTAAGTTCAGTTATAGTTTCAGTTTCTATTTTAATCTCAGTTTTGAACTTTTCACACTCAATATCTTTTTTTGTGAGTAAAACTTCCAATTTGGCTATGGAGTCCTTTTGAGAATCACTCTCCTTAGATAAACACTCAACCTCAGATTTCAGACATATATTTTCAAAGGAGAGTTTATCATTTACCTGTTTGAACACTTTGATTTTTTCCATCCGCTTGATCCTTCAGTATTGAGTTCTACGTAGGTACTGTGCAGATCCTCACAGGTTACACTTTTTTCATCTGCATGATCATTCTCAGTTTCACCTGCAGTTGTGGAATTCAAGCAGGCATAAAAACTGCAGGCGGTTGTGCAATCAGTTATGCAGCCAGTTGTGTAAATAAAACACTGCACAACTTCTGAATCCTAATCACTATCGAACAAGGGCAACTGTGATGAACTCAACATTGACAAATTTGATATCTGATCGTCATCATCAGAATAACTTAATGACGCAGAAAAACTCATTCCTCTTTTCCTTAAGGTATTTGCACATTAATTATCAAAATGTCGAAAACCTTTACAAGCCCTACACTAAATTGACTCGATGGAATTCTTAGTTTCTTAAAAAGGTTTCTTTATATTGCTCTCCCTTTTAGATGATTCAACAGTGGAAGAAGGGGAGTATGCTGAATTAGAAAACTTTGTTATTCGTTTCTTTTTCAACATGTTGTTGAATTTTTATGTTATCAAGTCACACTCATCTTCTCTCAAGTTTGACTCATCTATATCTTTAGACAATTGGAATAGATCTTCAGATACTTTGAGGACACTACCAAGAGCAATTGAATTTGCTTTGCTAGATTCATTTACCTCAAGATTCAACTCAAAATTAGTTAAAATACCCAAGATTACATCAAGTCCAACAGTTTTGACATCCTGAGTTTCCTCAATTACAGAAATCTTAATATAAAACTTTTCTGTTAGAGTTCTTAGTACTTTACTCACAAGTCTTGCATTGGATATGGATTCACCCAAGACAATAACTCGTTTGAGATGTCCAAAATCTGCGCTGAGTACTCTTTTATGGTTTCATTCTCTCCCATCCTTAAAGTTTCAAACTTGGTCATTAAAGTCCTTAACTTAGTTTGTTTGACACAAGCTGGTCCTTCACAATGAAGTAGGAGAATGTCCCAATCAACTTTGGCAATGGTTTGGTTAGAAAATAACCCATTTATATGAGGATCCACATGATCAGATATTGCTCCCATGGCCTTGGCATTATAGTTTGCAAGAGCAATTTCCCCAGCATTTCAATCCTCTATGTGGTTAGGACCATAAATTTTTTCATTATTACCTTCAACTTCCGATGAATAGGTAGTAATCTCAACCATGGGAGGAGTATAGTCAACAATGAGACTAACCCAAGCACGGTTATCAATATACTTAATATGCATAATCATCTTAGCCTTCCAAATGGTATAGTTTGAACCATTTAGAGTAGGCGGTTTGTTATGACTACGATGACAGTCTATAGTGGCTACTTCAAGGATCGATCTCAGTAGAGTCGAGAGAAAGCTCTGATCAATTGAAAGAATTGTAGTTAGGACTGTAAACACTTGTGCGGTGACATGTGAGTACAGTTGTTCACACAAGTGTCAGCACAACTGTCTAAACAACTCGAAAGTAAAATAAACTCACACAAACATAATTAAATGCAACAGAATAATAAACACTTCAGCAAGACTATGATTGATGGAAAATTTTCATAAAACACAATCTTGTTGAGAACAAGTTGTAAAGAAAAAACTTACAATCAAAGAAAAAAACTTACGAAAAGATCAAAGTGGTTCTAGACTATGAACACAAAACATAAAAAACAATCTTGAAGTTTCAATGATCTAAACTTCAAGAACATAGAAAAAGGAATCAAGAAAATATATAAACTTCGTTTTCTCTCTCTAAAAAATGTGATCAACAATGAGAGGAGCGGTCTATTTATATAGGGAGAACAATCCTTTTTCAACAAGGGCCCGTTCAATCTTTTCCTTATTTAAAAAAATTCTTCTTTCCTTATCAATTCGAGAGTCCTTGCCTTCATTGAGTACATACCTAAAATATTAAAAACATATCTAAACACAAAAGTTAGCCGTTATTCAAAAAGTAATATTATTCTATATTTGCAATTATTGTTTAACCTAATTATATAAGATATACAAACTAATTTATAAATCAGAATCACATAGATTTAAAAATATATAAGAGTATTTTCATACTGTTTCAGTATAAGTTTGATATCTCGCCCAAGGGCATTAGGGTCCTCAGCCCTTTTATTATTATACAAGTAATATACAAACTGTAAGACACAGTTCTTAAAAAAAAGTTGATAAATCAATATGGACATTAATTTATTATGATGGAGAAAGCAGTGGAGAAACAATATTTTTATATGAAATTGATGCCAAAAATCAAATCTTTATCATACCCCTAAACATCAGTCAATCTTACCTTAAAACAATACTACGTCCCGGGTATTATCTTCAAAGTTGGTTACAATGACAACTTCAACTCTAATTAGCTTACTTTCTTCCTCCTCTCTTTTAATTCAGCAATCACATTGAAAGTTGATGCATATGCTAATTGGGATAATTCAGCAATTACATTTCTTCCATTTTGTGTTTGGGTTATTCGATTATTAGCAAGAAGGTAATGATCCAACATATAAGTACTTGGTTCCCTTTGATGAAATGCACTCCAAGTGTTTGTATACACATGGTCGGTCCTGGGATAAAATGGACCATATGCCAATTATTCGATTGGGGCCCTCCTTTTTTTAATCCCCAATGGTAGATGGGCGATGGCGTTCTAAAATCTCTGTTCTCTGCCTCTTATTTTTGCCACGTTATTCTTTTTTTCCGAGGCCTTTCTTTATGTTTTTTCTTAAATTTTCGCATTATTTTCTTCGAGGTCTCTCTTTTCATCTTTCCCTAGCTTTAAGATTTTGTTAATAAAATGATTGAGATTCTTTACTAGTGAAGATTGATAATTAGGTTGGGTTAACATTTTTTATTTGAGATTCCGAGTAATTTAAAGAAATATTGTAATAAAATTATAATAATAATCACAACGTATTCAAATAACTATTAGGATAATATTAAGATGATAATTGAAGATAGAGAAAATTGTAAATAATTTAATATTCTAGAATAGTACTAAAAATTTTGACCAATATATCTGATTATATGCATCATTTAGTATTATAGAAGAGTACTAAAAAAAGAATGCAAGCAAGCTGATATAAGGAATCGAACATGGCCAATTCACTTTTTGGCTGCCTCCTAACCACTTTGCCACTTTAGTACATATGTTTATTTTTTGGGGCTCTAATACAAGAAAAGCTGCATCGGGGAGGTACGAAAGGCGGTATTCATCCCTCAACACTCCGTACTTAGAGTGCAGCTCTTCAATCATTTGCTCCCCGGCTTTCGTGGGTTTAGGCCTTGGGGTATAAATTCTACCTCGGTTGGACCTACCACGGCCCCTCCCTCGGTTACCAGCTCGAGCTCCCTCGTCAAAATCATCTACAATCCTCCCTAAGGTCGAGAGACCAGTAGGACGAACAATATTACTTACTCTTCCCGTCATAGCTACATGGGCAATGATAAGCAAAGATAAAAAATCTGGCTAAGGCAAAACGGAAAGACGAGGACGAGGACGAGGACGAGGAAGCATCACTCCCCGTCCAATTAAACAAATGTCGAGGAGGGATCCTTACCCAGCAGAGGACGCTCCAAATGGTCGGACATCAAATAATAAAGGTTGCTATGATCAAGGATTTCAGTCCAACCGTGAAACAACACGACATTTGGAGTTGAGGTGGGGCCAAAGCTTTAGAAACTTCTAGAGCAGAGACACTCCAATAACAAGATAGAAACTCTATTGGTTCACTTGGTGTCTCCGGCGGCCGGAGAATTGGGGTAGATGGGCAAGGAAGGCGGCGACGATGGGTAGGGTTGGGGTGGCGAGAGGGGAGTAGAGGGTGGAGGTGGGGTTGATGTTGGGTGAGCTGATGGAGGTGAGTGGATTGGAAGATGAGGAAGAAGATGGGGGTAGAGAGAGAAAGTTAGAGAGAGAGAGAGACAAACAAAGTGTGTGTGTAAGAGGGGAGAGGAGGGTAAGGTTTTATTTGGGGTACAAGGGTATTTCTGCAATCTTATAAAGTTATAATCATTTGAGGGACTATATAGTTAATTTATTTTTATTTAATTTGCATTAAAACATCAACGAAAGAATTTGTGTTAAAAAACATCCTTTGTTAAATGATACGTGACTTGCACGTGATCATGTAACGAATTTTTCTAACAAAAATGGTTAAAAACCCTAAAATGTTAACATGATATGAACTTTGGACCCTATATTATAATTAGTGATAGAATGTGATACATTTTAGTAACACCCCTTTAACTTTGGGGTTCAAAATGCAATTTTTCCTTTTTTTTTAATATGTGTGAAAAGTTATAAGCTACATATAGTAGTACAAAATGGAGGGCACAATAATTAAGGAGAGAGAAAAGAGAAAAATGTGATTTAATGTGAGTGTAGATGATTGTCTAGGATAAAAAAAAGTGGGATATATATAATTGTTGTAAATATAAAAAGTGAGTTTCATTTTTATTTTAAGACTTTACATAATATTGTAAAATGCCTAAATACTTCATTCGGCCCAGTTTAAGGTTCTTAATTTTCTTTTTAGTCTGTTTCAGTTTAAGATTTTTAGTTGATTTATTACATAAAATGGACAATGAGGTTCACTTGTTATTTTCCCAACAAAAACTCTCTATCCACTTTATTTCTCATACTTTACTTTTCATATTCATAATATTTTTTTTAACCATTTTCAAATTAAAAATATTAAACGGGGAAAAAGAGGTTTTTTTTTTTACAGATCATTATGAAATGGGGAGATCAAATATTGCGGTTGAATTAATTATTAAAATATTGGGAATAACCATAGAAGAGGGAAAGCGTTGTTTGTGTTGGAGAAATGAAGAAGATGGGTGGGGACAGAAAGAATGTTGGAGATGGAAGAAAAATTGAAAAAGTATGATGTGGAAACTTGAAATATGAATGCATATTAATTTCATTGAAAGCCAAGTATGAGGCACCTAGCTAATATATAAATTTCTTGCTGTTTTTTAGTTTATGGGTCTCTCTCAATTTGAATGCATATTAATTTCATTGAAAGCCAAGTATGAGACACCTAGCTAACATAGAAAAAGGAATCAAGGAAATATATAAACTTCGTTTTCTCTTTTTAAAAAACGTGATCAACAATGTGAGGAGCAGTCTATTTATATCACCGTGCATTTACAACACAACACATTATCCTTATTCGTAGTACTGATTGGCTATCCCACTTGTGAATCCCCAAACCACATGATATAATGCCAATGAATGAATCTCATCCACAATCTTATAACAAATTATTTGCAACTTAATAATTCTCATATTGGTAATTGAACGAGGTAATAAGCCTATGCTTAAGCAATGACGTAATTTAGAACATTTGTGTTACATACGCAAACAGAGAGAGATAAGGAATGCGGACAAATTGACAACGTGATTGCTTTCTTAGTATTTTGGTCTTAACATTAATATAGTAATATCCCTTTCAAACCTTTTTCAAACTAACACAACATGCATATTGATTTTCATTAAATTTTCATTAAAACAACAACGAAAGTCTCAAATACGATATAGAGAGTGGGCTTCCCTACCTCTGCTCGTCATGCCTTCTTGTCATTTTTCAATATGTCGACATAGACATAGAAGGGCGAGTAATATGACTAAGGCCACAATACTGATATATGCCGACAAGGCACTGACATATACCGACAAAGCATCCCTCATATGCCGACCTAGGCACCTCCAAAGGCTGACCTAGGCCTCAACGAGAGATGACCAAGGGTCTCCTCGGTCATCATTAAGGCAAGGAAATGGGCTTTCCTATCCTTTCTCCTCCTCTTCCTCGGCGTTCAACATGTCGACCAACATCACATGTCGAGGAGCATGCCTCCAAGGCATACGTACATAAGACACTTATCTAATCCTACTCAAACAAGGATTGTGGGAAGTTATAATCCAACTAGGATTATAACCCTCCTCTTATATAACTTCCTACTTAAAGATGGACTCTACATCCTACACCTATGAATGCAAGCCATAATCCACATAATTCAAGTGAACGCATCTTTTTACTCTCAACTCTTGTGAATTGATTTGCTCTCTACAATACAAATACTTACTATCACGCCGGAGGGCCTTCGTGGTGAAGCCCCGACATAGTTTACGTATTTGTTCATCTTTTTCAGGCTATTCAAACATCCAGGATATAACCTGCCGTTGAATTTGGATTGATTCGAATGTTTTTGGAATCATCAAGTTCTTTATGTTATTTGTTGTGGGATTTGTTTTCTTCACATTTGGGCATTGAAAACATTGTACTCCCTCCTTCTATCCCAAATTGATAGTCTTTTTTTGTCCTAAAATAAATGATATTTTGAAACGTTACCTTCAAATAATTTCGTCCCTAACTGATTTTTTTTTCATTATATTGTTGCAAAACTAAAATTTTGAAAGTGTATAGCAAGAATATGTTTTTTTTTTCTATTAAAATTAACATTTTCAAAACGACCCTTAAACTTAAAATGAACATTCATTTTGGGATAGAGGAATTATGATACTTGTCTCATCTCATGACGTTAGATCAACTAATGGTGAGGAAGAAGCTTTAGATATCCATTTGGGAAAGACAACCTGTTGGAACATTAACGATCCATTAACCATGAACCGACTCATAACTAGATTAAGAAGAGAAGAAGAAGAGGAAGAAGAAGACGAATGCGTGTACCTTGTGATTCCATGATTGTTCTTAGTCTTGTTCTTCAGTAAAAAGGATGAAGTATGAAGATAGTCTTCAAGGTAGGGAAGAGTTGATCTTCTAAATGATAAATGCCTTTTATTCTCTTTAGTCTTCAAGTACTTAGGAAGATTATGGACTGAATGAGAATGTGATAACTAGTGAATTCTAAGGCTGATGGAAGGGCCTTTATATAGGAATCCAAGGGGCACTTCATTTAGGAACTACACCTATTGATATATAAGATATTACCATTATGCCCATCATTTAATGGTAGTCTTATATTATGGAATTCTACATATTATATTACATCCTATACTTTATAATAAATATTATAATATTGATCACTATTTTATCAAGTACTTTCACTAATAATATATGTTATACAATCCATGTTCTAACAATCTCCCACTTGGATTATAATAACATATATTTATACTTAATAAAATCCTTCAATCATATTTATAACATAAATGACAACCCTTATGTACACTTTGTTGTCATTCGAAACCAATCCCATCCATTAGTCATATAAGTATAAGGACTAAAGGGGCAGTCGTTGTAATTGATTCGTAACTAAACCCACATTAATCACATATATATATCCAACTAAATGACATAGATTAAGTATAGATATGTAGCATGGAATATTAATGAATATATATGAAGAATGCATATATATATTCTCCAACTAGTCCTACTTTAACCAAATGAGATCAATTTAAATAAAAATAACACAAGAAAATAGAAAACAAACTCCCACTGATTTAAGCATTATCAAAAGTCATTACACCCATATGAGCAACATGCTTGTGAAATACTAAAGGGGATAATGCCTTAGTAAATGGATCCGCAAGCATAGAGTTTGTACCAATAAGTTCTATTTCTATTTGTTCATTTTGTACTCTCTCTCTTACAACAAGAAACTTAATATCTATATGCTTAGATTTAGATGAACTCTTGTTGTTGTTGGAGTACAATACTGCGGCTCTATTGTCACAATATAACTTAAGCGGTCTTTCAACACCTTTGACAATTCGCAGCCCTTCTATGAATTTTCGCAGCCATATAGCTTGATTGGATGCCTCGTAGCAAGCAACAAATTCGGTTTCCATGGTGGAAGTAGTAACTAATGTTTGCTTGGCACTTCTCCAAAAAATTGCTCCACCGGCCAAAGCGAAGACATATCCTGATGTCGATTTGCGACTATCTTGGCATCCAGCAAAGTCGGAATCGAAAAAACCAATGATCTCAAGATGATCCGACTTTGTATATGTAAGCATGTAGTTCTTCATGTTTTGCAAGTATCTCATCACTCTTTTGGCCGCGACCCAATGTTCTCTTCCCGGATTGCTTTGATATCGCCCAAGCATGCCAACAATAAAGGCAAGATCTGGGCGAGTATAGACTTGTGCATACATTAGGCTTCCTACTGTCGATGCGTAAGGGATATTTTCCATATACTTGGATTCAAGATTATTTTTAGGACATTGCTTTAGACTGAACTTATCTCCCTTAGAGACCGGGGTGTCATGTGGTTTACAATTTTCCATGCTAAACCTTTGTAATACCTTCTCTATATAGCTCTTTTGTGATAATCCTAACATACCTCGTGAGCGATCACGATGTATTTGGATTCCTAATACAAAAGAAGCTTCTCCAAGATCTTTCATCTCAAATTTGTTTGAGAGAAATTTCTTGGTTTCCTTAAGAATGTCCTTATCATTACTAGCAAGTAAAATGTCATCCACATATAAGACCAAAAATATAAATCTACTTCCACTGAACTTATGGTACACACAATCTTCACCAAGATTCATTTCAAAACCGAATGAAAGAATAACTTGGTTAAATTTTAAGTACCATTGACGAGATGCTTGCTTAAGCCCATAAATGGATTTCTTGAGTTTACAAACTAGTTGACTAGTTTGATCCGAATCAGTCACCATTTTTGGTTTCTTCATATAGATAGTTTCCTCAAATGTAATGGCCATTGAGAAAAGGCTGTCTTTACATCCATTTGATGAAGCTCAAGGTCAAAATGTGCCACTAAAGCCATAATGATCCTAAAAGCATTTTTAGAGGATACCGGTGAAAATGTTTCTTTGTAATCAATGCCTTCTTTTTGAGTAAATTCTTTAGCGACAAGATGAGCCTTATGTCTTTCCACATTACCTTGTGAATCCCCTTTGGTCTTAAAAATCCATTTACATCCGATGGGTTTCACATTCTTAGGTAATGGGACAAGATCCCAAACGTCATTATCATTCATGGATTTTAACTCTTCATTTATGGCATCAATCCACTTATGAAAATTTGGACCACTAATGGCTTCATGGAAGGTGATTGGCTCATCTCCCACTAAACCTAACGGTTCCTCATTCTCGGCAAGATACACATCATAATAATCCGGTATAGCACTCCTTCTTGCTCTATTAGATCTTCTTAATGGCACCGGTTCTTCTTGATTTTGAGGGTGTTGAATTTCCTCATCAACATTTTCATGTTGTTCATTAATAGGAGAATTAACGTCATTTTGAATTATATGTTCTTGTTGAATTTCAGGCACAACTACTTGATTTTCGATAGGAATTATAGGAAGATGTATAAAAACGAATTCCTCTTCCATTTCTTCAAATTCAAAATTACTATTCAAATTTTCCCCTCTAAATTCAACATCCTCAAAGAACCTAGCATTTCCCGTCTCAAAAAAGGTTCTAGTTTTTGGGTCATAGAATTTATATCCCCTAGATCTTTGAGAATACCCTACAAAATAACTACTAACGGTCTTAGCGTCCAACTTTCCTTCGTTAGGTCTATAAGGCCTAGCTTCGGCTGGACAAACCCAAACATGAAGATGATTAAGAGACGGTTTCTTACCGCTCCATAATTCATAAGGGGTTTTGTCAGTAGCTTTTGAAGGAGCTCTATTAAGTAGGTAGGTTGCGGTTTTCAAAGCATCGCCCCATAATGAGTGAGGTAAAGAAGTACAAGAAACCATACTTCTTACCATATCCTTAAGGGTTCTATTACGTCTCTTGGCTACACCATTCATGCTAGGTGTCCCCGGCATGGTGTAGTGAGGGACAATCCCACACTCTTCTAAATATCGAGCAAAAGGACCCGGACGTTGTTCTCCCGAACCGTCATTCCGACCGTAGTATTCACCACCACGATCGGATCTAACGTTCTTAATAGTCTTTTCAAGCTGTTTTTCAACCTCGGCTTTAAAAGACTTGAAAACGTCCAATGATTGAGACTTTTCATGAAGTAAATAAATGTATCCATAACGAGAGAAGTCATCTATGAACGTAATAAAATATGTTTGTCCGTTCCATGAAGGGGTAGAGAACGGTCGACATATGTCCGTATGAATTAGTTCTAAGACTTTTGTAGCTCTCAAGGATTCATTTTTGTTTGTACTATTTGTAAATTTTCCCTTAAGGCATTCAATACAAAAGTTATTTTCCGGAGTATCAAGCTTATGTAGTATTCCTTCGGACACAAGCTTGTCAATTCTCCTTTTGGAGATATGACCCAAACGCCTATGCCACAAGGTATAAGAATTTTTACTTGAAAACTTTCGTTTTATGCCTCGAGAGTTAGTTTCATTATTATGGGACTCATTTAATGAATTTACTGTGTCAAGTAAATATAGATTATCAATGTAAGACAAAGAACTAGTACCAAAAAGCTTTGAATCAAAATATAAATTGCATTTATTATTACCGAAGATACAGGAATAACCTTCCCGATCTAATGTAGTGACGAAAATCAAATTCCATTTAAAAGATGGAATAATAAATACATTATTCAAAACTAAATAATATCCGGTACTAAGAGATAATCTAAAAGTCCCTATGCCCTCCACCTCTATCGGCTTTCCAGCTCCCATGTAGATGAATCTTTCACCTTCATTGGGCGTTCTGTAGTTCAGGCAACCCTGCATACATCAACTTATGTGAGTAGTTGCACCAGAGTCTAACCACCATGTATACGAAGGAATTGAAACTAAATTAGCTTCAGTACAAAAAAAGCTAAATGACATACCTTTCTTAATTCACCATTGGCGATACTTAGGGCAGTCGGGCTTCATGTGAGTGGGGTCCTTGCAAAAGAAGCACTTTTTCACCTTTTGATCATTGGATGATCCCTTAGGCTTCTTTGTTGCTACCGCAATCTCCTTACCTTTTCTCTTAATCCCACGAGAAGAGGTAGATGCATAATGTGCACTTTCGGGTTTGGTGTGTTTCAACCTATCTTCTTCCTCCGTGACATGTGAAATTAATTCATTAATATTTCACTTGTCCTTTTCACAATTGTAGGTCGTTTCAAAATGACCAAATTGTGGAGGGAGAGAAATTAAAGCCAAATACACAAGCAAGTCTTCCGAAAGGTCCAACTTAAGTGCTTTTAATTTCGTTGATAGGTGAAACATTTCCATTATGTATTCCCTTAGGTTTCCGGTGCTCTTATACCTCATGGAAACAAGCTTCCTCAAGGTAGCACTTGTTTCCGATTTATCACTTTTTGCAAAGCATTGTTCTAGAGCATCTAGGAAACCTTTAGCACCATCATCCTCGCAGACACTGTTTAGAAATGTCTTCGGGGCTGCATTCTATATTATGCTTAGGCTGACGCGATTAGAACGCTTCCACCTCTCTGAACTCAAGCGGTCTTCCGCAGTGCTTTTATCAGTTAGAGGGACAGGAGCTTGTTCTCTCAATGCAAGGTCAAGGTCCAAATAGCCTAAGACCATAATTATCTTGTTTTTCCAAGTTTTAAAGTTTGTCCCAGTTAGCAAAGGAATTGAGTTTAGGGTAGTAGTAACAGATGAAGCACTGATCAAATCTGAATGAAGAGAACAAAAGAATGAAACAAAACATATATAAGAAACTACATAATGATTAATTATATCAAAATGAAATCCATCAAAAAATAAAAGATAATCAATATGGCATCAAGACTAATCTTTGGATTGCGAATTGACTCACAATTTGATTTATCCTAGGGTAAACAAATAGCTTAAACAACACACTTTAAATACTTGCCTTCCTTGGGCCGGATCAAGTACAAAAAGTGTCCTAAAGTTTAAGGTACTTGTTCCCTGGTAATAAAGAACATAAACGATTCACTTTAAACACCCGCCTTCCTTTGGGATGGTTCACATCATTTAAAATGACCAAAAGTTTAGATCAATTATTACCCCATGAATGTAAATACTTAGTCAATAACAAGGTCTCCTTTCGGAAACAAGCATGTTATCACATATTAATATTTACATTAATCACTTTAACAAATTTGTATTTAAATAACGTAAATTGCTTTGACAACAATATTATTTAAACAATGAATAAATTCGTTTAAGCATATAATTAATCATACTTTAGGGCACTTAAGACTTTAAGGTAATTTCTGAAAATTTAAAGGGTAAAGAAATAAGCGAAATTTATTAATAAAAGACAATACCCTTTTGTTCTACCCGTCCATTCTTAAAGTTTGACAACTTTAAGAACCGCCAATCAGCGTGACTGGTGTCCAGATACCATATTTTATCAATAAATTATCAAAATTTTGGACAAAAATGGCCCCAATACCCTTCTAAATTAACCCAAACCAAAAATTAAGACAAAACATGGCTTTGAACGCGACCAAACCACACTGCCAAGGGGGAGCGGACGCTCCACTATAAAGGGAGTGGACACTCCCAAGAAACAGAAATTTTCATAATATGGCGAAAAGTGGCCTTGAATCGTCACCAAAACAAACTGCCAAGGGGGAGCGGACGCTCCATTACAAAGGGAGCGGACGCTCCCAAGAAACAGAAAAGACATGGCGAAAAGTCACTATTTTTTACACCATTTTATGAACAGATTTGAACCAAATAGAGAGCCATACCATACCGCGGGGGGCTACGCCCCCCGTACCCCCCTTTTATGCCCGATGCCAGTCTACACGACAGCTAGGCCCGGAGGGCGCCGGGCCCTTTGCCAGGACAACAAGCCATAACATCCAATTTTCCAGATTTAGACTATCAATTCTTAACTTAATGGTGAATCAATATTCAACCAAAGCAATTAGATCCGCATACTCACATCACATTTTTAAATGCGTGGCTATGCATATGAATAAACTCACAACGCATCCAAGGATGGTGGCTATGTTAAAAAATGGGATAATCTTACATTAAGAATTGAAAGCCTTTTGAGTAAATTTATAATTTAGAAGTAACATAATACTCTAGAATCTGAATTAGAGTATGATAATTCAAGAACACATGATAAACATAGAATCTTTTCAAGAATTAAAAGCATAAGGCTTTACAAGAAACTCAAACTCAATCTTGTATATGAGTAGGCTCTGAAACCAATTGTTGGAACATTAACGATCCATTAACCACGAACCGACTCATAACTAGATTAAGAAGAGAAGAAGAAAAGGAAGAAGAAGACGGAAGCGTGTACCTTGTGATTCCATGATTGTTCTTAGTCTTGTTCTTGAGTAAAAAGGATGAAGTATGAAGATAGTCTTCAAGGTAGGGAAGATTAGATCTTCTAAATGATAAATGTCCTTTATTCTCTTTAGTCTTCAAGTGCTTAGGAAGATTATGGACTGAATGAGAATGTAATAACTAGTGGATTCTAAGGCTGATGGAAGAGCCTTTATATAGGAATCCAAGGGGCACTTCATTTAGGGACTACACCTATTGATATATAAGATATTACCATTATGCCCATCATTTAATGGTAGTCTTATATTATGGAATTCTACATATTATATTACATCCTATACTTTATAATAAACATTATAATATTGATCACTATTTTATCAAGTACTTTCACTAATAATATATGTTATACAATCCATGTTCTAACACAACCTTGTTTTAAAAAAAAATTATCTCTTTAGTTTGAACATGTACCGGTTTATGAAGGTGTAAAATACATGTGCGCTAGATCTATCTATTAAGGATGCATCTCCTAGGATTTACTAAGTTTTTTGTTTATTACTCATTCTAGAATATTCTTGTATATATTCTATTGTATTTAGAATAGAAAACTCAATATTTGTATTGTATTTAGATTAGGAAATTCAATATATGTATTAGAATAGGACTTTCTCTCTTGTACTATATATTTACAGTTTATGAATAACGAAAATCAAGTTTTTCCATTCTCATATGGTATCAGAGCTAAAAAGATCAAAAACCCTAAAACCCTAACAATCCAATTTTCGGCACCCTCCCTCTCCTAACCCTACAATGGCCGGCTCCTCTTCCATCATCCCCAATGCCGCCAAACCCGATCAACCCCTTTTCTTGGTCAACCTATCCCACTGCCGCACTCTCATCCCCTCACCTACCTTACATGGGCATCTTAAATAACACCCATCCTCTTCGGACTCGACCTCTTAAAATTTATCGATGGCACCTATCCCAAACTCGAGGACAACATCAACATCACCACCCCAATCGTCGCCGCATCTGACGATGAGCCTACCAAACTCGCCACCACCACATCCGTCCCTAACCTTGCTGCCAAAACCTGGTGTCGCCAAGATTGCCTCATCCTTGGCGCTCTCATTGGTACTCTAGATCGAGTTGTTGCCCCGCTTGTTCATCAAGATGCCATCTCCCATGAAGCCTGGACCACCCTCAAAACTACCTATGCCAACCTCTCCTGTGGTCACATCTTCCAAATCAAAGACAACCTTACCAATCTCACCAAAAACAAACTCTCTATCTAGGACTACATGAACGCTGTCAAATCCTACACCGAAAAGCTTGCCATTCTTGGCAAACCCATGGATCCCGAAGACATAATCTCCACAATCCATAAAGGTTTAGACTATGAAACTTTTAAACCCATTTTTGACTCAACCCGTGCCCGTGATAACCCTATCTCCTTTAAAGCCCTACATGAAAAACTTATCCAACACAAACTAACCCTCAAACAAACCGCCTCGCCCACCCCCCTCCCCACCACCGCCTTCACCGCCCAAGCTCGCCCACCACCCAACCGCACTCCCTATCGTACCACCAGTTTCTCTCCCTCCTCTGGCTCAAGTACCACACCCCTTCCTTTTAAAGACAACTGTCAATACTGTCGCAACACCGGTCATGTCATCTCCCAATGTCACCAGTTTAAACATGACTACCCCACTGTCACCTTCCCCCCCACCCCCTCGCCAGAACCGAAACCCTAACCCTAATCCCCAAGCCCATACCGCTCGCTGCCTTTCACAACCCCCCTCCCCCTCCCTCTTGGCTCATCGACAGTGGTGCAACCAACCACATCACCAATGATCTCTCCAATCTCGCCTTACATACACCCTACAATGGCAGTGACGACATCATCATCGGAGACGGTTCTTCTCTTCCTATCTCTCACATAGGTTCATTCTCTCTCCCCACACCCTCTTCCTCCCTACTTTTCAATAATGTCTTGCATGTTCCTCTTATCACTCGAATTATTCTTTCTGTATCACAATTTTGTCGTGACAATAATGCTATCATTGAATTCTCACACTCTTTTTTTCTCATTAAGGACATAGAAACGAATCAAACCCTTCTCCATGGAACTCTTGAGGATGGCGTCTACATTTGGCATCCTCAGCCCATTCAAGCTCATTCCAGCATTCTTTCTTCGCAGTTGTGGCATCATAGATTAGGACATCCTGCTCCCCCTACTCTTAGTTTGTTATGTAGCAAGTTTCATTTATCTATTTCTTCCAGTTTATTTCCGTGTAATTCTTGTTTTATTAATAAAAGCCACAAACTGTCTTTTGCATCTTCTTCTCTTATTTCGCATGCTCCACTTGATCTCATCTTTTTTGATGTATGGACCTCTTCTGTTCATTCTCTTTATCAATTCAAATACTATGTTTGTCGACTACTATACCAAATACATCTGGTTTTACCCCCTAAAATACAAATTTGACACTTACAATACCTTTCTTCGCTTCAAAACCCTAGTCGAAAAATACTTCAAACGTCCCATCATTCAAGTCTACTATGACAACGGTGGTGAGTACCTTAAACTCACACCCACTTTAGCTCAAAATGGCATCACTCGCCTTACCACCCCACCTCACACCCCCGAACACAATGGGTATGACGAACGTCGTTACCGCCACATTATTAAAATGGGTCTCACAATCCTTTCTCATGCCAACCTACCCCTCACCTTCTGGCCTTATGCCTTCACCACTACTATCTACCTAATAAACCGGATACCCACTCCCACACTTAACAATGATTCCCCCTATTTTCGCCTAATCCGCTCCCTTCCAAACTACACCAAATTACGTAGCTTTGGATGTCTCTCTGTTACTCCTGGCTTTGTCCATACACTCCCCATAAGTTAGCCCCAAAGTCTATCCCCTGCATCTTTGTTGGCTACTCACCTACGCAAAGTGCATAATACTGCCTTGACCCCACCTCTCATTGGGTCTACACTCTCGCCACATTCATTTTATTGAAACCATATTACCCTACAACTCCCTCACCTCCACCTCTCCCACCTCCTCCACTCCCTCTCCCTCTGATGGACTGGCACACCCTATTTCTCCCTATTCTAAACACTACACCCTTCGCACAACCTCCCTCCCATACCCCACCCCTCCCCCCACTCACCCCTTTCCAAACCCTACCTCTCCAAACTAAAACCACCCAATTTAGCCAGAACCAACCCAAGCCCAGGACGCCAGACCGCGCGATCGCCCCTTAGAATCGCGCGATCGCCCTTTTTGTCCAGTACCTCCGCGTGATCACCCCTTGGAACCGCGCGATCGCCCCTTTTGTTCAAAAACTCTGCGCGATCGCGCACCATCAACCGCGTGGTCGCCCCCTTTATTCAGCTACCCCATTCCCCTTCTTGATGCCATACCTTCTACATCCACTCCACCCGACCACACCTCTCCTCTCATCCCCACCTCCCCCCCATCTCCTGCCCATACTATTACCACCAGGTTATCTCATGGTATCACTAAACCTAACCCCAAGTATGCTAACCTCTCACTTCTCTCCTCCCTCACAAGCCTTACCACCACTACCAAACATGTTCTATCTGTACCACATTGGCGTAATGCCATGATTGAAGAATTTCAGGCTCTCACTCGCAATAACACCTGGACTCTGATTCCCCCTACCACAACTCACAACATTGTCGGATATAAATGGGTCTTCTGCATCAAGTAAAATCCTGACAATACAATTCAAAAATAGAAGGCTCGGCTTGTGGCCAAGGGTTTTCATCAACAACCAGATATTGACTACACCGAAACCTTCAGTCCCATTGTCAAACCCGTCACTGCCTGGCTTCTTCTCTCTTTGGCCACCACCAACCAATAGCCTCTTCGCCAACTTGATGTCAATAACGCCTTCCTTCAAGGTACTCTCTGAAACTGTGTTTATGACCCAACCTCCTGGCTTTGAGGACTCCACCAATCCTTCCTCTATCTGTCTCCTTTCTAAGGCCATCTATGGTCTTAATCAGGCCCCTCATGCTTGGTTTCAAGAACTCAAAACCTATCTCACCACATATGGCTTTCACCCCTCTTTAGCCGATCCCTCTCTTTTTATTCTCAATAAAACTCCGTCCCCAATCTATCTTTTAGTTTATGTTGACGATATCATTGTTACTGGTCCGTCACCATCTCTTCTTCAGTCGTTTATCATCAGCTTGTCCTATCGATTTTCTCTTAAGGATCTCAGTCCTTTGTCTTACTTCTTGGGTGTTGAAGTCTCCCCAAACAAGAATGGTCTCCTTCTCTCTCAAACAAAATACATCCATGACCTTCTCACCCGTCACAACATGATTGACTGTAAACCACTTCCCACTCCTATGGTTATATCACCACCTCTCACTCGGTCCACTACCACTCCCGCTGTTAACCCCACATCTTTTCGTGCCATTGTTGGTGGACTTCAATACTTGTCCTTCACTCGACCTGACATTGCTTTCTCTGTTAACAATCTCGCTCAGTTTATGCAAAACCCCCAACCTACTTACTGTGATGCAGCATCGCAGCAAACAGAACAAAGGCTCTGGAAGGGAGGCGGGCGCCTCAACCACGGCCAGGCGGGCGCCTCATCAACAAGCGGGCGAGGCTGAAAGAAGAGCAACGGCGAAGGCAGAAAGGCTGCAAGCAGAGCAACTGCCTTGGGCTTATTTTTGGGCTTGACTTGTTCTTATGGGTTTTAGGGTTTTAGCTTATTATTAAATTAGGGTTTTATTTTATATTTCTAGAATCTTCTTATTATTAGTATAAATAACAAGCTAGGGTTATTGTATTAAGGCATACTTTGATTATATGAAATAGAAAAAGAAAAGCTTGAAGCTTTCAATATTGTTTCTTGTTTATCGTTCGGTCATTCTATTCTCTTAGCCTTTATTCGATATCATTTGGTATCAGAGCTCTGGTTCGCATATCAATGGCTGAACGAGGAAGAGTGGTTCGTGGTGGTCGATGGAGCAGCCGTGCAGCGGAGCCCCAAGAAGATGACCATCAGTACAGACGATGCCGTCGCAATATCGAGATAGAGGAGGTACGAAGACGGATTCAAATACTCCAGATCCGCTTGGATCGCAGAGAAAAACTTCTAGCGATGAGGGGTTCAGATCCGGTTGTTCCAGCCGAGGGAAAGGAGTACTATCAAGAGGGGATGGATCCCCTCGGCCAAAATCAGGGACTTCATGATAGGTATGAAGCTAACCATTCGAGGAAGATCGATAGGAGGATCGAAATTCCGGAAATCAAAGGTAAGGCCATTCCTAATGATTCCTTTGATTCTTGGATAGATACCGTTGGGTGTCAAGAGACTATTTTTGTCGAATCTTCAAGTGAAGAAAACCTTTTTGATTGGTCAAAACCCCCTCGTTTTGATTCAAATCCTGGAGATTTTATTGATTCTTGGAGTGATATCGTTGGTTTCAATGAGGGTTCTGTGTTCGACTCTTCACGTCAAGAATACCTTGTTGATGGGTCCCAGCCACCTATGTTTGATGGGTGTCGTGGTGATGTTCCTCAGGCAATGACATCAGATCTTGTTGATGACGTTGAATCCGTTGTTGAGTCAGAGAAAGAGGCAGAGGACGTAGTTGCTAATAAAGGGGCAAACTTGGTGTGGACGTTTGAAACGGTTACTGTTGATCTTGGGTACAAAGACCCATTTGACATGGATTGCCCTCGGGTTTCTGTTCGATACATCATTCGGAAATTAATTATTGAGTTCTTTATATCCAAGCATTGGGCTGATTGGATGGACACTATCGCAACGACAATGAAGTTTCGAGTTCGTCAAGGGCATCAAAGTCCTTTTGCGTATGGAGTTCAGATTTTTCGGGATATTGTGGTGGTCATATCGAGGATATTGACTCGAGGACGAGTCTTTTCTAAGAAGGGGATGATGATGCAGTATCGCAGCAAACGGAACAGAGGCGCTGGAAGGGAGGCGGGCGCCTCAACCACGGCCAGGCGGGCGCCTCATCAACAGGCGGGCGAGGCTGAAAGCAGAGCAACGGCGAAGGCAGAAAGGCTGCAAGCAGAGCAACTTCCTTGGCCTTGTTTTTGGGCTTGACTTGTTCTTATGGGTTTTAGGGTTTTAGCTTATTATTAAATTAGGGTTTTATTTTATATTTCTAGAATCTTCTTATTATTAGTATAAATAACAAGCTAGGGTTATTGTATTAAGGCATACTTTGATTATATGAAATAGAAAAAGAAAAGCTTGAAGCTTTCAATATTGTTTCTTATTTATCGTTCGGTCATTCTATTCTCTTAGCCTTTATTCGGTATCACACTGGGTCGCACTCAAACGTCTCCTCCGCTACCTTCATGGCACTATGCACTTGGGTCTTCAGATTTTTTCCAAGTCTCCCCCTTCCCTTCATGCCTTATGTGATGCGGATTGGGCTGGTGAGAAAGATAATTTTGTATCTACCTCTGGTTTCTTTGTTTATCTTGGATATAACCCTGTTACTTGGTCCTCTCGCAAACAGCGTGCCCTTGCTCGGTCTACCACTGAGGCCGAATTTAGAGCGATTGCTGACACCACTGCTAAGCTTACTTTGCTTCGGAAATTGCTTACTGAACTTGGGATTTCTCTGCCCTCTACACTAACAATTTATTGTGACAACCTAGTGCCACCACCTATTCAAGAAACCCAGTCTTCCTCTGTTTGATGAAACATGTGGCTCTTTCGTTTCATTTTGTTCGTGAACATATTCAGTTTTGCTTTCTCTATGTGCAACATATTTCTGGTACTGATCAGCTCGCTGATATTATGACAAAAACGTTCCCTCGTGTACGCTTCCAACAACTTATCTCCAAGATCGGACTTCTCCACGGATCGTCCATCTTGTGGGGGCGTATTAAGGATGCATCTCCTAGGGTTTCCTAAGTTTCTTGTTTGTTAGTCATTCTAAAATATTCTTGTATATATTCTATTGTATTTAGAATAGGAAACTCAATATTTGTATTGTATTTAGATTAGGAAACTCAATATATGTATTAGAATTTGACTCTCTCTCTTTTACTATATATTTACGGTTTGTGAATAAAGAAAATCAAGTTTTCCCATTCTCATACTACTATGTATAGAAACCATGATCTTTCACCTGGGAAAGACAACCTTGTTCAAGTCTTCAATCCAGTCGAAAGGCCATTTGCAAATTACCAGCCAACTTTTTGGAGTTATGAATTCGTCAAATCTTTGAACAGTCCTTATTCGGTATCTCACTTTGTTCACTTGAATATCTTGAAATATTATCAACTCCATCGACTATTATTATTCTTACTATTTATGCAATTTTATTTGTATATATACATATATGTTTAAATTTATATAGTTTTGTATTCTTCATGTAAATTTGTTTGTATGTACTTGTGTCCATGAAGGACAATATGCACCAAGAAAGGGTAAAGAAATTGGAGGATATAGTGAGGGCTTCCCTTCAAGATTGGAGTGGAACTGATTTGGCATTGCTAGAATTCATTGACGACATGGAAAGATTAGGGACAGGTTACCGGTTTAAGAATGAGTTACGGAGGGAACTTGAAAAGATTTTTAAGTCTCGGGTTATCCTAAAACGATAATGTCGGAGTTGATGACAAACGAAGACTAATACTTTTACAATCACCTTCGGTAGTACAGAGAGTAGACGCTAGCCAAACTCTGGTTCCAAAAAATCACTTTTCGAGTAGACGCCAGCCACACTCTGGTTCCAAAAAATCACTTTTCTTATTATTGATTTTCTAGAATCACTTTTGAAAAATTAGAAGCAATGCGCCCCGAGGCCGACCATGAATTTTGCCAACATAAATGACTAAAGTGCCCTTTAAATAATTAAATTATAGTCTCAACTAAACATCCCTCTTAGCTCTATTTATACGGTTAGTATTGTAGAATATTTACATTAGCAGAAGCAGCAAGCTAGTCTTGATAAATTAATAATATGGCCCTCTTTTTCCCTGCTTCACTCTCTTTCCAATCCTTCTCCAAAGTATATCCGCGCCAAAATCTTACAAACCAAAGAGTTCTCAAGAATCTACTGCCTACGCGATGCTTAGGAGGCGTTGTTCAAGTCTTCAATCCAGTCGAAAGGCCATTTGCAAATTACCAGCCTACTTTTTGGAGTCATGAATTCGTCAAATCTTTGAACAGTCCTTATTCGGTATCTCACTTTGATCACTTGAATATCTTGAAATATTATCAACTCCATCGACTATTATTATTCTTACTATTTACGCAATTTTATTTGTATATATATATATATGCTTAAATTTATCTAGTTTTGTATTCTTCATGTAACTTTGTTTGTATGCACTTGTGTCCATGAAGGACAATATGCACCAAGAAAGGGTAAAGAAATTGGAGGATATAGTGAGGGCTTCTCTTCAAGATTGGAGTGGAACTGATTTGGCATTGCTAGAATTCATTGACGACATGGAAAGATTAGGGACAGGTTACCGGTTTAAGAATGAGTCAAGGAGGGAACTTGAAAAAATAGCTTTCCTGGATGAATATAATGTCATAGTTGATGACAACCTTTATGCAACATCTCTCAAATTTCGGCTTCTCAGACAACATGGTTTCGAGGTTTCTCAAGGTAATACACAAGCCTTTAAGATTAAGGTATAAAACCTATGTTGCTATAATGATAATGGTGATGATTGATAAGAAAATTATGAAATTGATTGTAAAGCTTTAGAAAGCTAGATTTTTTTTTACTGTAATAATTTTTCTGAAACTGTAGATACATACAGAGAAAAGCAAGAAGTATAGTACCAAGTACTTTTTCACAAAAATGAACTTTGTTTAAGGTTCCCAAAATGGCTACACAAATGTACTCCATCCGTCCATTTTGAAATTACACTTTTTTACCTAAAAGGTTGTCCCATTTAGGGTTTTTTATGATATTTCTTTAATCAACAGAACCCACCTTCACACTCACAACAACTTCCATTTACTATTTCATATCCCACTTTCTTTTTTCTACCTCAATTTTCATACTCACAACACTTATTTTACTAACGCTTTTCTTTAATTATCGTATGTAACGAGACGGAGGGAGTATATATTTTTTTGTGATCTATAGGGATGCTCCAATGACTTGGGGCCTATTTACATGCATGTTTACATCTCAGAAAATATACAAATTAGCCTAACTACATTAGCCTTTTATCTAAAGAATTTTAACTGCATTCTAAACTGTATCTTTAATAAGGATTAAATACTTTCAAATGTTAAATGTATATGTGTGCGGTAAAATATTACCGCACACATATTACAACCAAGATCCAAAAGCTGCTGCATGTTTAGGACTTTTCTTTATGTTTACGATCTGTTGAGTTAAGTTTATGGGGTTATCTTCTTAACTCGCCTAGTGGTCCTTCCATGGTTGTTTTTTTGCTAAGAAAAGTTGTAATGTGCTTGGGGTAGCAGCTCTGTTGTGGGATCATCTTGACCCCATTTTTTTCATGTTTTATTCAGGTGCATGTGCACACTCTATGAATGTCATAAATAAAAATATTTCTTTTTTCTGATTAACAAAAAAAATCTTCTTTTCCACATATACAGTACCCTGAGGCCCGAGACAGACCTTACTTCCAGATCAAATATTCATATATTATCCTTTAAAACAACGGCAGTTGAAGTGCATGTTTGGTGTGAGAAATTATTGGTATAATTTAACCTACCATGGAATGAAATCGACAATAAAATGTCTAGAAGCTGAATGTTTATTCTTGGTTACGAAGCAAGCACGTAAGAAAAAAGCTATGGATTTATCTGCTGAATTCCTACTAAAGTGCCGGAAACGGTTGTATTATTGATCCATCCAAAATCTCTAACCATAATTCATTATCAATACATGGACATTCAAATTAAATATTTTCATATGGGATTCCAATATCTGTGGCCGTTGATTGTGTTAAGACCCCCACGATCAAATTTCAAGATTTGTCACAGGGTTCATCCTTTGAAATATTTACACCCTAGTTAATCACATCAATAAAAAACTAATCAATTTTAATAATCCTTATATAATTTTGTTTTCAAGTGCAGATGTGTTCAAGAAATTCATGGACCAAAACGGTGCCTTTAGAACATATTTGAGAAACGATGTGAAAGGCTTGTTGAGTTTGTATGAAGCTTCCTTTCTAGCCTTTGAGGACGAGAATTTCTTGGAAGATGCCAAATCATTTGCAGACTTGCATCTAAAGAACTTAAGAGGCTGCGAAGATACAGTTCTTGTTGAACAAATAAATCACGCGCTGGAGCTCCCACTGCATCGTAGGGCCCAAAGATTAGAAGCTAGGTGGTATATCGAAGTATATAATGAAAAGAAAAATTCAAATCAACTTCTACTTCAACTAGCTGTATTAGATTTCAACATGGTGCAGTCCACACTCCAAAGAGATCTTCAACACGCATCAAAGTAAGTCCCTTTCCACTTTCACATTGAAAATACTCCCGTCTTTTTTGAAGGTTCATAGTTGGTCAACACAAGTAAACTTTGACCAAACATTGATTTCAATCTAATCATTCAATTCTTGTGAAATCATAAAAATTGTTATTGATAAATCATTAAGTGATTCTCATTAACAATTATCAGAATTTTATCGACATTAATGTTTTATCAAAATTCAGTTGTGTTGACCAACGGTGAATATTAAAAAAATCTGGAGTAATCTTATATATCGACTTTGTGGATTGAATCTTGGTGGACCAGAAATATACTCTTCCCACCCCAGTCGAGATTCGCCTTTGACAAGTCAAACTTCTAAATGATATTGTTTTACTTATTTTACCTTTATAACATGTATGAGACTGACTAAAATTATTTTCTCATTTAGAAATATGATTCAAGTGAGATTCTTTTTTTGGATGGAGGGATCGGAGTAATCTTATATATCGACTTTAATTACCTTGATGCTCTTTGAATAGGTGGTGGAAAAGAATGGATCTTGCAGGAAACTTGGGCTTCATAAGAGACAGACTGATAGAATGTTTCTTCTTTGCTGCTGGACTGGTCTCTGAACCTCAAGACAGTAAGACTCAAATTGGGCTAACAAAAGTTGGTGCATTAATAACTACCATCGATGATGTTTATGATGAATATGGATCTTTGGCTGAACTTGAGTTATTTACATATGCAGTTGAGAGGTATCATTTGTCCCGTCTCGGTCATTTTGCATCCATATTCAGCTCATGCTAAATTGTTGACTAAACTCGTGTTTGATGTTTCATAAATGTTCTACAGATGGGATATAAATGAAGCCAAACATCTTCCCGTAAAACTCAAAGTATGCTTCGCAGCGCTCTATAACACCATCAATGAAATGGTTTACGATGCTCTAAGAGAAAAAGGAGAAGACATAAGCAAAACTTTAACCAAAGAGGTATTTATATATATTTTGCTTGAGTTTAATTTAATCACACATGTACACAGAAACTTTATTATGATCAAAATTAACAAATTAACACTTTCTCTTTATTTAGTGGGCGGATTTATGCCAAACATTCTTGAACGAAGCAAAGTGGAATGAAGGAAAATTCACTCCAACATTTGATGATTACCTTGAGAATGCTTGGCGTTCAGTTTCTGGGAGTCTAATATTAGCTCATGCGTACTTTCTAATGAGGCAAGAGATCACAAGCGGAGCACTAGACAGTTTAGAAAGTTATCATGATCTGTTAAAATGGTCCTCCATGATCTTTCGACTTACCAATGATTTGGCTACTTCAAAGGTATTTTATACATAAGTTCAATATTTCAACATATATGCTTTACCAATGATTTTTTTTTAATCCATTGCACAGGCCGAGATAGAGAGAGGTAAAACAGTAAATGCAATATCATGTTACATGGAAGAAAGTGGTGCCTCAGAGGAGCTTTCTCGTGAACACATCAGAAGTTTAATAGACGAAGCATGGAAGAAGTTAAACGCCATAAGTCTTGCCTCAGATTCTCCATTCAAGAAGGAATTTATCCAAACAGCTATTAATCTTTCGCGGATTGCACAATGTACTTATCAATATGGAGACGGACATGGAGCTCCCGATACTAGAGCAAATAAAAGGGTATTATCGCTTATTATTGAACCCATTGCAGTAATGGAAACTGAGAAGCAAGTATGTTATTAGATATTGATGCCTGGAGGTTGTATCCAATATGAGATTCAAGAGCATTTTGTTTTACTTCGAATGCTTTGTGGTACTGGTGTAGTAGTATTTGTATTTCTAAAAGATTCAAGTTTATAGTCCTCCGACCCAAAATAATGCCTTGATTTGACTTGTCAATGATTTTAATATTTTGCTTAATTTTCTTGTATGTATATTACTTTTACGTCAGTAAAGTCAAATAGAGTTAAATTTATTTATTTTTTAATTTCAAAATATTGTAATTTTTTATTTTGAAACATATTATAAAATGAAAATTTGATTTAAGTTTATTAGTGATACATACCTTTATGACCCTAATAAAATGTATTCCTACAAGTAACACATACTGGAATTCTTCATCCTGATAATTTATTGGCCAGAAAATTTTGGGAGAAACTTGTTTCTCCATAAGTTATAAAAAATCCTGTTTTTAAATATATCAACTTGGTGTTTTAAAGCCTAAACTCACTGTTTTAAGGCCTAAACTCACTATTTTATTTTCTAGCTTAAACTCACTGTTTTAACGCTTAAACTCACTATTTTATTTTCTAGGTATTTTAAGTCCTAAACTCAATGTTTTAAGGTCTAAACTTGATATTTTTAAGGATGAAAGTGGACTTTTTATAAATTTTAGAGAAACGGGTTTCCCCTAAAACTTACTCTTTATTGGCCTTAACCTAGTAAATACATTTCCGCAGACGTGTCCATTTGGTTAACCGGACCGGTAAACCGGTCGATATTTAATCGGTCAAAACCGGTCAACCGGTTTAACCGTAACCGATATTTACAAGGTTCGGTTTCGGTTTGTATTTTCAAAAACCGTGAACCGCCGGTTTTATGCTCGACCGAGTCATGAGGGTTGCTCGCCCGAGCAAGACACTTTTTCCAGTAAGTCTTTACCATTTAACGGTTATGCTTGGCCGAGTCATATGAGTTGCTCGGTCGATGGGATCATTTTTCAGTGTATTTAACCGGTCATGCCTCATGCTCGGCCGAGTCATATGAGTTGCTCGGCCGAGCAGAACGCTAGATATTAAAAAAAGGGTATGCTCGACCGAGCAACACCAAAGACTCGGCCGAGCAGATCCAAATCGTCAAAACGGAGGTTAACCGAAAAATCGTAAACCGTCAAAATCGTAACCGGTTTATCCGGTTTGGCGGTTCGGTTCAGATTGAGGTTTGTCCAAGGTTCAAATCGCCGGTTTTCAACCGTGAACTGGCGGTTGAACCGAACCGGCCATGTCTACATTTCTGAATGAATGTCTTGATGCTTCCCTTCTCTTGGGTCATTGAGTTGTGAAAGTGTGTGATGTCACACACGGTTAAATGATTCAAAGGTTGACTTAATATAGATTTGTTACTTTATTAGTGTTATGTCTACATTTCTAAATGTTGACATCTTCGGTAGTCCTGCTGCATGACGACATCTTACATTACTGTAAGTATTGCATAATTTTTATTAATTACTTAGCTGTTTATATCCTTACAACAACTCCTGGAGATAATTTCGGGATATTTTAAACAAAGCACAAGGACTCCCATCAAAGCAAAGAGACTTGATCAAGAGACGCGGAAAAGATAAAGCTTGGACCGAGTTTGTAGGGATATTTTGTTAATTTATTATAGACTACTAGTTATTTAAGGAGACATTGGAGAACACGATAACACACGCACGTACAACTCTCTCTGTAATCTCCATTGCTCTCAAATTCTCTTGTAACTGATACAATACTTAGTGAATTTTTGGTAAGGAATGTGACCTAACCACCCGAGGTTTTATGCCGGCTAGATAATTTTCTCAAGGGCTTTCTTCGTTACGTCGTTGTGTTCTCATTCGCATTATCACTTTTATGATCCATTTACATTAAAATTCCAAAGTCCCTTTCTGAATATACATAATCCATACACTTTTTAGTCAAGATTCTACACCCATCGTTTTTTCTACCAAAACAGTTTGGCGCCCACCGAGGGGCCCTTGATTTTCTGATTATTCGGATTACTCCTTGAATTCACTATGTCAACTCACCCAAAGAGTTTCGCCGCCGGCAAGACTACCAATGTTAGTACATCACAATCATCTGGGGACAAGACATTCACATTACCACCACCTGCATCAAACCCTCAGATGACACCACCTTCGTCATCATCCCAAAGGCCAGGATCTTCTAATGTGAATGCTGACATCCAAAGCGCCCAACAGCGACTGGATAGCCAGGATGGTAACTCAAGGTTGCTCACCAATGTTATGATCAAGATGCAGCAGGACGAGAGGCTTATTGCAACCCAGCTCAGTAATATCTCTCAACTGCGCCCAAGGAACCTAATCTTTGAAGCCGCTGCGGAAACTCCATTTTAGAATGAATTCATTCCAATGGCTGGCGCATCCCATACTGATCCGACGATGACACCTTCCATGATGCTACCATCTTCTACCAATAATAATTTGTTGACTCCTTCAGCAGGACTCACCTTTTCCATGCCATTCGTTAACAACACCATTGTTACCCCAACTGCAGATAACACTCGTTTGCTTGGTAACCTTATGAATGACAGTGTTTTCAATCATATTCTTGTGACTAACCCTTTTGCAGGTAACCCATTAGCCAATCAGTTGCAGGATCTTAGAGAAATGATAATGAATATACCAGGCGTTACTCCTCCAGTCCAGCAAGTGTCACCAAATTGCTATAATGAATCCCGGTTTTTCCCAGCCATAGAAAATGTCGACATTCCAAAGCATTTCTCCATGAAATTGTATGATGGCAACACCGATCTGGAGGAGCATGTTGCCCATTATCAAGAGATGATGGACATAGTGCATATCCCGTTACAGTTCCGAGAAGCGTGTTTGTACAAAGGATTCAGTTCGACATTGGATGGACCGACTCTTAAATGGTAGATCAAGCAGCCTCTGTGTTCGATTGGTTCTTTAGCTCAACTCATCAATATGTTTTACAACTAGTTCTCGTGCAACCGCCAATTTGAGATGTTGACCAGCGATCTCTATAGCGTAACCCAGTAACCTTCAAAAACCCTGAAAGACTATGTCCACCAATTCAATAAGGAAGTCCTTGAAATTCCCAATCTAGGCATGTCGACAGCTACAGAAGTATTTAAGATGGGGCTGAAAAAGGATACTCCCTATTATCAGGAGTTGGTAATGACTCCATGTAAGAGATTGGATGAAGTCAGAAGTAGAGCCTTGAGGTTTATACGGTTGGAGGAAGATGAGTTGCGGCGATCCAAATCAGCAAGCAAGGTGTCGACATATGATAACCCAAACAGGAAGATAGAGTCATCTCGCTGAAGAAACAACAAACCCAAACCTTACCCAAAGAGCGGCAACAACAAAATCAATGAGGTTGAAAGTGAGGACGAAGATCTAATATACCTGACTCTGTTTTTCTGGGGATGTTTCAGGTGTACTTTGTGCGATGAACAACCTGGGAGACAATGCAAGGTGGCCAAAGAAGGTAGAAAGGTCTGCAGGGTGGCGTGATAAATCCAAATGATGTGCCTACCATGAGGATTTCTGACATATCATAGAGGATTGTATAGCCTTGAGGAAGGAGATCAGTTATCTACTGTCAAAGGGACACCTTAAGGAGTTACTTGGTCCTAGAAAGAAGAAGACTGAGAATAAGGAGATGCCTCTAGAATCGGAACGACCGATGTCTCCGCCAGTATCTACTAAATTCATTAATTTCATAAATGGTGGGTCAGATATCTGCGGTACTTCTTACTCTGCTGCCAAAAGACATGCGAAAGAGTCGAAGGAAGAAAGGCCAGAAAGATCGGTAAGGATGTCGACATCTTCTCAGGATCCAATTACCTTTGAAGAAAGTAACTGGGACAACGTATTAAACCCATACCATGATGGCCTGGTGATTACTCTTCAAATTGCCAACTATACTGTTAGGGGCATCTTAGTAGATTGGGGCAGTTCGGTCAATCTCATCATGTTGGGCACTTTAAGGGAAATGAATATTCTAGAATCAGAGATTGTCAAGAGGACGTCAGTACTAGTAGGTTTCAGTGGTGAGACCAAGGAAACAGTTGGAGAGATCAAGCTTCCAATTTACTCTCATGGCCTCAATACAATGGAATGTTTCTTTGTGATCGACTGTGAGACATCTTATAATGTAATACTGGGTAGGTCGTGGATCCATGGGATGAAAGCTGTGCCTTCAACATATCATCAATGAGTTAAATTCCTTACACCCTGAGGAATCGCCAAAGTGTATAGTGACCAGCAAGTTGCAAAGGAATGCTACAAGACATCCATGAAGGCGTCGATGACTCCGAGGCAAGCATAGCATTTACAGAAGAAAGCGCTTAAGGTACTGGAAGCAAGAGAACATGATGTGAAGGAAGTGTTGCTAGATCCTTCCAACCCAGAACTCAAAGTTCTCATTGGCAGTGATGTACAGCAGATTTCAAAGAAAAACATGTTGATCTTTAGAGAAGTAGAATAAATAGTTTCGCATGGAAGCATGAAGACATGACCGGCATTAGTAAGTATGTCATCACCCATAAGCTCAATGTTCCATAGTTTCAAGCCAGTGCACCAAAAGCGAAGAAAGTTTGTTGAGGAAAGAAATCAGATTATCAAAGAAGAAGTGGAAAGATTACTCAAGGCCAACAGGATCCGGGAAGTTGAATATCCTAAGTGGCTAGCAAATGTGGTAGTGGTCGAAAAGAAGAATGGGAAATGGCAAGTTTGTGTCGACTTCACTGATTTAAATAAAGCATGTCCCAAGGATCCTTTTCCTTTGCCGCATACTGATTCAATGGTGGATACAACTTCCGGTCACAAGCTTCTTACCTTCATGGACGCATCTTCAGGATTTCAACGGATCCAGATAGAGCCATCTGACCAAGAAGATACCGCCTTCATAACGCCCATAGGTATATATTGTTATATTGCTATGCCTTTTAGACTAAAAAATGTAGGTGCAACATATCAAAGACTCATCAATAAGATGTTCAAGGATCAGCTACAAGAAAATCTATTTACTGCAACGACAATTTGCAACGGCAATATTTTGTCGTTGCAAAAATATCTTTAGCAACTACCTTAAAGAGTCATTGCTAATGTTTGTTGCAATAAATGGAGATTTCACTTCCCTCCATTCCTTATTTGCGTGGGCCTCCCACAAATATTTGGGATAATTTTAAGTAACAAAACCACTCGTTGCGAAAAATAGATAATACATATTGGAACGGGCATCGTCAGTGCGAAAACTATTCTAAATTTATGACAACAACATAATTGTTGCAAAAGAAAGGGAAAAAAATAAAAGAAAATAAAAAACCCCTTTCAATTATATACTAAAATCCTTCGCTATCAATTCATTTCACCCCCTCCATTCTCAGGCACACCGTCGAATATCTCCATCTCGGCCACCGTCGGGCTTCCATTCACAGGCGTTCTCGGGATTTGGAAGCAACAGGTTCGTCTACCCTCTCCATTCTCAGGCGCTTAGCCTTCTTGATTCGAAAGGTAACATTAACAAAGCCATCTCAAGATACTCGTATCATATTTCGGTTCAAGCAGTGAAAGATGAAATAATCGATCCATTCTCCTTAACTTATTTCCACTTCAATTCGATTTCCCTCTCTCCTCAACCGCTTTTGCTCATTTCTAGTGAGGTAAGGGCTCTACTGAATTAAACCCTTCCATTTTCTTTTTGTTTTCCCTCTTTTGCTTACCTCCTAATTTCATTCCAACGGGCCCTAGGATATCTTGTACTTAAATTTCTATTAATTCTAGCTTAATCGTTGTTGAAATTTTCATATTGCAACATTGCAACTACACATTGCTATAGATAGATCTGGGTATTTTGGGATTTGGGTATTTGTTGAATCTGCAAAATGCCGGTGTTTTGATGAAGGCTTAATTGGAGCCTAATTGTTGGGGAATTTTGATTTGAGCTGCTAAAAATGGAGTCTTTCAAGTGAGTATGTCTAGTTCTAGCTGTTGTTATATCTGGGTACATGGGTTATGGGGTGAAATTGTCTATGGCTTAGCAAAAGTGAGACAAAACTCACAAGTGTTGTCCTTAGTGTCGGCAACACTAACAACAACACACACCAATTCGAAAACAACAAATAATTGAAATAAATCTAATTTGCTGCGAAAGTAAATAAAGATACACAAGAATTAAATTTTTATCAAGTTATATAAATATATAACTTGATGGGTGCTAGGAGGGCAAGACCTTTCTATATATATAATGAATTAAATACAAGGTCGAAAAGTTCCCTTAATGATAAATAAGCATTAACTCAAGGAACAATAAATGTAGAACTCTCTCTGAATACTAACACTCAAAACCTCACAAAAATACAAAGATGTATGTGAAACTCTTGAGTGTTGGACAAAGTGTTGTCAACACTGAATGGCGACACTTGAAGAGTTGAATTCTTTCTTGTGCAGATTTGTGTCTTCTGAATCGGATGATCACTATTGATGATCTACTGCACTATTTATAGGCCTTCAAAACTTGGAGCCTACTCAAAATGATCAAATAAACAGCCTTGAAGTTGTTCCTCCAAAATAGCTCCATTCGCCTCAATTATAGAAGTCTTGGTCTTCATGGCTTCTCTTGCTTGTACACCTCTGCTGTAGATACCTTGTACTATATCCCAATCTCCTTCTGAATAGCAAACCAATGGCTCTTTTACTTGGTCACCAATTAAACTTATAAACAATGTGTTTAAATGTAATTTGCCTTCATCTGCTTCGAAGTTCACGCCTGGGCATCTTCTGTTGACCTGATCAAGCTCACAAATAGCAGACTAACAACTGATATATAAACATTAATTACACGTTATTATTTGTGAAAAATACAGTAACTATTTTGGTGTTGCCAAATCTAAATGGCAACACCTATGGCAACACCAGTGGCAACACTGGTTTGGCAACACAGGTTATGACACACATGGCAACACATGTTCTAACATTTACAATCTCCCCCTTAGTTACTGATTTCTTCATAAAATACAACGTGATGTACCTGAAAATCAGTTAGTCATACTACAACGAAAAATCAAAAAAATACCACATCCTCATTAGTGACAACATCAACCTTCAGGCAATGTTAAAAAAAATTCCAACCAAAGTATATAACTCACAAGAGTGGCAACATCATCCTTCACGCAAACATAGTCATGTAATTTCGAATATATCTCCCCCATACTATTTAAACTCCCCCTTAATTATGAAATTAATAACTAAACAAAATAATTATTAATAACTTCAAACAACCACCCAAATGTTTAGCAAAAACAACCAACTAAGTTTGAAGAAAATTCTAGCCGAAACAAAGAAAAAAAAACAGAATTAAAATTGTTTAAACATCACAAACCAAATTAAATCAAATAAAATTGTTTTTGAACCAACCACCAATCAAACAACCTTTCGAACCATTCAACCTTCTGCATTTTTATCAGCTTCTTCAGATTCCTCTTCATTCGTGCCACTAGGCCCAACTCCATCAGCTCCATCACGCCGCCTTGTCCTTGATTGATCTCCCCCTATTTTGGAAGAAATCAATTCCACCATATTCATCATGTCTGACCGCATATCCAACCACCCCTGCATAACTAAGTGGATATGCTTCAGCTGCCTATTGAAAAAATTTAGTACCATAGCAGCATCGATCATAACTGGAGCAGTGTTGCCTGGAGTGTTGCAAATCTCAGGGGCAACACTTGGAGCGACACTGGTAGCAGGGGCAGCAGTAGGAGGAGCTGTTGTAACCAAAACCCAGGGCAAATCTCTGTGCCTATCTCCTTCAGTAAAGTGCTTGCTAATTTTATAGAAAACAAGATTTTCAGAGATGTTGTCCGCATTTCATGGTTTAAGCATTTGAAACACAAGGACATTATAAATGAGGGAAGGAAAAATGAAAGAGGAGGTTTTTTTCTTTTTGGCCCATGTAGCTAGGTGAGCAAAATCCAATCTTCCAAAATTAACTCTCTGTTTCTTACCCAATTTGTATAATAACATTACTTGCTCAAAGGTAACCGTGTTCTCATTTGACATAGGTAACCAATTTGTGATGCAAATCTTATGAAGAACACTAAACAGAGATGAAAGCTGGGTTGCTTTGAAATGGTCACTCCACACAGAAACTCTCTCACCAGTCAGAAAGCTAGCTAGGGTATTATGCTCGACATCCAAACACTCATCTTCGAGACTAGGAAGGCCAAAGGATTTTTTGATAACAGAGGGATTAAAATCATAAATTTTACCCCTCACAAAAATCTTTCCATAATGAGGAGTGCTCCTGTCATCTATGTCCTCCCTAAGATGAGCAAAAAAGTTCCTAACCACGCTTTCGACATAAACGGAAACCTTAGTAACAGTAGGCAAAAAATTTCTATCCTCAAGAAATTTGTACACCCCTAGACTCTTGAACTGAATCACATTAATGTTTCTTTCATTCAAAATTCTTTTATCCGAGCCTTCAACCCACTTATCCAAATTTGATTCACAATAGAACTTGTCGGAAATAAATAGACGTTCATAATATCCAAATGACTCATAATCAGATTTAGACTCGTGAGAATGAGTAGGGGTTGTTACCTCAGGCCATGAGACGGGAGAATAAGATGGAGAGCTTGATTGTGGTTTAGACTTGGCTGCAGGTGTTGTCTCAGGTGTTGCCATTGGATTGGCAACACTCTTCTCACCCTGAACTGAGCTTAAGCTAGGGTTTCTTAATCCTCAAGCCAGGTTTCCTCATCATCATCTAAAGTAGATGAGGGCTCCTTGGTTTCTTTAAAAATTGGGTCCGAACCTTCCTCAGACGAAACATTGAGAGAGGAGCTTGAGCTATCTTCCACCTCGACTGGATCATCAGCCATGTTTGAAGGAATTTTGGATCTAAACAAGGTCTTAATCCTTTCTGATTATCTGCGACCTCCAGCCCTAATTGACGAAGAAGAATCAACCACCTTTCTTTTCTTCATTTTCTTTGGAGGTGCAAATGTAAGCTCAACTGACGGGGTAGCTTCATGAAGGCTTATGGGAGTTGGAATTGGAAGAGGGTTGTAGACAAATATGTCCAAACTAGGAGAGGTTGAGGGTGTTGCTGAGAGTGTCGCCAGATATGTCTCCATTAGATGGAGACATTTGAAGCAACACTCGAGGGAGCTAGAGGCAAAATTTCATGGGGGACAAGATTTGGTGTGATTTACTTAGGCTCGCCATGGAATTGTGTTGGAAGAAGACGAAGAGGAACATGGGAAAGGGGGTTTACGTTTAGAGAGAGAGAAGAGGTGAGAGAGACGGTGAGAGGGGTTTAGGAAGAGGGGTAATTAAATGGGTTAATAGTGAGTGATTTTAGTTGATTTGACAATTTCAACTCAAATTAAACACCCTTATCCCTAACAAACTCAACACTGTTATCCGCCATTTTAAAAAAACTTGATTTCTTTTTAATTTTTAATATATAATAACTAAAAATAATATTAGAAATATCCATAAAATTTTGTTTTTCAAAATTCAAAAGAAAATGAACTTTTGAAAAATAGATATTTCGAAATTACGTTTAGTTAGAGAAAAATTTAAATATTTTTGTTAAAAACCTTTTAAATTTCACAAACTCTAAATAAATGAAAATAGACCTTGGAAATTCAAAATTTAATTAGCAAAAAAATAAAAAGAAGAAATAAATAATAAAAAAATAATGTAGCATCTACTAATGTGTTGCTAGCAATGTTGCGTAACACACAAGTCAACATTTTAAATAAACTCCCCTTGATATTTTTCAACATATAGAACATCTCATTCCTTAGGCAATTTTTAAGCAGACTTTACACTTTCTTTATTTACAAGGAAGCATCGTAGTAGCGAGCTCAGTGCCCCGAGTTTTTTTATTAAGTGTAAAGCTATATGTAGTAAGTTTTATATCTTTCAAGTAGGGTACACTGTACTAGCGAGCTCCATGTCCCTAATACTTAGTATAAAACAAATACATTATACTCCCATTTTGGCAAGGAAGCATCGTCAAAGCGAATGCTAAGCCCCGAGTTACTTTGAGAGTATTTTAACAAGCTTTGCCTTTTTAAATATCAACAACAACATAATTGACTTTGTCACTTTAATCACAAAGGGGTATTTTATCAAAAATGTTAAACTTATGGTATATACACATACTAGAACAAATAGGTCAGTAAATGCCCCCCATTGGGATTAAACTAAGAGAGATTTTTTTTTTAAATAATATACAACAAATACACAGTATTGCTGTCAGTGTTGGCAACACAGACGGCAACACTTGAAACAAGAGATTTGTAGAAAACACAAACCAAGAGATTTTTTCAAACTTGAAAATCTCTCATGGTCCAGGGATTTAGTAAAAATATCAGCAAGTTGATATTTGGTATTAATATGCTCTATTTGGATTAAGTCCTTGTCTACTAAATCTCTCAAAAAGTGATGGTAGATATCTATATGTTTAGTGCGTGAGTGTTGTACAGGGTTTTTGGAAATGATTATGGCACTCAAATTGTCACAATACATGGTCAAAATATTACTATCAAGACCATAGTCATCAAGCATATGTTTCAACCATATCAACTGTGAACAACAACTCCCGGCTGCTACATACTCAGATTCAGCAGTCAAGAGAGAAACACAGTTTTGCTTGCGACTGTACCACGACACAAGATTATTACCCAAGAAAAAACAACCCCAACTAGTGCTCTTTCTATCATCTATATCCCCTGCCTAATCAGAATCACTAAAACCAACCAAGTTGTTATAAGTGTCTTTGGTGAACCAGATTCCTAATTCACTAGTCTCTAACACATATTTAATGATTTTCTTGACAGCATTTAGGTGAGAAATTATAGGGGCAGACTGATATCTAGCACACACACCTACACTGAACATAATATCGGGACAACTGGCAGTAAGAGTAAAATAAAGAAGACTACCTATCATGGATCTATACAGAGTTGGGTCAACATCCTCCTCTGCCTGATCTTTGGCTACTTTAAGGGATGATCCCATAGATATTTTTGAGCTCTTTGCACTCTCCAATCCAAATCTTTTCACCAGACTTTTTGCATACTTGCTCTGAGAGATAAAGATTCCATCATCTGACTGTTTTACCTGCAATCCTAAGAAATAATTAAGTTCACCTATCATGCTCATCTCAAAAGTTGATGTCATAGCCTCTACAAAATTTTGCAAACAATTTTTAGATGTGGATCCATAAACAATGTCATCAACATAGATTTGAGCTATGACAAGTTCTTATTTTTCTCTTAGAATAAATAATGTCCTATCGGCTTCATCTCTAACAAATCCATATTCAAGAAGAAAACTTGTTAGATGCCCATACCATGCACGAGGAGCTTGTTTCAAGCCATATAAGGCTTTATCAAGTCTCTATACATCGTCTGGGTGGAATGGGTCTTCAAACCCTTTAGGTTGCTCAACATAAATTTCTTTATCTAATTACCCATTCAAGAAAGACGCTTTAACATTCATTTGGTATAATGTGATTTTAAGATAGAAGGCTATAGCAAGAAGAAGCCTTATTGACTCAATTCTAGCCAGTGGTGCAAAGGTTTCGTCAAAGTCGATTACTTCCACTTGTGTATAGCCTTGAGCCACAAGACGAGCTTTATTACGAACAATATTACCCAATTCATCATATTTGTTTTTGTAAATCCATTTAGTTCCAATTATATTTGTATGTAAAGGACGTGGAACTGAACACCAAACTTCGTTACGAGTAAATTATTCTAGCTCTTCTTGCATAGCTTGAATCAAGAAATTATCCTTTAAAGCCTCAATCACATTCTTAGGTTCAAGAGAAGAAACGAAACAAGAGTGTTTTACCTTGGAATATGTGGAGGACATATACACATATCTTACCATATCTCTATAGTCAACTAGCTCCTTAATTCTTGTTCGAACTCCTTCATTAACATCACCAATTACCTGGGTAATGGGAAGATAATTTCTATTTCGTGCTGGGGGTTCTCTCCTGCCTTGTGGTATACCAATCCATCTTCTTCTTCTTCTGAGTCACTACTTTCAGCATTTCCAGCCACTGTTCTGCCCTCCAGTGTTGCCTCATGTGTTGCGTTTCAGGGGTAACACTCGGGGCAACACCCGAATCTGTGGCTGTACTGGTTGATCCAGTTTCTGTTCCAGCCCATTGTTCAACTTCTTCTAGCAATGTCAGAGGTATATTCTTGGCTGGTTCACATGTGACACTCAAGTAATCGTTAAATTCAATATTTACCTATTTTTGAATCACTTTTAACTTCAAATTATAGACTCAATACGCATGACTATTTTGAGAGTAGCCAAGGAAGATAGCTTTGTCACTCTTTGAGTCTAATTTTCCTAAGTATTCTCGGTCATTTAAAATATAGCACAAACACCCAAACACGTGGAAATAGTGAAATGTAGGTTTCTTTCCATTTAAAATCTCATAGGGTGTCATAGTTGTACCGGGTCTTAAGAAAAATCTATTCGTAGTGTGACATGCTGTGTTTAATGCTTCAGCCCAACACCCTTTAGAAATATTTCTAGCAATTAGCATAACACGAGCCATCTCCAACAAAGTCCTATTTTTCCTTTCAGTAACACCATTTTGTTGTTGTGTTTTGGGTGCTTAAAATTCATGATGTATCCCCTTTTTACTACAAAATGTAGAGAAGGAGATATTTTCAAACTCTCTACCATGATCCGACCTTATTCGAAAAATAGGTGAACAAAACATGTTTTGGATTTTGGAAAATAAGTGTTTAAATTTATCAAAAGTTTCATATTTTTCTCTTAAAAAATAGACCCATGTAAACCTAGAAAAATCATCAACTATAACATAAACATACTTCTTACCTCCCAAGCTTTCTACCTCAATAGGACCCATCAAGTCCATAAGTAAAAGCTGAAAACAATATGTTGTTCCTGAGTGTTGCTCATTGTGTTGTCCAACATTGAGAGCAACACGAGTCTGCTTACCTTTTTGGCAGTCACCACACAACATGGTGTCTTTGAGGTCTAACTTAGGGACACCTTCGACCGCATTAAGTTTGATAATTTTCTCAAGATTCCTATAATGAGAATGACCTAACTTTTGATGCCATAATCTTATGTTATCAAGTTTCGTCAAATTGCACAATTGTTTATTACCAACAAGGTAGCAATTATCACTCGATCTTGTTCCAGTCATGACACAAAAGTTAGTATTATCAAACACTTCACATGTATTTTATTGAATTTTACCTCCAAATTGTCATCACATAATAGGCTAATGCTAATTAAATTAGCAAGTGGACCATCTACATGCAAGACATTTGTTAAGGGAGGAAAATTAACAATATCCAGTGTTCCTTTTCCTATTATTTCACTCTTGCCTCCACCTCCATAGGTTACTGAGCCTCCTTAAATAGGTTGGTACTCTGTTAAGAAAGATCTTATTCCCGTCATGTGATGTGAACAACCACTATCAATGTACCAATCACCTAAAACGTTAGACCTTAAAGCAGTGTACACAACATAGCATTTCAGTTTTTCTTTGGGTAACCAAGCCTTTTTTGAAAATCTGAACTTCTGTCCACCGGTGTTCTCTCGAGTGTTGTCCTGAGAACTTGATGACACATGAGGCAACACTTGCAAACTGGAAATTTTCTTTTGAAGAATAAAGCAATCTGATTTTTATGTCCAGGTTTGTGACAGTATTCACACTCAATGGTTTGACCAGAAGTATCACTAGAAGCACTACCCTTTTCCTTGACTAGTTCTTTTACAAAATGAATTTTAGTTTCAACATCAAACAAGGAAGAAGTAATATTTTCTAGTGATTCTTGGAACCCAAGACCAACTTTAAGAGGCTTACTCAAGTTGAGTATTTCATCCAATCTGGATGAACTCGTGTTGAGTTTTTTGAAGGTTGATTCGGCTAGTTTGAGTTTGACCTTGATTTTATCAAGATCCGAATCCTTCCTAGTGAGTTGAACCTCTAGCCGAGTCAATGAGTCTTTAAGATCATGATTTTCCTTTGTCAAGAATATCACCATCTTATTGTCCTTTTTCCATTCTACGAGGAAAGACTCATATAGACTTTTTAATTCATTAATAAGCTCTACATTGTCGAGCTCATCCTCTAATGACTCATCAGTTTTAAAGTTAACAGAACCATGAAAGCATATATCATTAGAAGGATTTAATGAATCATACCTGCTGAGTGTCGTGTCAAGAGTTTCCATTTCGTGGATGACACTTGAGGCAACACTTTCTGAAGAAGTCACAAGTGTTGTGACAGGTGTTGTCATATTCTAGACAACACTTGATGCAACACCTTCTATCGAAGGCAGATCCTCTACCGTGGCCAACATAATCACTTTCTCATCCTTTTCATCTTTCTCCGTTCTTTCCTCCTCTCCATCACTAAGAGACACCCACATATTTTTGCCCGCCTTTCTCAAGGTATTAGAACATTCATTGGCATAATGACCCCAACCTGAACAAGCGTGACATTGAATAGAATCAATGTGTTTGGGGTCGGACTTTATCAGAAAAGGCTCTCCTTAGTGCCATGTCTTTTGGGTTCGGAGGAAGAGTTCTTCTTGGCACAAAACTAGGCATTTTGGATGGTTGGTCCTTAGCTTTTCCTGCACATTGTTAAATTTCTTAAGCATGGAATTATATTTCTTTGCAAGTAAAGCTACACTAGTATTCTCATCTAATTCCTCAGAGGCTTCATCTTCATCATCCACACATGTGTCCGAAGATTCGACTTTTAAAGCAATGTTTTTGCCTTTTGAAGCCTCGGTTTGCTCATTCAAATTCAATTCGAAATTCTTTAAAATACTCATCAAGAAATTAATGTCCATAGTTGAAAGATTATGGGCCTCTTCAATGGCTGAAACTTTAATATTAAAACATTCAGGATAAGTACGAATGGCTTTTGAAACAAGTTGTTTATTAGTAAAAGGTTCTCCTAATACTTGACAAGCATTTGAAATATCAATCAACTTTTCAAAATAAGACGAAATGTCTTCGTTTTCACCCATTCTTAATCTTTTAAATTTACTAGTAAGACCCCTAAGCTTTGTTTCTCGGACACTACCACCTCCTTCATAAAATATTTGTAAAGTATCCCAAGCATCTTTTGCAGAGGGACTATTTTGAATGAGTTTGAACATATGCATGTCAACCCATTCATATATGGCATTTAGTGCCTTTTCATTGAAACTAGCAAGATTATTCTCTTCTATTGTCCACTCGAATTCAGGTTTGACTTGAACGTCACCATCGTCATCCGGAGGAAGCATTGGAACAGAATAACCATTTAAAATAGATCGCCAAGCTCGAAGATCAATTGATTTGATATGCGAGCGAAGACGAATCTTCCAATAAGCATAATTTGATCCATTTAAAATCGGTAATCTCTTTTGATTAGGGTTAGCAGGATCATAAGCCATGACAAAAAGATCAAAACACTTAGTATATCAAGTGCTAGGCTCTGATAGCAATTGAAATTTAAGTGAGACGAAACTCACAAGGGTTGTCCTTAGTGTCGACAACACTAACAATAACACACACCAATTCGAAAACAACAAATAATTGAAATAAATCTAACTTGCATCGATAGTAAATAAATATACACAAGAATTAAATTTTTATCAAGTTATATAAATATATAACTTGATGAGTGCCAGGAGGGCAAGACCTTTCTATATATATAATGAATTAAATACAAGGTCGAAAAGTTTCCTTAATGATAAATAATCATTAACTCAAGGAACAATAAATGTAGAACTCTCTCTGAATACTAACACTCAAAACCTCATGAAAATACAAAGATTTATGTGAAACTCTCGAGTGTTGGACAAAGTGTTGCCAACACTGAATGGCGGCTCTTGAAAAGCCGAATTCTTTCTTGCGCAGATTTGTGTCTTCTGAATTGAATGATCACTAGTGCTGATCGACTGCACTATTTATAGGCCTCCAAAACTTGGAGCCTACTCAAAATGATCAAATAAACAGCCTTGAAGTTGTTCCTCTAAAATAGCTCTATTCGTCTCAATTGTAGAAGACTTGATCTTCATGGCTTCTCTTGCTTGTACACTGTTAGACAAAATCTATACAATCGAGCACAAATGAGAAAAGAATTACAATGAATTGAAATATAATATACAACATAAAAATAATAAAGAGAAAACCGTAAATTCATTGTCTTGAGTTTGCTTGAATTCGTGTCGTAACCTCCTTGAATCGTCATCTTGAATTTGCTTGAATCCGAGTCGTGTGTGACACACTCTCCTTAATAATTTGGATTTATGGAACATCAATATCCAATTAATCCCTTAATAATTTGGATTTATGGAACATCATCAATATCCAATCAATCCCTTAATAATTTGGATTTATGGAACATCAATATTTTGATGAAGTTTCAAAAATTACACTTTCAACCCACCAACTTTGAGCTATCATATCTTTCTTATCCAATACCAAATTGGACATCTAGATATTTCATTTTCATGTTCTCAAAACATGGAACATGAACCCACAATAATCTTTGTCAAACGACAAACGATTCATGTAAGGAAAATACACAATTTCCTTCACATATAACGAATTTTTCCAACAATCCCCCACATGAAGGAAATTAATGACGAGTTTGGTGATAGAGTCCGGCAGACGAAAATTTGCATACGATAGGTGTGGGAATGCCCATTGAACCTTCGCTCGTACAAGCATATTTACTCTACTCGCAAGTCGGTAGACGCGATGTCCTTGAACCGTTAAGCTTTTTATGTAGCCGATCATATACTTGACACAAGTAACGTCCTAACATAGTTCAATTCTCATAGCTATGTTCATTCATGGCCCTGAACATTTTGCCTGGTTCTGTGAGAGGGTCTAAGAATTGAGCCTCACACAATTCTCCTCAAAGCGTCCCCACTTCTCTCTCACATAGGTGATTTCTTAAAGGTAACCCGTATTACCCCGCTCGAATTTTCGACGCGTAAGAATCATTAAAAGCCATAAGCTTATCCTTGTCCTTTCGGGATGTCACTAATAGGAATGGACTTGGGGTTGATTCCCCCACAGTGACGCTACAAGTCTTTTAACAGTTAGGTTGTCCCATTGAATCTAGTTCTTGGGATCTCCAGTCATCTAGATTGGGTTTTCCGCTGTGTTTAACTTTTAAGAGGCTTACGTCTCATTCCCCTCATCGAACTTTCAACTAACTCTCTATTTATCTCTTTGGTTAACGGATCCGTTTATCATTTGACTTCACATCGTCAAATTAGTTGAGAGTAGTTGTTTAATGGTATTATGTCTTAGACATAAATGTCTAGACTACCATTACACACATTGCTATATGTCATGTCAATCATAAATTGACTTTAGCAATATAACATCTTGCTAACACAAGCTTTATCCAAAGAACAAGTGTTAACACAAATTCATTCTAGTGATTTTCTATTGATCCTATCAAATTTATCAAGAATATCCGTCTAATGACTTGTTTAACAACGAGTCCATTAGTTTTCCTTGAATTTGAATCAACGGATCAAATTGACTAGAATTTTTCTTAGTTAACATATCGTATTTTGGATTTAATTAACAAAGTGATGTAGTCACTCTTGTTTAAATCCACACAATCAAACCTTTGATGTCATTACCTTTGTACTTGTCTCAAGTCATACAATGACTTTACAAACTAGCACATTTTCTTCTAGGTTCCATTTCTTGAACCGTTTCAACACTTTGATCTATTTCATTCAAAGTATCATATATTCACTTCCATGAATTTGACATCAATACTTGGTTTCTATTTATTTTATTTTCTTTTGATTTTTATATATATTCAAACTTATTGAATCATATATAACAAACCAATATCCACAATTGTTATGAACATAACTCTTGAAACATAATCCACCATTTAGTAACCAAATTCAATTTCCTTGGTAATTGGACTTGCTACTTTGCGAAACACCCCCACATTAACAAGTACGTAGGCCTACGTTTCCATAATTCATATGAACATCTCATTGTTTTCTTGGGGAAACCTTTCCAATAGGTAATTATTTTCCAAAGTATACTCACCCCCACATTTTCGGGTTAGTCCCAAAATTAGCAATAATGCCAATTTTCATTATTAACACCATTTGATCATGGTGTACATTGTGGACACTTTGTTTCATTGTTCATGTACAACAAACCCTCGGGTTATTCTATGTAAATTTTCTCTTCTAAATTGACATTTAGAAAGGTTATTTACATCCATTTGATGTATTTAAATTCTGCTATGCAGCAATTGCAAATACAACTCTTTATTCTCGTGATGAGAGAATAAGTATAAAAGTAATCAAGTTCTTCATTTCCTTGTAATCCTCAATTACAAGTCTAGCCTTGTACTCATTGATTGTTCCATCGGTCTTCATTTCCTTTTTGAAAATTCACTTATATGCTAGTGATTTACTACTAGAAGGTAAATCCACTAGTTTCCAAGTGTGATTTTTCAAGATGAAATCAATCTCACTTTTAATGGCCTCTTTCCACAAAGATCCTTCCAAAGAGCTCAATGTCTTTATAACTTTGTGATTCACTTTCTATCATGGAGGTTAGAAAATCCGGGCCATAGAATTTTCTTATCCTACCTCATTTGCTATGTTGAGGTCATGCCTCTTCTTTATCATTTCTCATGATAAGTTTCTTCTTCTATTGAATCATGAATCCGTTTAAATGAGTTTGCCTCATCTCTTAATTTATACGGAAACATATTCTTAAAGAAAGAAGTGCTTCATGATTCCATTATTGAATCTTGAATTCATACACAAGAATTTTATAATCACAACTATTGTAGGCATACCCAACCATATGCAATCAATAGTATTTAGTGTAACATATACACAAATTACATTTAGTTGTGTTTTATCACTACCTCTTTATTAAGTTGATTTTCAACTTTTTCTTTAAAAAGATAAGATTCAACATTTTGCTTTGTAGCAAGCAATGTTAAAGGTAAAAATTTATATTTTACCATCATCTAGTGAATAAAATTCACCCCTCAAGCATCAATATGACTTGATTATAGCTTCAAGCATATATTTGATAAGTCTTGTTTGACCATAAAAAGAGATTCATTCTCATTATTAATCACTTGAATACCCTTTCATTTCATTCATTCCAACATCATGAATTTCATTCTTGATGACATCACAATTGCCACTCAAGACACAAGGTATATGCTTGACTTTTTCAAACAAGTTTGGCTTTTTAAACACGTTTGAATTTTCAAATGATTTTGATAATTCAAACAAGTTTGACCCACTTTGTCTTTGTATTAAGCATTTAGGCATGCTTCATCACATTTGCTTTCGCCAAAAGAAATGTTAGACAACTTTTTCTTCAAAGTTCTATTCTCTTTTCCAACACAAAGACGAATAGCACACACCTCAACATTCATTATGTTTGAGGTGATTTTAAAAATATTTTCAAGTGGGAAGCAATTTCTCAATTATTGTCATCACTTGAGAATTTCACTCAACACCATCAATTCTACATGGTTTTCATGGAATACTATTTCCACTTCTTCCATATGATTTTTATTTCATTTATGGAGTCCACTATTTAAAAACAAGAAAGCGGATTAAGATGATTTTTCAATGCACCCGCATTCTCGATTTTATATTTATAGTCCAACGACTCCCACAAATGTATTGCAATTTTCTTCGTACTATATATGATTTATAATGAATCCGACAATTCATTAAGTATATAGTTCCGATAAAGAAAATTCACATGCTTCAACCGCACTCACGGCTTGAACATCCATCATCACATTTTCACCCAACTTTGTAGGATCTTCCAAAAAAAAATCTCTCTAAGTTCAATGTGGTCAAGTAGAACATATTTTGTTGCCATCACTTAAAGTCAGGCCAACAAAATTTTCTAACTTCTCACTATGGTGATCCGATATATTTGGAACAACCACATTCCATTAGAGATTTGTCTCTACACAAACCAACCATTGGCTTTAATTTTTAACAATTATAACTTTGTTGTTAAAAATATAACTCTCTAAATTAATTAGAGAATTAACTCCAAGAAAAAATTGCTAATTCAATAGAAGAATTAACACAATTTATTTCTTATAACCACTCATATTTATAAACCTCTAAATTCCTTAATGGAATTATAATTGAAGGTTAATTATTCCAAAACTTTAAAGGTCTCATCTTGGAGCACCTCTAAATTAGAGAAAAATCACATTCTCATTTACAAAATACACAATTTCTTTTAGAAGTTTTCATTCTAAATATTTTGTGTTATTTGTCATTATCACCAACAATAAGATTTAACAACTTCCTTCAAGAAGTCTTATTGTTTTTATCTTTATGACATTAGTCACATATTCTCCCAATAGGTTTTAACAACTTCTTTCAAGAAGCCCTATGATTTTTGTTCTTGTAACATTTTTCAATGTTTACAACAATGGAATTTAACAACTTCTTTTAAGAAGCTTCATTTTTATTTTTGTGACTTTTATCACTATTGACACTAATAGGATTTAACAACTCCGTTCAAGAAGTCCTTTCATCTTTGTCAATAGATTATTGAAAATATGCAACGTTAAAGAAATACATCTTTCAACGTTCATCTTCTCAACTTAGTTCAACGAACTTTTCGTTAACGTTAAAGATTACTTCTTTACCCGTTAATTTTCTCAACTTAGTTCCAACGAACTTTTCATTTATAAAATGTAACGTTAAAGATTAAATCTTTACCCCGTTCATTTTCTCAACATAGTTCCAATGAACTATTCATTTCACAATATGATTCTTGTGAACCATAAGAACGTTAAAGATGACATCTTTAAGCGTTCATTTCCTCAATTTAGTTCAAACGAACTTTCAATTTTTTTTTCTCACTATGATTTCCATGAACCATAAGAGATCTATCATCCATTGTATAAACACTAGAAGTGGCATCACCACAACTATTTTACACAATCGTTTCAACATCCTCGATGTTCATCCGTTAATTCACTATAAGTTCAAGTAATTAATTTAGCCTTAAAAACTGTTCTGTTCTGGAATTTTTATCTCCATCTTCACATAATAACTTTTCGATCCCACCGTCCAGAATATTCTTCTATGAGTCAGGAACATGTCCACCAAATTTGAGCTCGATCCAACGGTTAACGAACCGGGAAATGGAGTTTTTCCATAGATGGTCACAGAAAATCTGTGCTGGAAATTTGCTTCTTTTCCATCAATTTTCCATCTCTTTTTGCCATCTCTTTACATCTTTTCTCTTGTGGTCATTGATCCACCGGATTTTTCAAATCTGTAATTCTTTCTCAAATAGGAGGGTTAGTCTTAAGATTGTTAGACAAAATCTATACAATAGAGCACAAATGAGAAAAGAATTACAATGAATTGAAATATAATATACAACATAAAAATAATAAAGAGAAAACCGTAAATTCATTGTCTTGAGTTTGCTTGAATTCGTGCCGTAACCTCCTTGAATCGTCATCTTGAATTTGCTTGAATCCGAGTCGTGTGTGACACACTCTCCTTAAAGCTAATTCGCCCCCTCACTACGAGTGCTCGAGGTCTTCAATGAACGTTAGTCTCCCAGGATAAAACGGATGAACCGGAACAACTTTGCACTTAAAGTTTTCCGGCGAATTTCCCTATGCTTGGACAAAATCACCATGTATATTTCTCTAGGAGGCCAAAGGAAGAAGATAACAAATTGCAAGAGGGAGGGTGGGTGGAAAGATTGATGAAAAAAAAACATTCTAGTTTCTTGTTGTGGGTAACTCTCCTCTAGATCCACCAAAAGTCCTAGGATTTTATATGAATGTCCTTTCAATTTGTAACCCCAAGACTCTTGGTATGTATCCAATTAATCCCTTAATAATTTGGATTTATGGAACATCAATATCCAATTAATCCCTTAATAATTTGGATTTATGGAACATCATCAATATCCAATCAATCCCTTAATAATTTGGATTTATGGAACATCAATATTTTGATGAAGTTTCAAAAATTACACTTTCAACCCACCAACTTTGAGCTATCATATCTTTCTTATCCAATACCAAATTGGACATCTAGATATTTCATTTTCATGTTCTCAAAACATGGAACATGAACCCACAATAATCTTTGTCAAACGACAAACGATTCATGTAAGGAAAATACACAATTTCCTTCACATATAACGAATTTTTCCAACATACACCTCTACTGTAGATACCTTGTACTCTATCCTAAACTCCCCCTGAATAGCTAACCAATAGCTCTTTTACTAGGTCACCAATTAAACATATAAACAATGTGTTTATATGTAATTTTCCTTCTTCTCCTTCGAAGTTCACGCCTGGGCATCTACTGTTGACCTGATCAAGCTCACAAATAGCATACTAACAACTAATATATAAATATTAATTTACACGTTATTATTTGTGAAAAATACAGTAACTATTCTGGTGTTGCCAAATTTAAATGGCAACACCTATGACAACACCAGTGACAACACTGGTTTGGCAACACAGGGAATGACACACATGGCAACACATGTTCTAACATTTACATGGGTCATTTGTCTATACTCCTACTGATAACTACTTTATTGCATGTGGATCTTCCCGAAATGTAACTTACCTAGGTCAGACCTATGTTCCTGATTCGGTGAAATCTTCGGTTTTGTTGATGAAAAGTCAGCAGAATTCCTATGTTGCCACCTCCAATTCCACTGTCCCATCCCTAGTCTACCAGTCAGATCGAGTTTCCCAGTCCAGAGGGTCTTATAAATTCGACATTAAAGAAGAGGTTCGCCATTGGGTTCGTCTCTACTTGTACCCTCTTCCTGGTCACAATCTTACGGCTGCCTCAAATACCGTTTTCACTGAAAGTTTCGTTCTCTTGAAGGACTTTAGTTTCAAGAACTATAATTGTTCATATCTCTTTAGAGAGTTCACAGTCAATGTGGCTAATGATAATTTGATTCTTTATTTCATCCCTTCAAACAATTCAATCGCCTTTGTTAATGCCATTGAGGTTGTTTCTTATTGTTTGTTAATATCCTGATGCAATTGAACCAAGGGGCATGTTCATTTAGTTTGTTAATACCTGCAGTTCTTATGAGAAACATCATTTTTTGGTTGATGAATGCAGTTATTTGATTCTTCATTGCTTATATTTTGCTTTGTATGCAATCTTACTAACTAAAACTACACCTAATAGTTTTGACAAGATGACTGCAAGTGAGAGCTGGGAGACCTTATCTTAGTTTAACACAAAAATTACTCGTTTCATATGCATATCATCTCTGCCACTTAGTTTGAATGAGTGAAAAGATATTTATATCTTATATGTTTCGTTAAATTTATTGCCTTTAATTGTGTGATTTTATTTTTTCCGTTTTACAAAACTTTTAACTCCCTAACCTAAATTCCTAGATCCGCCACTGAATTCTCCGGCTCTTTATCTTCGACCAATCTTAATCTTCGATCATTACTTCTCATCCGGCTCCTCCATCATCAGCTGCGGTAAGTACTTTGCCTCCATCTCCTTCTTCTGCTTCAAATTTCAAAAGATCTCATAAATTTTCCTAAGCAATTTATTGCTTCTCCACTGGCGTAATGGTGGAATATCTGTTAAATTTTTAACATCCATCAAGGAGAAGGAAGAAATGAAGTCGAACATAGTAAAGTGATTAAACTATCAAAGCCCTAAAACTTTGGCTTTTATTTAATAGACAACATATTTGTTCTATGTTGTTTGGGCTAGACGTCGACCCGGCATCTACGATAGTTGGGAGGAATGCAATAAACAAATCCATGGTTTTTCTAATGCTAAGTTCAAAGGGTATCACTCTCGTGATGAAGTCATGGAAGCCATTAAGAAGATGCCTCTTCCGTCAATGTTGCAAACTAAGACACGTTCTGAAGCTGTTCCTTCTAATAAAGGATCGACATCGTCTAATAAGGATAAAGTGAAGGTGACCGTCGAAGGGAAAGATGTGAAAATTACATTCAAGGGAAAATCTGAAACAGTTTGCTCTTTGATGGAAAATCTTAAGATTGACCTTTAGTTTCTTTTATACCTTTTATTGTAATCAACAACACTCTCGTTATTAATATTTCAGTATCTTTTTCCAATGAGATGGGTTTGGAGTATGTTTCATTACCGTTATGGCGCAAAAGAAGGCAGAAATTGGGAAGTGGAGGAAGATGCTTCTGATTCTTAGGTGGGGTGACTCTATCCATTTTGTTATTTTGGCACATTAATGCAGATATTCTCTTTGACGAGTGGAAAGAACCTATTCAAAAGAAACGTATTCCTGTCATCGATCCCGCCACCGAACTAATCATTGGTACCCACCCTCTTCTCTATCTCATTCATGCATATATATATATATATATATATATATATACATAGTATAAATTGGAACTTGTCCTTGCTACAGTACAATGAACAGTTCCAAGTGCCAAATTTCCCATTTTGCCCTCACTAAGTTGTCCCTTTCCCATTTTGCCCTTAAAAAAAAAACGTGTCCTCGGACACGGGCTTTTACTAGTGTATATATATATATATATACTTGTATATTTTCATACTAAATTCCTTACTTCAATTAGACTTTATCTATTTTTAGCCTTTACTCCTTCCATCTCATTATTAATTTACTGACTTGTCATATTGCCTTTACCATGAAAAATTGCACTAAAACAATTTCTTTAGTTACAAACGAAACACTTACTTTGGAACGGACCAAAAAAAAGTGTCACACTTATAATGGGACGAAAAACAAGGTACAGTTATATTTTTATTCTGTGTGTTTGTTTTAGGAAGGCATTGTAGCAGTGTTTTTAGACGAACTTGCCAAGTGGCCCAAGAAGATCAAGAGGGAGCTAGGCTTTATGTTTAGTAATTGTCAGGTAACTCAAATAAAAACTTTCCTTTTTCTTCATGGTTGTTAGGAATCAGTTCTTTTTTTAAATGATGCCATGTGTGTTTGTGGGCGTTAAGATAAAAAAAATGTTATGACACGAGTATTATCATATATATATGTGTGTGTATGTGTGTGTATTTATCAAGCCATCTGAAGTGGCATCTCTGTCGTGACTGGTCGATATCAACTATCTGCATTCCTAATAATAGATATTTTGTATATATTTGTTATTTACTGTCCAATGCTACTTGCCTCGAGTTGAGTGAATTGTACAGAGAGGTCAGTCTCCCTCCTTAGGTACTCGATATTCTAACAGGATTCAATCCAGAATCCGTGCTCCTTTGGTGTCACAACCCAACGTTGACAAGGTCCATTTCAGTTATCTCAAACAATTAGCAATCTCTACTTTTGCTTGTCCTGTATCTTTTAACATGCAGTAGGATTCCTAGCATGTTTCCGCCAAAGTGATTCAATTGTTTGACTGCTTGCATTTACGGGGAGCAGCACCACAAGAAGCAAGGTACGATCCTTTGAAATAACCTCTAATATCTAGTTAGCATTGGACAACTGAATGTGTTTGAGACTTGCTATTGAACTCACAGTTTTGAGAGCATTTCAAACCTATTTTATGTAATAAAATAAATGAAGTATTTTCACATTCATGTTTGCATGGGTGGGCCCTTGATCACGCCCCAGAATGATACCCTATGGAGAATTTGGGAGAATGATGAGAAGTACATCCATGTTAACAGCTCTGCTGTAGTGTAGATACTTTCTTGATTGGTGAGTCCATTTATGGTGGGCTAGATGGATCAGGCAAAAGTCTATTATGTCTTATTGTACATAATTTTTATTTAATTAATACCTTTGTCACGGGACTGTGTTGATTTCCACAACTACAGTACGAGAAAGTGGAGAAGATTGGCCAAGGGATGTATGGTGTTGTGCACAAGGCTCATGACAAGTTGACCAATGAAACTATTGGTTTGAAGAAGATCCGTCTTGAGCAGGAAGATGAAGGAGTGCCAAGCACAGCTGTAAGAGAGATTTCTCTTTTGAAAGAGATGCAACATGGAAACATTGTCAAGTATATTTTCTTACCGCTGCACTTTTGAGATTATTTCTTTATTAGTGTAATAGATAACCTTTATGATGTCAGAATATGGATGTATCTGATTCTTCCGGTGATAGGTTGATGCTTCAGATTAGTAATTGGTAGTACACCAATTTAGGAGTGTAAATGGTATCTCAATTGATATTTATATACCCAGTGACACTCTCTACTTGATCCTCTTCAGACTTACTATCCTGTTTTATAATGGTTTTTGAATGATAAAGGGGCATTGTATTCATATGACTACTTCATATTATCAGTATTTTCTTACCAGCTTATTGTGCACTCTTCACCATCATGATCGGTGGGAAATCATAAGGTCTTCAGTTTTTCTAGTACGTACTTTGGTATGTCAACTGATAGATAGATAATTTTTAATACTTGTGTATAATAGCGTATAGATGTTGATACTGCATTTTTAGTGGATCTCTTGTTTGCATCTCTCTCTAACCTTACAGTTTTATAAAGTGTCTTCATGCTTAATGTGTGGACTACTGGGTATCTGTTGCTTTTCGATAACTAGGTAGATCAGAATGTTTGGTTGCAAGGGGTTGTTTCTCGCATCAAGCATATAGATGATGATACTGCATTTTTTGTGGACCTCTTGTTTGCATCTCTCTCTAACCTGACAGCTTTATAAAGTGTCTTCATGCTCAATGTGTGGGCTATTGGGTATCTGTTGCTTTTCAGTAACTAGGTAGATCAGAATATTTGGATGCAAGATTGGTACATTGCCTGCAAATGAGTTAGACGTTGTAGATTTATTTTGATTATGAATGCTTTAAATAGTTACTCGAGAGGTGAAATGTTTCTCTCTTTATAATTACTAAGTCTCATGATTAATTGGTTATGTTCTCCTATCCGATGCTGCATTGTGGGTGTTAGGACCTAACTATGTAAACCACATAGTTATATAGGGTTTTGACAAAGAAACATATCCCATCCAATGTCATCTGACAGCCAAGACACCTCATGAAACCTCATGAACATTGGACAGCTATGAAATCAACTACGCATCATATTTTAACTGGACAGCCATGATGTAATGATCAAACACCAAGACAAATCATATAAATCAATGTATTTATTTAAAAGAGGATCATTACATAAACATCAAACACATCTCCTTTTCCTAATCCTACAAACTCAAAGAACTAAGCCTGACATCTAAGGTTCTCAACAGCAGAGGTCTCATCCCTCTGACAGCTATGATCTTCAACATTAGCAGTAATGAAGTATTTCTGTGATGATCAAGATGTGCCTTGCCCAATCTCTCCCCACAGATGTTGCCAGCTCATCTCCATGAAGATTACATAAAATGGTTGCAGATTACAGCCTGTTATTATCCAGTCATCAAGGCCCTAAATGCAAACACTAACCAACCATATGCATTTATTCCCTTGTCTCCTCCAACGGCAATATTCCAGCCTATAAAAGTAAACCCTCAAGACTGAAGACAATGTCCTTCTACACACAACCTTTACAACCTCAACTTCAACCTTTCCACACCTGCAAAACCTGCAACTAACAATCAAACAATCTGAGACACTTGTAACTGAATTCAGGTGTATAAACTACTGTGTAACCACTTAAGACTGAATTTAAGTGGAATTGTAATTTGCTTCGTAACAAGCAAAATCCCTAATTTACTGTACTAATTAGGAAGAGGAGGTTCAAGGAACTTGCCTAACCAATCCTTTGTAAATCTTAAAGGGAACTAGATTTAAGTGGATTGATCTCACTTGTCAAGGTTGACAGTGAGGGTGGACGTAGGAGGAGTGAACTCTGAACCACCTTAAAATTCTTGTGTTCATTTGGTATTATCACACAACACACACACACATCTACACACACATACACTATTCACTTGTCTTTACATTATTTCATCACTATCTATTCCGCTACACATTTCACCCTTGCTTTTTATAAACAGTTAATATCTGATAGCTAAGATTTCACCTCAGCTGTCAAAGCTTAACTGCCTAACCTTTGAACTGATTAAGCAAACAGGACCTTTTAATTGATATCAGAGCTTGTCTTCACCTACAAAAGTCTAACAACTTGTGAAGGATCAATTCTCAACCCACCATGCCTCAACCAAGGAGAAACAATGAGAAAGACATTTCACACATTGATGACTGTGGATCCTTTGAAATATATGCATCAAAAATTAAAACCTACCTTGATGCAAACAGCATCTGGAACTGGTATGCCCTTGAAAGTGAAGTAACATGCCATGTCACTCTAGATTCTAATGGTGGGCCCAGTAAGATGAAATCCCCAGAATTCTGGACTGATTCAGAAAGGCAACTAATTAGTGCCAATCTTAAAGTCAAGAACATATACTCCAAAAGAGTGTAAATGACTCCCTTGCTCAAGAAATTGCTAAAGAACCAACTGCAAAGGCAGCATGGGAACTTATCGATACCAAGTTCCAAAAACACACCAGTGTTAGAACACAAAACCTGTACAATCTTCTTAGACAACTTGACAATTTTAAGTTCTACCCTGGTGAAAAAGTGAGTGCTGCAAAACCAAGGTTTGAAGATCTGGTCAGATCCATTGCTAATCATGGAAAAACCTTTGAGAATCAAGATCTGTGTCTCAAAATATATTCCAACCTTCCTCAAGAATATGAGAAGGTAGCCCTACCAATCAGAGAAGGTGCAGAATGGAGCACCATGACTGTTGAACAATACTTTGGAAAGCTTGAGGCTTATGAACTAGAAGAAATGATAAAACTTCAACCAGTTCCCTCCATTTCACAAACCCTTGCCTTAGCTGCCCAAGAAACCACTCACAAACCTATCACTCAACAAGACATTGATTCCATGGTTCTTATTTCCCTTCAGAAAGTAAACCTACCCTCAAACAATCTATCTCAAGGAGACCTCCCAAGTCTCATATCCATGGCTGTCAGAAATACCTTGAGAGCTCATAAGAAGTCCCTTGAGAAAAGCTATAGCCCATCCACTTTTGAACAAGAAATCCATAAAAAGAAAGTTGAATGCTTCAACTGTAAGAAGCTTGGTCATTACTCATTTGATTGCCCTGAACCAAGGAAACCCAAGGACAATCAGACAGCTAAGAAGTTCTCATACTCCAAGGAAATTATTCACAGTTCAAGATGTAACTGCTACAACTGCACAAAGAAGAAGAATGAGAAGAACAAAGAGCAAGTGCTGATTGCTGACTCATCCAAGTTCAGTGATGAGGAGTTTGATTTCAGTGATTCTGAAAGTGAAGGAGAAGAAGCAATGATATGCCTAATGGCAGGAGATGATGAAGATTCAGACAATGAAGAAGACCTTAAAGCCTTAGTTGTTGCTGAAGAACTAAAACAGGTACCTCAGTTTAACTCTTTAAATAATGAAGAATTTAAACAATTAGTTAGTATTCTTTTAATTCAAATAAAAATACACCAAACTAGCTTTGCTTCATTACTTACTGATAACCTATCCCAAAGTAAAACCATTGAAATCCTTGAAAGAGCCAACCAAGGACTGAAAGTTCAAAACCTTATGCTTGAAAAGGCTAATGAAGAGCTGACAGCTAAGAATTCTAAACTCCTGAAAACCAACCAAACAAACGCCAATCTTGAAAAGGAAAATGAATCTCTTAGAAAGAAGTTTGAGTCCTGGAACAAGTCAGGAGAAGCCTTGACTCTATTTAGCTACAACCAAAGACACCCAAGTGACAAATCAGGGATTGGAGCCAATAATCCGACTATGAAAACCTATACCCCTCTCACTGATGAAAGGGCTATTGACAAAATGGTTCTTGAAAGTATGAACTATGTCAAAGCCCAAGAAAATATCTATCCCATTCAAACCAAGGAGGACTTAAAGAAAAAGGGAAAGATAGATGAAGCTAGCTCCAGTCACAATGATGAAACAATTCAAGCTAGCCCCTCTCACACTGATGAAACTCATATAGCTAGCTCAAGTCAACCCAAAGGCAAAGAAAAACAAGCAAATAAAGGCAATAAAGGAAATTACCTCTGGCAAAGAAAAGTAATCAAGGAGCAAGTGAAGTAAAACCAGCACAAGACCACTGGACAGCAGAGATCTCCTAGACAGCCAAGACTCCCTAGACAGCCAAGACATGATGGACATCAGAGATCTCCCAGACAGCAAAGATTCTACAACCATCACTCTTATTCCAAACAACAAAGACCCAACTGGCCATACTCAAATGGAAGAATTCATGCCAGTCAAAATACCTCTCCTAGATCATCTCACTCAAACAGTTCCGAAAACTACACTCAGTTTCATAACCAACACCAATTCTTTTCTCCCAACCAGTTCTTTAACCAATCCCAACCTACTGCTCCTACACCCTATATGTTGCAGATCATGGGATATTATAATGCCCTAAACCAGTACTTTGGAAAGAGGGTAATGAATAAAGCTAGGGTACCAAAGAAATTCTAATCCTTTGGACCCAAAAGAATAAAAGGGTACCATAAATTTATTTTTCTGTTTTGTAGGAACCTAGGAAAGGAATATGGTACTTAGACAGTGGATGCAGCAGACACATGACCTTCAACAAGAAGTGGTTGCAACAATATGTCCCTAAAAATGGTCTAAATGTAACTTTTGGTGATAACTCTCAAGCCAAAGTCAAAGGATCAGGGAACCTTGTTACTAAAGACATTATTTTTACTAATGTGTCTTATGTAGTGGGTCTCAAGCACAATTCGATTAGCCTTAGTCAAATTTGTGACAAGGGATATTATGTTCTATGTTCCAAAAATTACTGCACTGTCAAGGATGTCAACAACAAGTCAATTCTCACAGGAATAAGAAAAGGCAACCTCTACTGTCTAAACCTGGAAGTTGTGGAATCATCTGATGCCCATTGCCTACTCTCCTACAGTCAATCTGATATGTCATGGCTATGGCACAAAATACTGGCTCACCTCAACCTCAAACGTATCTCCAAATTAGCCAATTCAAACCTAGTAAAAGGCCTACCCAAAATACCCTTCAAAAAGGACAAGCTGTGCAAGGCCTGTCAATGTGGAAAGCAAAAGAAAACCTCCTTCACTGCCAAAACCAGATTGGATACCTCAAAACCTCTTCAATTACTTCACATGGATCTTTTTGGACCAATCAGAACTAGATCGCTTGGTGGAAAGAGATACTCTCTAGTGGTAGTTGATGACTACACTAGATTCACTTGGATCATCCTCCTTGAATCAAAGAAAGAAACCTTAGAACAACTGGTCAAACTGTTCAACAAAATTCAAAACCAAAAGGGACTATCCATCATCAAAATCAGATCTGATCATGGTAAGGAATTTGAAAATACTGGTGTTGAAGAATATTGTGATCAAAAAGGGATTGAGCACAACTTCTCTGCCCCTAGAACACCACAGCAAAATGGGATTGCTGAAAGGAAGAACAGAACAATTTGTGAAGCAGCAAGAACTATGCTGTCAGAGAATAACCTCCCTAAATACTTTTGGGGAGAAGCAGTCACCACTGCTGTGTATGTCCAGAACAAAACTGTCATCAACAAGTTTCTCTCCAAGACTCCCTATGAGCTATGGAATGGTAGAACACCAACCATTTCATACTTCCATGGCTTTGGAAGTAGATTCTTTATTCATAACAATGGGAAAAACAACCTTGATAAGTTTGACTCCAAAAGTGATGAAGGAATCTTCCTTGGATACTCTAATACCAGCAAAGCCTATAGAGTTTACAACAAAAGGAGACTTGTTGTAGAAGAATCTATTCATGTTGACTTTGATGAAAATAATGATTAAAGCCACACTGAATTGTGTGACTATGATGAAGCTGTTGGTAATTCAGACAATCTTCCTGAAGTGTCTCCTGTGCATGACCCCTCAAGCCTCATTTCTGAAGAAGATTCACCTTCACTTCCCTATATGGTACCCAAAGACACAAATAAACACCCTATTGTTTCTGACAGCCAAGAATCCCTTCTTAACAGCAAAGGTGCATCTGACAGCTATGATGCACCTGACAGCTTACCCTCTTCCAGCCATCAAAACTCCCTTGAAAATAACCCCATCCAACCATGCTGTAACACAAATCCCTCAAATCCTCAACCTGAAACTATCACCCATGTCATTCCTCCAAACAAAAACATTTTTATTGACCTCCCAATACATAAGATGGACATACCTTCAAACATGCCTGTTTATGACTCTTTAATGAGTGCCTTCATTTCTCAAATTGAACCCAAGAAAATCAATGAAGCCCTTCAAGACCCAGATTGGATTGAAGCAATGGAAGAAGAATTGGAACAATTTGAAAGAAATAAAGTTTGGAAGCTTGTTCCCAAACCTAAAAACCAAACTGTCATTGGGACAAGATGGGTTTTTAGAAACAAGATGAATGAAGAAGGCCTGGTGGTAAGGAATAAAGCCAGATTAGTGGCTCAAGGGTACAGACAAGAAGAATGAATTGACTATGATGAAACATTTGCCCCTGTTGCAAGACTGGAAGCTATAAGGCTATTTCTGGCCTATACCTCATTTAAGAAGATGAAGGTGTTCCAAATGGATGTCAAGAGTGCCTTCCTGAATGGAATTTTGAATGAAAAGTTTTTGTATCTCAACCCCCTGATTTTGAGCATCCAAAATTTCCAGATCATGTATATAAGTTGGACAAAGCCTTGTATGGGCTTAAGCAAGCACCTAGGGCTTGGTATGATACCCTATCTAAATACCTCCTTGGAAAAGGATTTACCAAGGGCCATATTGATAACACTTTGTTTATCAAGAAATATGGAGAAGACCAGTTACTTATCCAAGTCTATGTTGATGACATCATTTTTGGTTCATCAAATGAAGACTTATACACTGAATTTGGAGAAATCATGAAGAATCAATTTGAGATGAGCATGATTGGTGAGCTCACATTCTTCCTAGGTCTTCAAGTCAAGCAAATGAAGGAAGGAATCTTCATTAACCAAGCCAAATATACAAGGGACATGATCAAAAAGTTTGACATGCAAACTGCTTCCCCAGCTAGAACCCCTTTGTCAACCACAACCAAACTCCATGCTGATCCTGATGGCCAGAGTGTGAATACAACACTTTATAGAAGTTACATTGGATCACTCCTATATGTGACAGCTTCAAGACCTGATATCATGTTCAGTGTTTGCCTTTATGCAAGATTCCAAGCTAATCCTAAAGAATCTCATCTCTCTGCTGTCAAGAGAATCTTGAGATATCTGAAAGGAACTCCTGACTATGGCTTGTGGTATCCCTCTAAATCACCATTTTCCCTTATTGGTTTACTGATTCAGACTATGCTGGATGAAATTTAGATAGAAAATCCACAAGTGGTGGTTGCTAATTTATTGGATCAAGAATAATCTCTTGGTCAAGTAAAAAGCAAACTTCAGTAGCTACCTCAACAGCTGAGGCTGAATATATTGCTACTGGCCTGTGTTACTCCCAAATCCTCTATCTTAAAAGTCAACTCCAAGACTTTGGGATGGACATGTCAAATATCCCTATTTTCTGTGACAATTCCAGTACCATTGCCATGACAGAAAACCCTGTCCAACACTCCAAAACCAAGCACATTGAAGTTAGGCACCACTTCATCAGAGATCATGTACAAAAAGGAAATATTAACTTAGCCAAGGTGTGCACTGAGGATAATGTCTCTGATATCCTAACAAAAGTAATGGATGAAAAGAGATTTGAGATGCTAAGGGCAATGTTAGGAATGATTAACTTGCAAAAAATAAAGGATTTGCATTGATAAAAGAAAAACATTACATATGGCTGCTGTCTACATTTAGGGATCTGATAGCTAACCTTTACCCTATACTAAAGTCTTCATCATTCAAAGCTAAAACACATTCCCACCAAACACACAAGTTTTCAAAACACAAAAAAAAAAAAAAAAACAAATACATATTCCAAAAGCTTCTCAACCCCTCTCTTCTCTCACAGTTAACCTTCATACTGACTCTGACAGCTAAGAATTCCCTTCTTAACTGTTCCTTGGCAAATCTTGGATATCCTCATCCATGAACCCATACTTATTATAGAGAACATCAGGAGCCTTATAAACATTCTCCTTGATCTCCCCATACCTCTCTAGCCACACTGGATGCCTCTGCATGAATGGATCAATGGCTGATGATGAGAACTGTAATGAAGGACACACTCTCCTTGGCCACCATTCCTCCATAGCATTGTAAGGAGGATAATCTCTTAATGGAGAGACAAATCTAAATGTCCTTGATGTGTTAGCACTCTCTTGGACAATGACTGCTTGATCAGAGACTGAGGACCCAAATCTTCCTCCTCATTCATAGCTGCTGGACTCAAACACTTGAGAAACTGTGAGAACAACCTCATATAAGTCTTGGAAGGAGAACTCTGCACACCTGCAAAGTTGTCTCCAGTTCCCTCATGAACTGCTTGACTCAGTGTAAGTGAATCCCTTGGGACAGCTGTGAACTCCTTGACAGCTAAGAAATCAGGTTGACCAATTGGAGTGTCAATCTTAATCCTTTCTTTTCTGTTAAGATTCACTAGCTCTCCTAATGTATAGACCCTCTCTACACCTACCCCAACTTGCCTACTTGATTCACCCTCCTTCCCTTTTCCCCACAGCTCAATCTTAGCTGTCTGATCATCTTGACTCTCACAAACCAACTTAGCCTTACCCTTGTCTATAGCTACCTCCTTTAACCTTTTTCTCTCACCCTCCAACAAAGATAATCTCTCCTCCTCCCAAAATTTCTGTCTTATCTCTCTCTCTCTTAACTCTTCTTCCTTCTGTGGATCATCATTTGGCAACTGTTCCACCTCCTGTTCTAAAGCATTATCTGTTTGAATTTGATATGACCAAAACTCTCTCTCAAACCTTTCCTCCCTAGTTTCCTCAACCCTTGGACTGTGAAAGACCAGTTTCTTTGCTGTCTTAGCCATTTTTCTAGGACTAAACTTTGAAACTAATCTTTCCATTTACTATGTGACTGAATTGGATTGTATAAAACTCACAATCTGATACATTTCCTTTTATAGACAATTTTTGCTTCAGTCAACATAGTGGAAATAATCATTCATAATAGGCTTGGCTGGTCATCAAGTCTGACAGCTATGATTTGAGTTCTTGCCAATTCGAGGATTATGGGAACTTGCCACTAACAAATGTTCATTTATTTCTCTGATAAACCCCTCTGAAAATTCGCCTCTCTGTACGGCCTTTATTCCCTTGTTTTATGGAAGTTATAGCACGTAATGAGTGGGGGGACAAAAAGAACTATTCATGAACAGTCACATTCTTAAATGCACATTTTTAACCGTTACAGTAACCCACGTATTAGCCGTTGAACTACACAAATTCCCACCTCAATTACCATTTAACCTTGCGAAATTAACCTCTCTTCAATCAAACATTCTTCTCCCTTCTAAATTCCTTCTTTGATTCCCTCTGTTTTTCGAAACCCTAATTCTCTGTTCTATTCAACCATGTCTTACCCTGAAGCTCATGGGTATTTCATCAAACCTGAGTTCTATGAGCATGAGGTTGGAGCTCTTATCAAAGAGCTTCTGGAATCCAACAATCTTTGCAACATGATGGAAGCTCAACCCCCCATCTATGAGAAATTATGCAGAGAAATTTACATGAGAGGAGAAAGACAGCTAAGTGAAGCCATCAGAATCAACATTGAAGGAACTGAGATTAATGTGTCCCCCAAGATTGTGTCCAAAGTTTACAAAATTCCAATCAAGGATAGTAGTCTCAGCAACCTTTGGGACAGAAAAGACAACACCTTGGAACCATTTTACAAAAGATTTTTTGATAAACCAAGTTGCAACTATCAATTGGTTCAGGACAAACCAATTAGAAAGGGAACCCTTGATTTGTTCAAATCAAACCTAATAGATGTTATCATCAAAGGGTTTGATGGAAAGCAATCATCCTTTGACCAAATCAGTCCAAATGAATGGAAGCAAGCCCTCAGTTTGATGACCAAAGAGATAAACTGGTGTGTTGCTTTGCTGCACAACTTTCAACTGGCCATATCCCCTTCTCCTTGGAAATTCAAGAAGCAAAACCCAAGGATGAATAATTTCAGATTCATGAGTGGGATCCTACATCAACTAATTCCAAGGCTGAACCCTTCCCTAAATGATGAGTGGCTTGAAACTACAACTCTTGTGCAAACCAGAAGCTTCAACCTGAGTACATTCAGGCTCAAGGGAAAGAAAAAAATTGGAGTTTGGGATAGCTCTAAAAACCTTGATGAAGCAACTCAAAGACTGAAAGAGAAGGCTGAGAATGATATGAAGTTGTAGAAGTCATTGGTGCACATGGTCAATGATAAGAGATCAAAAAGGAAGCATGATAAGGGTATAGTGATCAAAGAAAGTGATCAAAAGACCACTCCTAGCAAGATCAAGAAAAGGATCAGTCAAGCTACTATGAAGAAAACTGGGAAAGGAAAGCTTCCCAAAAGAAAGAAAGCACAAGAAGTGATTGAGCAAGTAGCTGAGCAAGAAAGTGCTCAAATGACTGATAAAGGAAAGCAGATTGCTGAGGAACAACAAGCTGACAGTGAAGAAACCCAATCAGATTCAATTTTCAGAGCCATTGATGAATATGCTGGTGAAGAGGAAGTTGGTCATGACAGTGAGTATGAAGAAAATCTAAGAAGAGCTGTTGCTGAGTCTCTGATGGATGCAAGGCAGAGAACAGCTAAGACTGGACAGTCTTCTGGGACAGCTATGGATGCCTCTCCTCTGACAGCTAAGGTTCCTTTGGCTGCTAAAATCTCAACTGAGGTAACTCCTACCCCTTCTCCTTCTCTCAATACTTTTTCTAGGAAGAGAAAAAGTGACAAAAATACTTCCCTGTCCAAAAAGTTGAAACCCAATACACCTCAACCCTCATCAACCAAAGACCAATCCAGCTCACCTCATTAATCCATAGCTCAAGGCATTCTAAACCTAAATCCTTCCAACATAAGCCCAAATGAGCCTAGTGTTGAAAAAGAAAGGAGGAATAGCCCTGACTCTGAAAAGGATGAGCCTCAGTTAAGGGGGAACAACAGTCCTATATCTCCTATTCTGACAGCTATGCCTTCCCCTGATCAATCCTCACCCATTTCAAGCCCCTTTGATCCATCTCCTATTCCTGATAACATCATTAGAGCCTCTGAAGGACTATCATTGGAAGGAAGACCTGAGTTGCTTCCTGTTGTTATGGAATACTTGAGATCTTTGCTGACTGAGGAAGATGTGCTAAAGGCTCTGGATTTAATCAAAACCAGAGATATGGCCAAGAAAGCTAGCATGCCAGGAAGTGAATCACAACCCAAACCTGTTGAACCTGTTCAAACCAAACCTGTTGAACCTGTTCAAACCCAAGAAACACCTGAACCTACCTCTGATTCTGAAACTCTTCCAGCCTGTGAACCTTGGATTTTGGATTGTGATATTGATTTCTCCTTCCCCTCCATCATGACTGCCCACCAAAGATTGAAGGGAATTACTCACTTCCCTGAGATTACCAATCCCAACATCATTCCCAATCCTTGGCTGTTGAGCAAAAATGCAATTATGATTCATGAAAGGAATAGATGTGGGCTTATTATGTTTGGCCATGAGGAATGGAAAAAGTATAGAGCAGCTCTCCCCAACTCTTTCTTTCATAATGCCCCCAGATTGCCAAATTTCATGGACATTGCAACCATCATTGACTGGGAAATAATGTTCTCCCAACTGTTGTCATCAAACATCAATGAATGCATCTATATGCCCTCATCCCTTGTATATGCCCTCTGCATTGAACTAACCAAAGAGATGTACTGGAGAATTTGCCTCAATAAAGCCAAAATCATGGCTGTCATTGCAAAGCCAAACCTGACAGCTATGTTTCCCCCTACTTATTCAGTACCTCCTTCTTTCATCCCCCTAAACTCCAGATCTCTCCAAGCCAATCTTCCTCCAACGTTTAACCCCTCGACATATGTGCCTCCATACCATGTGACCATCACAGATATGCAGAAATTCACAAGGTCAATGATAACCAAAATGAGACACATTTTAGAAATCTCAGCTGGATCAAAATCTGATATGAAGGCATCCAAGGGAAAGGCTGTTGAGTTTGATGAGGAAGCTGTAAACCTGGGAAAAAGAGCTTCTGGTGCTGCTCCCATTGTAATTGTGTCAAGTGATGATGAAGATGATGCTCCAGTAAAGCAAATGCATCAGTTTCCAACTTCTACTGTTCTCACTGTCACCACAGATCCACCTCTACATCCAGCTCAACAAACCATCTCTCTGCAGTCAACCCCTTTCTTTTCTAACCTATTTGCAGGAACCAGAGGCCAAACCTCAAGACCAAAGATTGCTCCCAAATGGGGTAATTTAAGGTTAAGAGATGATGAAGAACCTCTATCCAAAGCTGTCCTCAAAGAAAGGCAAGATCAAACCTTCACCTATGATGATGAGATGAGCTGGAAATGGAACAATGAAATGTATTTCAGAGGTGTTGATGAGAAGATGAGAAAAGTGCTGCTAGCTGAAAGAGAAGAACTCCTTGCAGCCAGAAGAGAAAGAGAGGAATTTTCTGATTAGAAGATTTTTTGTCTTTTTTGTGGATAAGTCTTTTGAACCCTATCTTTTATTTCCTGCTTTAAACAATTGCTATTTTGGATAATGTGTTTGTTTTAAAGCTCTTGTGGTTGAATCAAGAAGATTGTTTTTATCTTCATTGGTACATTCAATTCATGAGTATCTTGCAGGTTATATCTTTTTCTAGATATATTACTTTGCCAAAAAGGGGGAAATTGTTAGGACCTAACTATGTAAACCACATAGATATATAGGGTTTTAACAAAGAAACATATCCCATCCAATGTCATCTGACAGCCAAGACACCTCATGAAACCTCATGAACATTGGACAGCTATGAAATCAACTGCACATCATATTTCAACTGGACAGCCATGACATGATGTAATGATCAAACACCAAGACAAATCATATAAATCAATGTATTTATTTATAAGAGGATCATTACATAAACATCAAACACATCTCCTTTTCCTAATCCTACAAACTCAAAGAACTAAGCCTGACAGCTAAGGTTCTCAACAGCAGAGGTCTCATTCCTCTGACAGCTATGATCTTCAACATCAGCAGCAATAAAGTATTTCTGTGATGATCAAGATGTGCCTTGCCCAATCTCTCCCCACAGATGTTGCCAGCTCATCTCCATGAAGATTACATAAAATGGTTGCAGATTACAGCCTGTTATTATCCAGTCATCAAGGCCCTAAATGCAAACACTATTCCAACCATATGCATATATTCCCTTGTCTCCTCCAACGGCTATATTCCAGCCTATAAAAGGAAATCCTCAAGACTGAAGACAATGCCCTTCTACACACAACCTTTATAACCTCAACTTCAACCTTTCCACACCTGCAAAACCTGCAACCAACAATCAAACAATCTGAGACACTTGTTACTGAATTCAGGTGTATAAACTACTGTGTAAACACTTCAGACTGACTTTAAGTGGAATTGTAATTTGCTTTTTAACAAGCAAAATCTCTAATTGACTGTACTAATTAGAAAGAGGAGGTTCAAGGAGCTTGCCTAATGATAAGTGACTATTATATAGTCATTTATCCTTATTTTTATATACTTTTTATGGCATAAAACATCATTTTTCATTTCATTTCTTATACTTTTTAGTTTCTTTTCCTTATTTTCTAGATTTTACGCTTTTGGTATATTTCTTGCCTTTTTAGACAGGTTTTAGGTTCATTTTTATCAAAAGGATACTTGGACACTTCAAGGCAAAAGACATGGGAGAGCACCAACCAAATCAAGCACACAAAGTTAAAATTCGAGACGGAGCGGCCGTGGCAAAGAGATGGAGCGGCCGTGCACTTGGCATTTTTCGTGCCATTTTTGGCCCTAAAATAGGGAGTGGCCGTGTCGTGAAGAAGGAGCGCCCGTGTCATCAGGCGGAGCGGCCGTGCAGCTTATTTAGGAGCGGCCGTGCAAGGTGTCAAGACTTAAATTCAAAACTGGCGCCAAGGGTCACACGGCCGTGCAACTTCCTTGACACGGCCGTGCAAAACGTGATCGCCGACGTAAAGGCACCTTTTGGTTGCACCCGATTGAAGAGTTCCCTCCTTTTTATAAATAGGACCCTAGAGATCAGTCTTAAACACGAATCATTAGAGAGAAATACCGATATTTGATAGATAGAAAACACAAAATACTTGTGATAACAATTTCCAAGGAGATTTGAAGATCAAGTCATTACTTTGTTCTTGAAGTTACTTTGGAAGAAGATCAATAAAAGTGAAGCATTATTTCCAGCATTTGTCCATCATAAGTCTCTCTTACTCAATCTCTTATTTTAATTGCTTTTATATTATAAATGGCTTGTGAGTAATCCCCCATATTCTTGGGGTTGGAAACTCAAAAACATGCTTATTCATCATCTAAAAAATGATTAGTCTTGTCTTCTTTCTTCATCTAAAACAATTTCTTTATATTATTCTCTAAATGCCTTACTTATTGGCGATATCCAATTTGTATGATTCAGTCAATTGAGAGAAGTACCTAGCGGAGAATCTCAATTGACGGAACCATATAAGGAAACTAGGTTCATTGATCACGAGAGTAGTTCAATGGCCTAGTGGATGTTCTTTTAATGGAAAGTATGTTGAACTTCCGTCCTTAATGGATTCTTACTAATTATGGTCAGCTAGAGATAAGCCGGAATGCCCGTTTGTGACAGGGCGGGGTCAAACATAAACGGATTTCTCAAACAGTTAGAACATAATTAGTGAAGAATACAAACGCTATTGTCCTAGCCCGAAATAGCGTAGGCCTAACATACCATCCTTGCTTTTTATGAAAACCTTTTATTTCTAAGACAATGACAATTTGATGAATAAGATTATGTGTATGATTTCCAATCCCGAGAATGCTTCGTTTTATAAGAATTCAATTAAAGTATTTTCTGTCTATGCTCTCTCTATTATTCTAAAAACAAATTTTATCTACCCCCCAATCCTTTTTATATTTTCTAAAGACAAAAATATCCCTTAAGTAAACCCCGTCTCGTGGGATCGACTCGTACTTGCACCCGCTATATTACAATAGCCCGTGCGCTTGCGGATATAAAATAAACCGTTAGGTTTCGACCGAACAAGTTTTGGCGCCGTTGCGGGGACAACGGTTTACTTTTTATTTTTGTCTTTACTACAAATTTTTAGTTTTTGTTTTTACTATTTTGATTTCCTATCCTATAATCACATTGCGTTTAATTTCCCTTCAAGTGTTTTTCTTGTAGTTTATGAAACGGTCTCGGACATTTGTTGACAACTTTTGATCCGGAACCCGAAAGAAGCTTTCACGAAAGATTAAGAAGATTTAGAGAAACTCTACAAAAACACATGGACGGAGAACCGCAAACACCTGCTAGGACCCTACGGGACTTTGTTAACCCAAGTACCCCAGGAACTAGTTCCCCTATTGTAGTGCCGAATGCCGGAGCGGCAAACTTCGAAATAAAGCCGCAATTATTGCACATGGTTATGAATAACCAATACGGCGGCAACGCAGCTTCGAAGACCCCATCTACACATCCAAACATTTCTTGAATATTGTGATACTACACGTATTCAAGGTGTTACGGTGGAAGCAATCCGGATGCGCCTTTTTCCATTTTCTCTAAAGGATAAGGCGAAACAATGGTTGAATTCGGTCCCCAGAATTCATTGACAACATGGGACCAAATTCAAGAAGCATTCCTTGAGTCGATTTTTCCCGCCAAGCAAGGCGCCCAGTCGAACAAAGATCACTAACTTCTGTCAAACAGATAGTGAAACTTTGTATGATGCATGGGAACGGTACAAGGAACTTCTCAGAATGTGCCCCCACCACGGGCTTGAAAAGTGGTTGATTGTTCACACCTTCTACAACGGTCTCATTTTTAAAACAAGAGAGACCATTGATGCCGCTGCAGGAGGAGCTTTGATGAACAAAGGAGTAGATGAGGCGTACGACCTCATCGAAAATATTGCATTGAACCATTACCAATGGTCAAGCGAGAGGGAGCAGCAACAAGGTACGCCCGGTAAATATAATGTTGATGCAGTTACTCTTCTCTCCTCTAAAGTTGACATGCTTTTGAAGAAGTTTGAAAATCTTAATGTCAATCCCATTGCTAGTGTAAATGTTTTGTGCGAACTATGTGGGTCTAACTCACATAGTACGGATAACTGCGAGTTGCTTGACGTTACTTCTAACGATCAAGTGAACTTCGTTAATTCTTTTGGGCAAAAAGGGGGGATGTATTCTAATACATACAATCCCGAGTGGAGGAATCACCCCAATTTTTCCTATAAGAATAACAACGTTCTTAACCCGCAATCATCTACACAACCTCCGGGATTTGCACCTAAGAATTTCAACAACAATGCAAGTACTTTTCCCCCTAAGTCTAAATTAGATCTTATAATGGATTTTGTAGTGGAAAATAAAAACTCCCAAGAAAAGATCAATAATGAGTTTAGGGAATGTTTTAAATTGCTAAATGCTAGGTTTGATAACTTGGCAGCGCATAATAAGATGCTAGAAACCCAACAAGCTCAACAGGCTACCCCATTGAATAGACCACAAGGGAGTCTTCCCGGTCAACCTCAAAGGCCAAATGAGCAAGTTAATGTGGTAGAAACTAGGGATGAGCAAGAAAAGAAGAATGAATGCCCTAGAAATAATCACAGTCCAATCCCTCCGATGATTGAGACTAGTTTGGGGACGGAATCCCCTAGAGAAAAAGGCAAGGATTATGATGAATTCCTTGATAACTTGGATGCCATTAATGTTAACATTCCTTATTTTAGGAAGGATGAAGATATGCCTTTAGCCGTTAAACCTTTAAAAAAATTAATAGAAGAAAAAGAAAGGCTAAAAGAAAATGAGAATGTTATGTTAGCGGAGGAGGTGAGCGCCGTTTTGCAAAATAAAGACCCTCCAAAATTAAAGGATCCGGTACATTCACCATTCCTTGTTGTGTTGGCGAGAATAAACATAGATAACGCTGTCCTTGACTTAGGAGCAAGCGTCAGTATAATGCCATTATCGGTTAGCGAGAAGCTTGGTATAGGGGAACTCAGACCCACAACCATAACTCTCCAATTGGCAGACCGATCCGTTCAATACCCCGTTGGTATTATGGAAAATTTGCCTTGTCGAGTAGGGAACTTAATCATCCCTGTCGACTTTGTTATCTTGGATATGGCGGAAGACCATTATATTCCCGTCATTTTAGGAAGGCCATTTCTTGCCACTGCGGGGGCAATCATAGATGTGAAAAATGGCACATTTTCCCTAAATATAGGGAAAGAAAGGGTCGAATTTAGTATGCATGGGCCAGTTCTCGAAGATCCCTATTTAGAGGCCTATACTCCTAGTGAAGAAGATTGGACCCCAATTGAAGAGACCTACACCCCTAGCGAAGAAAATTGGATTCCTAGTGAAGAAGATTTAATGGGTGAGGAAACAAAATCAAAGGAAGAAATAAAAAATGATCCTATAAAAAATGAACCTTTGATTTGTAATGATATTTTAGATATTTACGCTTGTCCCAAGACTAACAATGCGGTGAAAAAGTCAAAAGAACAAAGACGGAGGTCACTTCGAGTTTTCGAAAGTGCAAAGACTATAGGTCACTTGTTCTACCCAAGAAATCGGGATGGAAGAAATGTCTACCGCAGAAGATACTCATTACCCGGAAGGATTGCAATGGCAAGTTGTCAATGACAAAAGGCCAACCAAATATCATGCATCTCCTACTACCGAAGGGGTCAAGCTAAGGACCTAAAACAAGCATCATCGGGATGGTAACCGATGGATTATTTTTGTTTTATTTTCATTTTATTTTATTTTATTTTATTTTTATTTTATCATATTTGTTTGTGCTAACTTTATTTTTAGGGAAAAAGATTTAAAAAGTGGTGAAGTTCAGTTCGCACGGCCGTGCAGCTCATCTGGAGCGGCCGTGCAGTTCATATCGAGTTGGGATGTGTTGACTCAGTGAAAGGGACACGGCCGTGCAAGTTCCTTACCACGGCCGTGCAAACGTCTGGGAGTTGCGTCGGTTCAGTCAAAAAGACGCACCTTTCCCCCTCCTCCCTCATTTACTCCATCTTCAACCCTTCTCCATCAAAACCTCCGCCCAACACACCTTAAATACCCATCTTTCTACCATTCTAACCCACATTATAACCCTCAATCATCCTCAAATCCATCACTCAACCATTTCTCCACCACCAAAATCAGTCCAAAAACCCTCCTAAAACCCAATTCGAAAATACCAAAACCCTTCACCCATTTCATGAAATTCGAAGGGATTGCTCAAGATTAAGGTTAAGGAGGAAGCTCTTGGACATTTCAGTGGCTGGGCATCAAAGGTTTCGGGTTTATTCAGCAATTTCTTCGGGTAAGAACTCCTTCACCTCTCTTGTCTTTCAAATTTTACGAGTTTTGAGATAATGGCTACCAAAGGGAAAGGAAAGGCTGCAGAGAGAGTAACAAAGAAGTCTCGAAAAGAGCAAGGTTCTTCCTCCAACCTAAATCCTACTCTCAACACTTTGGGAATTGATTTTAGGACTCCAAGGGAAACGGCACGTTTTGTTGCCTTGAGTTCAAAAAGGATTAGGCCAACCCAATTTTCTGATAGGCTTGCCTTGAGAGCATTAGGACTTTATGGGGATGCTCTTACTCTTTTTATGGGAATGAGATCTGATAGCTTCCTTCAAAGGCATGAGAAAACCTATGAGGTCCTTACCTTAGAATTTTTGAGTACTTTAAAGGTGAAAATTGTGGAGGAAAATTGTAGAATGACAGGGAGTTTTTAATCAATTTCATTTGGACTTTCGCCTTGGTGGTAGAGAGCTTCATTTAAGCAGGAAATTTGAGATTAGTAGAATTTTGGGGTTATCTTTCCAAACGGAGTCTTTTCCCGACTTGCCCATTGAATACAATGAGGCATTTTTGGAACCAAATTACCGGCCTTCCATCCTATACTTCCCGAAGTGCCAAAGCTTCTTCTATCATTCACCCATCCCTCCGCCTCATTCATAGGATGTTCGCTTGTACCATCTTTGCTAGGGAAGATAAGGGAACCGTGAATAGAAAGGAGTTGTTTGTTTTATGGTGTTTTGTTTGGGAGCGAAGAAGGATGAACCTTTGTAATTTCTTCTTTGAGTTGATTGGTGACATAGTTTCTCCCACCTTTAATGGAGAAATTCATATGGGAGGTATAGTTACTCTTTTTGCCAAACACTTCAATTTTGAAATTCCAAATGAGTGGGTTGAGGTGAGAGGATCAACCAAAGCTGGATATTCCAACTCTTCGAACTATGCAACTCATTTCGGTGAGGGGGAATAATGAGTATAATTGGTTAGTAGGAGCGGATAAAACGCCCTACATTGTACTCCCAAGCAATAATCTCCCCACCATCCGGATAAGAGAGCCCGAGACTTGGATTTTCCCAAATGCTATTGAAGAAGAAGGTCAAGAAGAAGAAGAAGAGATTCAAGCCCCATTGCCACCCGACTTCTACCAAAGGTTCGATCAAATGTTTGTCCAACAAGGTCAATTACTTGAGCAAAATGCTCAAATCCTTCAACAACTCGGCCAAATGGATGGTCGTATTCAATATGCTCAAGGAAGGATTGACGACATTTACAACTATGGGGCAAACTATTGGGACAACTTTCCACCACCACCACCACCATTTTAGTAAGTTTTTCCCTTTACCCTCCCGGGATTTGGCATTGTTCCTTGAAACATTGAGGACAATGTTCATTTCAAGTGTGGGGGGGGTAATTCTATCCTTTTATTTTTCGCTTTATTTTTCGCTTTCTAGTTTTTAAAAATTTTTACTTGCTTTCTAGGATAGATTTAATCATTTTCTAGTATAAATTTTTCTTTTTTAAATTAGTTTGTTGCATTTTTTTCTCTTTTATGCTTGTATAATAGTATATAAAAAAAAAAATCCCTATGATGATCAAAAATCATTATCATTATGCTTGCCAATTGCCCTAATATGAATGCCTTTATCTTTCCCCTCATATTTTCTATACACTTAGAAATTTATAAAAAAGGAAAAGTATAAGGGACCTTTTTAGGAAATAATTGAAAGCCTCATAAGTTGGTATAGCACAATATAGAATCTCATCAAGGAAAATGCATTTGATTAGAAAGGAATCCTTTTATGCTTGGTTATATATGCAAATTTTTGAATATATTCCTTTAAGATTGTACATTTTTTATCTTTATTAGATATTTATTCCCTTTTTAAGAAGCACCTTTTTGTTTGCATCCCTTGAATCACACCCTTTCATAAATTCCATCCTTCCATTTTCAAATCAAGTCAAAGAAAAACACTTTTATCTTATTAATAAAAGAGTGACAATGGTCACCAAAAGCAAAAAGAAAATTATCTCCTAAGTAACTCGGGGCACGGCGTTCGCTGCGACGATGCTTCCTTGCCAAAACGGGAATAATATCCAAAAGTATTCTTGATCTAAGTATTAGGAACATGGGGCTCGCGACCACAATGTCTCCTACTTGAAAGGATCAAGAATAACTTAGGTCTTTTGCAAAAATATAACACGTACAAAAATAAAGATAAATTTGTTTGACTTTGACGAGATTTTTCCACTACCATCACCCATTCTTCACCCTTGTGATTCAAGAATGTAATGCAATTCTTCGGAACTTCTAAATTGTGAATAAATATACCTTTTCTTGTACATCTTAAAGAAATAAAATTCATCTTTTCTAAAAAATCACTCTAAAAAGTGATGGCTTTTTCTACCAAGAAAATTCTTCCTTCTAGCATGCTTTACTTGATCAAAATTCTATATATGCTATACTAGGTTATTGTCTTGCATTTTATCTCTTTAAAATATCCCTAAAATACTTCTTCCCAAAATAAAATTTTTAAAGATATTCAAAATATGATTGGATAGATAAAAGGCATTATCTACAAGGCATTCAAGGGCTTGCTACTTTATTTCTGAGGGATCAATCATAATTTTTCTCCCTCCCCATATTTCATTATAAGTTTGCTTGGGGACAAGCAAAGGTTTAAGTGTGGGGGAGTTTGATAAGTGACTATTATATAGTCATTTATCCTTATTTTTATATACTTTTTATGGCATAAAACATCATTTTTCATTTCATTTCTTATACTTTTTAGTTTCTTTTCCTTATTTTCTAGATTTTACGCTTTTGGTATATTTCTTGCCTTTTTAGACGGGTTTTAGGTTCATTTTTATCAAAAAGGATACTTGGACACTTCAAGGCAAAAGACATGGGAGAGCACCAACCAAATCAAGCACACAAAGTTAAAATTCGACGGAGCGGCCGTGCGGCGAGAGATGGAGCGGCCGTGCACTTGGCATTTTTCGAGGCCATTTTTGGCCCTAAAATATGGAGTGGCCGTGTCTTGAAGAAGGAGCGCCGTGTCATCGGGCGGAGCGGCCGTGCGGCTTATTTAGGAGCGGCCGTGCAAGGTGTCAAGACTTAAATTCAAAGCGGCGCCGAAGGTCACACGGCCGTGCAACTTCCTTGACACGGCCGTGCAAAGCGTGGCTGCGACGTAAAGGCACCTTTTGGTTGCACCCGATTGAAGAGTTCCCTCCTTTTTATAAATAGGACCCTAGAGATCAGTCTTAAACACGAATCATTAGAGAGAAATACTTGATATTTGATAGATAGAAAACACAAAATACTTGTGATAACAATTTCCAAGGAGATTTGAAGATCAAGTCATTACTTTGTTCTTGAAGTTACTTTGGAAGAAGATCAATAAAAGTGAAGCATTATTTCCAGCATTTGTCCATCATAAGTCTCTCTTACTCAATCTCTTATTTTAATTGCTTTTATATTATAAATGGCTTGTGAGTAATCCCCATATTCTTGGGGTTGGAAACTCAAAAACATGCTTATTCATCATCTAAAAAATGATTAGTCTTGTCTTCTTTCTTCATCTAAAACAATTTCTTTATATTATTCTCTAAATGCCTTACTTATTGGCGATATCCAATTTGTATGATTCGATCAATTGAGAGAAGTACCTAGCGGAGAATCTCAATTGACGGAACCATATAAGGAAACTAGGTTCATTGATCACGAGAGTAGTTCAATGGCCTAGGGATGTTCTTTTAATGGAAAGTATGTTGAACTTCCGTCCTTAATGGATTCTTACTAATTATGGTCGGCTAGAGATAAGCCGGAATGCCCGTTTGTGACGGGCGGGGTCAAACATAAACGGATTTCTCAAACGGTTAGAACATAATTAGTGAAGAATACAAACGCTATTGTCCTAGCCCGAAATAGCGTAGGCCTAACATACCATCCTTGCTTTTTATGAAAACCTTTTATTTCTAAGACAATGACAATTTGATGAATAAGATTATGTGTATGATTTCCAATCCCGAGAATGCTTCGTTTTATAAGAATTCAATTAAAGTATTTTCTGTCTATGCTCTCTCTATTATTCTAAAAACAAATTTTATCTACCCCCCAATCCTTTTTATATTTTCTAAAGACAAAAATATCCCTTAAGTAAACCCTGTCTCTGTGGGATCGACTCGTACTTGCACCCGCTATATTACAATAGCCCGTGCGCTTGCGGATATAAAATAAACCGTTAGGTTTCGACCGAACAATTCCTCTTAGGCAAGACTTTATAATCACTTTATAAAACAATTACAAAAGCCGAAATGTTCCCTATAAGTATTACAATGTAATTTCTATGGAACAAGAGATAAAGAACGGAATCCAATCCTAGCCTTCACACAGCTTGATACCAAGGTAATCAAGTGCGAAATTACAAGGGAGGATGGATGAATCGAACCACAAAGAACTCTATCTCTAAATGCTTGAAGGTGTGAAATGTGTAATTGGCATATCTTCAAATGAATCCTTCCAAGCATATTTATAGTCTTCAATTACTTGAAGGCTACTCAAATAAACAGCCTTGGGGCTGTCTTGCACGTTGAGGGAGAGTGGGGAGAGTGGTTGAGCTTGTTCCTCACATCATGCGCCCACTTCCTCAAATATAGCAACCGAATGCTTGTTATCCAAGCTCATTCTTCAACGCCTTGTACTCCCAAGCATTCTCAGCGTTGCACTCTTTTTGAATCAGTAACAACTCCTTGACCAAGTCTCCACACATTTTTAATTGTTGTTGACAAAGTAACTCTTGTAAAGATTTATGCATAAAATGTCATTTATGCATAAACCATTCTTTTCTAAATTTCCCATGCTTCTAGCTCTTTCTCCAATCATATTGCAACCTGAAATATGGACATACACTATAGACTATACATATTATATTAGCACATTAGTACATTAATTAATAAATAAGAAATGTACAACTATATAAATTCCAGTACAGCTGTGATATCATCTAGAATCTGGGAAATTATCTGAGATATCATCTGCAGTTTACACTAACACGTACCTTCCATCATTCAGAGAGAATACAACTTCTTCTTTAGATACAACTTGTTGGTCAATGATCGTGTTAGATACATATCTTCCAACTTAAGCCACAGAGCACCTCCGAAATCAGTATCTGCAATATCCGCCAGAACATCATCATCAAGGCACCTGATGATTTTAGAGTGGGACCTCTCATCTAGTGCGATCAGATCTTCTAATTCCTTCTCATCTGTTTTCCCTGAACCCTCTGCTGTTGGAGCCGCTACAGGACCTATGGAACCTGCTACTGCTTTGCCCTTTGAATCCTGACTATTCCTGATTGCAGCAGCTACCGGAGCCCACAAACCCTTGTCTCTCAACAGTGCCTTCATATTGATCTGTCAAAGAGAAAAAATATTCTTCCCATTGAACTTGTTAACTGGTGATTCGATTCCTGATCCCATCTTTTTCTGCAGCGGAACACCCTAGACCTTTATCAACCTGATCGGCTCTAATACCAGTTTGTTACAACATAGTCTATGTAGAAGATAGAAAATAAATCAATCACACAATATAACGATATACGTGGTTCACCAACTTGGCCACGTCCACGGGCAGAGGGCAAGAGTATTATTATCAAATGGCAATCATCAAATACAATCTCTAAACTAAAGCACGAATTCTTGGCAAAGAATTCCTGTCTGTGCAAACCCTAGATCTAGAGAAACAGAGAGACAAGAAAACCCTTGAAACACCTAGAATTATTGATCTCTATCACACTAGAAATTACAACAAAAAAACAGTTAGGGAATAGGGCTTATTTATACTGCCTATTCCTAAACTGGAAAGGTTTTATAGTCCTGCACCAAATGTGTCGCTGATCAGGCCCAATCCGCACTAGGGAACGATCACCCTGTCCACCCAAACAAGCACTGCACGATCGCCCATTAATAGGGCACGATCGCCCCAAAAATCCAGAAACTCCGCGCGGTCGCGCTACTGCCTGGCGCGGTCACTCTCTACGTGCTGTCTCAGGAATTACCGATTTGCCCCTTGTTCAATCTTCTAAGTTGTTACCAAGTTAGATGACATTAAACCCAACATTTATAAAGGAGTGGGGGCAACATGTCCGTTTTTCTTAATATTCACAGAAGTTAGCTTTCCTAAGGTTATTGTACATCATGGAGGCTCTTCCTCAGAAGAAGTATGAGGGGGTCGGGGGGTTACTTTAAAAATGAGAACAAGGCTTGGAATTTCAGTTGCCTTGGTTTTTTGCTTTCTTTCTTTTAAGTAGGAAGTATTAGGAATATTATATTATCAAGTATATATTGTGTTTATCTTGTTATCAAACTTAGAGATTATGTATATCAATTAGAGATTCAAATCTTATAAACCTAGAAAGATTAGTCTAGAACATTCTCTTTTAACATTATAAATATATACCTCTTGTATCATAATAAAATTTAGTCATTTCATATCAACCCTACATCTCCATGTATGAATTGACTTCGTCTAACCATTCTTCACTCCAATATAATATCATAACAATATGATCCATAATGGGACTTCTCCGCCAAAACCTGCGACAAACCCTAAGCCTCCCCACCCTAAACACCACTTCACTTTCGCCCCGCCCTAAATCCATCACACAAGCTTCTGCCGTTCTCACCATCTTCACCATCTACCATCACCATCGGCAAAACTCTAATAGCCGAAACCCTCTCCACCTCCTCACCACCATTACTTCCACCACCAACCATCAAAACCCCATCCTCCTCCATCTCCAAACATCACACTCGGCAAACCCTCATAGCCGAAACCCTCACCCCCTTCCACCACGAACCTACGGCAAACCCTAAGACGCCCCACCCAAACACCATCACTCACCTCCGCTATGTCCAACATTCATTCACCACCCTCGGCAAACCATTATGCCGAAGCCACCCGAACTCTATCACCCATTTCCGTCTCCTCCTTCCAAAACACAACCCTCAGCAAAAACCCTAAAACTACCACAAAAATCACCTACTTTCGTCTCTACCCTCTCCCATACCATCGTCAGCAAAACCCATCTCTGAAACCCACTCTTCTCCAACTTCCTTCTCCACCCTTGAAAATAACACCACCCCTCGGCAAACCATAATGGTAGAAATCCTAAACATGTCCACCTTGGCAAAACCCTAGTTGTTGCAATCTATAATGTGATCACACCACCTACTACACCAACCCCGACCAACCCTTCTTGTCGTGTTCAAAACCCTAGTCGTTGCCCCACCCTATTTGCGGCACAACCCTACAGTCGTCCCACCCTCAAATACCATAATCAACAAACCCTAAAATTATCGAAACCCCTCTCCACTAATGACACCGCCATCTACATCACCACTCTTCCCTCTTAAATAATTCGCCACCTAAACCCCAACAAACACCACCCTCGCCACACCCAATAGCCAAAACCCTATTATTTCTTTTCTTCTTCTTCTTAAAAAATAAAAATAAAAAAATTGGCAAAACCCTAGATGCCGCCCCACCCTATCTTCTTCCTTCTCAACCAACATCCACCTTCTCTCTCCTGTGTCACTTTATTTTCCACACCTAAAGCACCATCAACCTTAGCCTTTTATGGCTACTACCCGGTGCTCACCTTCCTCGGCACAACCCAGTCGTCGAGACCCACCAACTCTCTCCTTACCACACCAACACCAAACCCCTTCTTAAAATCACTAACACAACCTGCTCTACCATCTCTACCACATCCGTCTCAACTGCACTCGCCAACAAACCTGCTGATGCAACCCCTGTTGTCATTACACCGGCCCTCACACCAACCAACTCAGCCAGCCAACCAGTTGATGCCACCCCTGATGTGATAACACCAGCAACCGCATCACATCAGAAACCACATACACGTTCGGGAACACATCCATCTCCACCCGCTCCATCAAATCCGATTCATCTTATCACTCTTCAAGATTGTATTTATCTAATGATCGTCCATCTTGCGGGGCATATCATGAATATTATATTATCAAGTATATATTGTGTTATATATTATGTTTATCTTGTTATCAAAATTAGAGATTGTGTATATCAATTAGAGATTCAAATCTTGTAAAGATAGGAAGATTAGTATAGAACATTCTCTTGTAATCCTATAAATATGTACCTATTATATCATAATAAAATTGAGTAATTTCATATCAACCCTATTTCTCCATGTATGAATTGAATTCGTCTAGCCATTCTTTACTTCAATATTCAATATAGGAGAAACTTTTTATTTGTAATTGTTAGGTTCTAATGAATTAGATTTTGTACGCACCTAATCAAAGACATTATCCATATTCTTGTATCATCTACTGGTGATAATCTCTGCAGCAGATTAATTAATTGAGTTAATTGCAACAAAACAAGCTTTTTTTCTCCTTTGATCATGCTAAATACATGAATTTTATTCGCTCGTTAATTATGAAGCATTTCAGAAGATTTCCATCTGGAAAGTTAGGTGTCAAACGAAAGCTTTATGATTTAATATTTAACTACCAATATGGGGAATTTGTGATAATTAATGTAAAAAGCTTCTAAAGCGAGCTATTGTAGAAAGAGTTGATATTTAGTAAGGAGCTTTCAAACTTGTTCTACGATGGCAAAATGCTCTAAAAATCTTTTTTATAAAGAAAAATAGCTCCCAAAATTCTTCCATTGTGGATGCTACAAGAAAAAAGAAAACACAAAAATAGGTAGTAGTATTTGAACTCGAGGCTTATGGGGTAAGGTAAGTGAGCTTGATTTTAGTTAGTGGTGAAAAGCATCATTCTCATTCAGAATGTACTTTACATATAGACTTATAAGTGAAAACAAACAATATAAATTATGCTTATTTTAATTCATGAATCAAAAAATCCATTTAAAAAAGTGAAAACAAAGGAATTTTTCCTAAAAGAAGATGCAATATAAAAAAACGCTTAAGTTACGATTATACAAAAAACTACTCGACTAAAAACGAAATTTATCAAAAAAGATTAAAAAAAAAAAAAACATGCGCTACCATTGAAGGGATTATAGCTTTTCAAGGGATTATAGCTTTTCATGATTTCTCTAAATCCCCCGTATACGTGCTACCAACGAATGGATAATAAATTTTCATAATTTCTCTGAAGCCCCCGTGTTTATCGGTTATAAATTATATTTATCAGTTGTTTAACTGATAAATTACATTTATCAGCTGTTTTGGTAAAACAATCGATAAATGTATTATTTTGAAGGATTTTTGTGATTATTGTTTGGTTAAACAACTGACAAATACTATAATTTATTTAGTTAAACAATTGATAGATACGGGAGTTTTGTAGAAATTATAAAAAGTTATAATCCCTTACTTGGTAGAACGTATATATTTTTACCCATTTTAAGGTGTTTTTTGTAAAATTCAAAGGGTTTTTTGTTAATTTTTCAACTTAGTTATTTTTTTTTTTTTTTTGTAAAATTCATTTTTCAATTCAAAAGAAGTTTTTTATCAATGTACCGAAAACAAATGACCACAATAACTTTAAATATAATACTCCCAATTCTAGTGCATTCTTGTCCAATACCACTCGTTCAAAAAAAAAAAAACACACCTACACACTCAACGTATTTCACGGCCCTCATGTGGTCGTCTCTCTCCTCTCCATTGATTACTCCTATAATCCCTGGTTACATTTTTTCAATTACTCTAAAACTTTTTCGAATTCAATGAACAAAACCTTAATTACATTCACACCCAATTTGATATTTTAATTAATTTGATTCATACTCCATCACTGTGCACTTTATTTTATTTTATTTATTCTTTAATCTTGATTTTACCCCACCTCGTCTTCTTTAATTTCATACTCTTTATCTCTCACAACCAACATTCAACATCTCTCTCTTTCTCTCAATCAATCCGCAGTTCGCAATGACCGCGAATCCCTAGATCTATTAATCAAGGTAAGTGGGTATTTCATGTTTGCAGTTAAATCATTAGTTTTCATATATAGATCTATCATAATCATTACCGGCGTGCATTCTGTTTGTTTATACATGTTGGGTTTTTAAATTTTGGTTATGGAGCTCAATCCACATCGAATCTTTGATAATGGTCAATTTTGAGCTTATTAATGGACACCCTTTTGATTGTTTTATTTTTATTTTTTCGTTTCGGTGTGATAATGCAGAAATGACTGATTGTTTGATGCGGATCTAAAACTTTATGATTGTATATTTGATCTTAGGGTTGTGAGTATGTGCAGAAGTTTTCTTGCTATCGTGCTTTAGGATCTATGTTTAGTGTTTGATACTCGGAGCTGGGTATATGTATTGAATTCATGTCTGCTTAGTCATTTGATCATTTTTGTTTATGTTGAAGTCTGTGTGCACTGATTCATAGGTAATGCTCGTGCACCCCAAATCATTTTGGACTAAGGCTTTGGTGGTGGTGTTGTTGTTGTATTGATTTTTCTTTCAGGAGCATGTTATTTAGCAAACTCATCCGAAACTATAATAATAATTATGATTAATATTTTTGGAGCATTTCATCTTGTCAATTGTGGGCTTCTAGCCATGTTAGGTTCTATTTAGTATGCTTTTTACTGTTTCTGATTTGGTAGCCTAGATAATATCAGCATTTGAACATCTGAGAGGCCTGCAATGCAAGTTTACTGCATAAGAGGGATCCCATTTAGTTGTTGCATATAATGACCTATATATGAACATTGTTGTATTTGTTGAACTTCAGTTTGAGAAGGATTGATGCCATTTACGTTTCATTAATTGCAGGTGTGTACCATTCAAGGGTAAGTAAAACTAAGAAAAATGGCGTTAGGAAGATACTCCAAAATTGATGGCCGAAAATCATCATCCAATTACTGTTCAACAGTGACATTAGTGGTGTTTGTAGCCCTTTGCTTGGTCGGGGTTTGGCTGATGACATCGTCATCTGTAGTTCCCCTTCAGAATGTTGACACTTCTCAGGAGAATAAGAGTGAGGTCAAGACAGTTGTGAGTGAGAGCAATGAGATAAACACCAGCAATGATGATAACTCAAGCAGTGGGGAAAATGCTGGCAATGAGAGCAATGCCAAGCAGTTCGAGGATAACCCAGGGGATTTGCCTGAAGATGCGACAAAAGGAGATGCCAATGGAAACTCCGCTCAGGAGGAAACAAACCCTAATTCTAATGCTGGAGAGAACACAAATGTTCCTGACAAAACCCCTGACAATGACTCGGAAGGAAAGCTAGAAGAGAAGCCTGCAAAGCAGAGTGGAGAAGAGGGGAGTGGCACAGAAGATGCATCAATAAGTGGGACTGAAAAGGGAGAAATGAAAAACGAAGATGGAGAATCTGAAACAACACAAACGGAGACAAGAAGAGAGGGTGATCAAAGTAATTCTGCAGGACAAGGAGATTCTGATGAGAGTTCACGTGGGAATGAATCAGATTCAAATGAGGGTGAGAAGTCAAATGAGGGCGAGAAATCAAACGAGGGTGAGAAGTCAAATGAGGGTGTGAAGTCGAATGATGGTCAGAAGTCAAATGATGGTGAGAAGTCAACTGAGGGTGAGAAGTCAACTGAGGGTGAGAAGTCAACTGAAGGTGAGAAGTCAAATGAGGGGTCTGGTGAAACAAAGGATGGAGATAATGTAGAGGCTCAGAAGCAAGATAAGGAGGGAAAGAAAGATGGTCAGGAGAACAATGCTTCAAATGAGATGCTGCCTTCTGGGGCACAGTCAGAACTTCTGAATGAAACTACCACTCAAAATGGAGCATGGTCAACTCAGGCAGCAGAGTCCAAAAACGAGAAGCAAACACAGACATCTTCGGAACCTGAACAAAACACTCAATTCGCATGGAAGGTCTGCAATGTAACTGCTGGGTCAGATTACATTCCGTGCCTTGACAACTTGCAAGCAATCCACAACCTCCGGTCGACAAAGCATTACGAACATAGAGAGAGGCACTGTCCTGATGACCCACCCACCTGTCTTGTTCCATTGCCAGAAGGTTATCAACGTTCAATAGAATGGCCTACAAGCAGGGAAAAGGTATAGTAGTTTCTCCAAAGTATGTCCGTTGTTATTGCTAAACATGTATGAAATGATTTTTGACGGACTTTCTATATTCTTTGTTTGCAGATATGGTACCATAATGTTCCTCATACCAAGCTTGCTGAAATTAAAGGACACCAAAACTGGGTCAAAGTTAGCGGCGAATACCTTACCTTCCCAGGAGGCGGAACCCAGTTTAAGCATGGTGCCCTTCATTACATAGATTTCATTCAACAGGTTAGTACTTGAGCTGGCTTATTCGATTGCACCCATCCCCTTAATCCCATCTCTTTCTGTCTTTTGGAGCACATGGAGCACACAAACTACCTGGCAGTGTTGCTCTTTCAATGTTCAGGTGCTAATCACTCTATAGTGATTGAAACACTGAATTTTACATCCGCCTGCGTGCTCAATCCACTGGTTTTGAGAAATAGTATAAGCTGATTTAGTACCAAAAAAGGCCCACACTTGTATCTTCTACTATGATGCTCGGACTCAGGTACGAGTGTCTGTGACACGGGGATCCGAGAGTTGCATCCTCCAAAATTTTAAGATTTTACACCAAATGTAGTGTAAAATAATCACACCCATGCCCACACACGTCCTGTGGACACAGGTACTTTGGCAAAATTCAAGGGTCCGGGCATCACAAGTCTTTTGTATTTCTGTATAATTAGAGCTAGGGCAGAAGTTTGGCTGCAACAGAGCCTTTCAAAAATATTATTCCATCCATCCCAAAATAATACCCTACTTCATTTTGGCACGTTTCAAAAAAAGGGCCCCCTTTTCTTATTTAGAAGGTTTTCTGAAAACAAATGTCTACAATAGTCTTCTTGGTTGTGAGAAAGAAAAAGAAGTGGGCCACTGACATCACTAGAATATACTTTTTCCATCTCAAAAAGTAGTCCATCTTTCCCTTTTGGTTTGTCCTATAAAGATTGTTTCATTTCTAAAAATGGAGCAACTAGTGGTGTAAATGGTTTGAGTTGGTTCAGTGTGTGCCAATTATTAGATCGACCTCTAGTCACCGTTCAGAGAAACAAATCAAATCGAGCCATAAAAAATTCAAACTGAATCGAACCAAAACATTATGGTTTGGTTTGGTCTAGACCACAATTCAGTTATGCTGCGGAGACCGTAGTTTAGACCATATTTCATTGTCAGGTTTGTGTTAAATTTTAGTGACCGCATAAGAAGGGGGAGGGGTGCGGAGGGAAGATGGAAGGATTCCAGAGAAAGAGCCAAAGATGGACGCGGAAGGAAGAGGGAGGTCGGAGGAAGAGGCATGCCAAAGAAGAGAACTCACTCGCAGTGTCGATTGTACAGAGAACTTGGTTAGTTATCTGTTGTTAGTGAAGATAACAACAACAATAAAGCCGTAGTCCCAAAATAATTTTGGGTCGGCTAACGTAAATCCTCATATGTCATCGTGAAAGAAAAGATGTGAGTAAAGAAAAGAGTTAAAAGAAGAAATAGGTGGGAATAAAATTTGGAAAAAGCAAAGAAGGAAAAAAAAAAAGAAAATTAACCTCCATCACCCACATGAATTTTTGCCCTCCACTTCAGCGTATTCAACGCCATATTTTATTCAATCCCGATAAACTCGTGTCGTTTTCAATCACCTTTATCCAAAATGATGAAAATAATATTGAATAAGATTTGAAGTGAATGTTAGTATTAGTCCGATGCAATGTGGGGTTTTTCTAATGGTCAATTGATAGATATTACTTAACGTACAAATCTACTGTTAATATACATAGTCTGGCGGTCACAAACCGTGGCTTGGTTTAATTTGTTTCGTTTGGTTCAGTTAGGTCTCATTTGGTCTAAAAGTATTGACCACAAATTAATGCATAAAACGTCAAAACACTTTTTTCAAATTTGTATAAAATCGGAAAGACATTGGGATGGAAGGATTATAATCTGGCCCTTATTGAAGATGTACACCTTGACTCACCATTCAAATTAACATGATTGGTTAAGACTTCCTATAGTAGCCAATTCAACGACCGTGCCGCAATTTGAAGTTGATTTGAGTCTGCGATTCTCATCCACTAGTTCTTGGTCTTAACTAAAAGGAAATGCCACTCATCAATTGGAATCAATTAAAAAGGGAGTGTGTACCTCTTCACAAGAAAATGCCACTCATTGATTGGGATCAATTATTTGCACTAGCAAATAATTGTCGACGTAATATATGAGGTATTGGTGTAAATGATTGTCACTTGTGATAGGGAGAGAGGATCATTTTTTCTATTTTTATTGAGAGAGAGAGAGAGATAGAGAGAGAGAGAGAGAGAGATTTGATGGCTTTTTAAAATGGTACTCATTTTTGCAGTATCATAGAAAGTGATGCTATTCATTTTCTTTTTCCTAGTTGGAGGGAGTATTAATATAGGAATAATCCATAATTTCAGGGCCTTGTGTTATCAAGTAAATTGTACTACATCCGTCCCAAAATGAATGTCCAAATAAATTTCAAATTTTCTCTTGATCACTAGCAAATTTGAAATATTTTAAGACATTCACTTTGGGGCGGATAATTGAGGATTCGTGCTGAATGAAGGATTGGGACATGTGTGATAACATTCTTGAGCAAGCAACTTCCTCTTTTTCCCCCTCTTCACCTTTACTATTTCCCTAATGGTAATAAAAAGAGGTTCATTTACCAGAAAGATGGCGTTGCGGTAGTCAAATTTGTGATTTTTATTGTAATCATAATATCATATGTAACTTGGGCCTCAGGATTCCACTTTATCAGCTGGATTCTTTCTAGCCATTTGTGTTTGGCAGCATAAACTGTCTACTGGTCCTATTGGAATGATTCAAAAACAAGGTTCAAATTGTAGATAATGCACAAGGAAAGTCGCAAGCCGACTGCTCGAAGTCATTCTTTTTATTAGTTCCGGTTACGAGAATGGTTTTGAAGTATTTCGAGTTAGTTACAGTTATGGAGTAATGTCCTGGGAAAGCTTTTATGATAAAAAAAGAACATTCATGATGTGAGCCTTAATTTTATGCTAATTTAACGATCTTCGCATGTATAATTTCTACTCCTATGTGTCTCACGTGATTGCTGTTGATATTTACCTGCTATGCATCTTTATGCATATCTTTTTTTAATTTTTTTTGTTATATTACTGCAGATAGTGCCTGATATATCTTGGGGAAAACGTTCACGTGTAGTATTAGATGTTGGATGTGGAGTTGCTAGCTTTGGGGGATTCCTTTTTGATAGGGATGTGCTTACCATGTCTTTTGCTCCAAAAGATGAACATGAAGCTCAGGTTCAATTCGCACTTGAGAGGGGAATTCCTGCTATATCTGCCGTAATGGGCACAACGAGACTTCCTTATCCAGGAAGAGTCTTTGATGTCGTTCACTGTGCACGCTGCAGGGTTCCCTGGCATATTGAAGGTAATTCGCTTTCTGAGTCAGGGTAGCTCAAGATTTTTTAATTACTCCCTCCGTCCCAAAATGAATGTCCAAAAAAAAAATTCAAATTTTCTCTTGATCAAGAGCAAATTTGAAATTTTTGGACATTTATTTTGGGATGGAGGTAATAGTTCTATTCAAATCCATACCTACTCCTTGAATGCGCGTACGACTAGCAATGATTCAGAAATACTTTTTATCCCTATAATCGGGGTAGGCTAATATATATATATATATATGTACTCATCTTCTTTATTTATTTTTTGTTGGTTGTTGGAAATGCTTCTCATGGAATATGTAGGTGGTAAGCTTCTCTTGGAGCTGAATCGTCTATTGCGACCTGGTGGATTTTTCGTTTGGTCTGCTACTCCTGTCTACCAGAAAATTCCTGAAGATGCTGAAATTTGGGAAGGTAGGCCGTTATTTTAATGTTCTAGTTTAATTTTTAAAAATGGTTGGCTCATTGATACTGACAAATCATTTTCTCATGGAAATGTTGGCAGCAATGAAAAAACTTACGAAAGCAATGTGCTGGGAGGTTGTGTCAATTAGTAAGGATAGAGTAAATGGAGTGGGTGTGGCTGTATATCGGAAGCCTGCGTCTAATGATTGTTATGAGAAAAGAGCAGATAATGATCCTCCGCTCTGTGAACAATCTGATGATCCTAGTGCAGCCTGGTACTTTTCTTGACCTGCATCAAGTTTCTTGCTGATAATTGTTTGATTATTTTATTTTTATTTTCACTGGGAGATCCGCTGCAATAGGCAAAGGATTTGATTGATACCATGACTAAGCAAATGCTTTTGTAATCTACACTTGTTACCTCTGTTTTTATGTTACTCCTGTTCATTTTTCTTTTTAATAAAAAAATTCAAATTTTCTCTTGATCAAGAGCAAATTTGAATATTTTTTTTGGGCATTCATTTTGGGACGGAGGTAGTAGGTTATTTCCCTAAACGAGTGCTTTTCCAGATCAACCATTTGTATAACTAAACTGACCAGTGTAGCCTTACATGCCTAAACCAATATTGACTTCCTAGTAAGGGAGTATTCGTATGTAAAGTTGTTTCGTAGTTTTCTAAAGTACTGAGTTTCTTGATTTCCGGGAAAACCAAAAAAATAATGCTCATTTAGAGATGGAGGGCATATTATGTAATAACTTGCATATTTTCTGCAATCATTTTGCAAAATAGACTGCTTTAATTGGACTACCTAACGTTAATATTATATTCTTGATGTGCTTAGGAATGTGCCTTTGCAAGCATGCATGCATAGAATACCTACAGGTGAATCTGAACGTGGGTCGAAATGGCCTGAACAATGGCCACTGAGGGCGGAGAAAGCACCTTATTGGTTGCTAAGTTCACAGGTTGGTGTTTATGGGAAAGCCGCACCTGAGGATTTCACTGCAGATTATGAGCACTGGAAGCGTGTGGTGACCAAGTCCTACATAAGTGGATTGGGGATCAACTGGTCTAATGTTAGAAATGTGATGGACATGAGATCTGTCTATGGAGGGTAAGCAAAAAAGTTATACATACATATATGTGTGTGTATGCGCGCGCGCATGTGCGTGTGTATATATGTACTCACTCCGTCCAAATGTTCTTGCTACTTGTTTCCTTTTTGGGCACCCCAACGTTCTTGCTACTAACCAGAAATGTCAATGGGACTCACTTGCCACACTCACAACAAAAATCTCCCTACCCCACTTTCTCTCTCCTGCTTTACTTTCAATTTTCATACCCACAACACTTACTTTTTCCTTAATCCCATGCATTCAGTTTTAGTAGCAAGAACATTGGGACGGAGGGAGTATGTGTGTTTGTGTGTGTGTAATTTTATTTTTTTTATCTTGCTTTTCCTAAGTTGGTTTAATTTGTTATAATTGCAGATTTGCAGCGGCATTAAAAGATATGAATGTTTGGGTGATGAATGTGGTGTCGGTTGACTCTCCTGATACCCTTCCCATAATATATGAGCGAGGATTATTTGGAATGTATCATGACTGGTGTGAATCGTTTAGCACTTACCCTAGATCTTATGATCTTCTCCATGCAGACCATCTATTCTCCAAGGCAAAAAAGAAGTATGTATCCATTATACATTCATTTCTAATTCTAAACACAGTTTTCTCGCTTTTAGTGGATCCATGGACTGTGTAGAGTCGTAGTGCACAAGTGCACATCAGGCCGAATTTTATAGTACATGATTTACATCATACTCCGTTTGTCCAGACTAAGAGTCCTACTTTTCTTTTCTTTTCTTTTTTACGCCCTAGACTAAGAGTCCTGCTTTGCTTTATTCCCAAATTTGCTTTTAGTATCTACCTGTCGTTGTTTCTTCTCTCCTTATATATGTACCTGATTTATGTACTTGTACTAAATTGTGATGGTTTTCTGGTGTTGCAGATGCAATAATCTAGTGGCTTTGGTGGCGGAAGTTGATAGGATTTTAAGACCGGAAGGAAAGCTCATTGTGCGAGACAATGTTGCTATTATTAACGAACTGGAAACTATGCTGAGGTCTATGCATTGGGAGGTCCGCTTGACCTACTCAAAGGACAACGAGGGATTGTTGTGTGTGCAGAAGACTATGTGGCGTCCTAAAGAGGTAGAGACCATCACTTATGCCATAGCTTAAGCACGATGAACCTTCCGTGCGTCTGACGGTTTGCTAGGGTTAGTTTTTTTTTTTTGGGTACTGATTTTATTAAAGTTGTGGCAAATGTATTAATGTTGTTGTTTTTACCCCTGTAATGTATCATCAATTTGTCTTGAACAATAACCCCAATTAGTGCCTCTTATCTTCTGTAGAAGGTTTTGGTTTATTTCAGAGGCAAGAGGGTTCTGTTACAATACTAGTACTATATTACATTACATTACATTATTTATTTATGTAAAATGAGCATTATCATTTCCAGTAGTAGAAGAGATTGTTATTAACCCTCGCAACATTACTAAATACCCATAATTTAATATCCTCAATATTGCTCTAACCAACCACCCTGCTTTCTTCATTTGTCCCCTGCAATTTTCTTCTTCAACCTCTGGAAATTGTTCAGTTTGAGAGTTCTCTCTAAACTCCATAAATATGCCTTCACTTTATTTCTTAAATGAAGATCTGGGTTGGTAATCAATGGCGGTCACTGGCAACTTTAACCCCCTCCTCCTTCGTGGCCACTTTCGAATTTCTAAAGAAATTCAATGGCAAATTTTCAATTTTGATTATTACCCATTTCGATATTATCTATAACTTCACCAACCAGACATTTATTTTCCCAAGAAATAATATTTGATTGCAATTCTTCAATTTTGAAAGATTTTGTGACTGATGATTGGCTGTTCATTCATAATAGTTCAAATTGGACTTTCGAATTAACGGTTACATGTAGTGGGTTCGTGTTTGGAGCGATCTTTAAAGGGTTATAGGTGGAGGGGAAGTTTGTTTTGGATCAGTAATGGCCGGTTTAACAAAGGAGCAACCACCTCTTGGATCCAGACGATATAATTCATGATGATAAGCATACTCACAAGCACGAGGACGTTGTTGTTGGAGAGAGGGAAGGCGTAACGGATAAAGAAATATCTCAGGCCATGGGGAGTTAATTTCACCGGTTAACTTCTCTGTTGGATAGCAACGAATTGAATGATGCGTGGGGCGTGCGCTCGTTTGTTTTGCTAATTTAGATGGGTAGATTTAAAGGTTTAAAAGGGCAAAATAGGAATATAGATGATTTGTGTATTGTTGAGTGATAATTTTTTAGGTAAAAATAATAGTATTCAGTAATATTACGGGATTAATAACAATTCTCTTTCCGGTAAACTAGCTCACCATTCTGTAATAAATATAAATATTGCATTTTTCTTTTTCTTTTTCTTTTTTTAGTTTGTTAGTCCTCAAATAAATGTAATCCTTCTAAATAAGGAAACAATTTTAAGGCAATTTTATTATAGTGCAAGTTATGTACAAACAAGTAAAACACATTTTTTAAACACATTGATAAGTCAAATGCGATATCTATTTTGAAGGCGAGCGAGTATTACTCTTTTCATGCCATGAGAGAAATGCGTTAAGACTATTCTTTTCATGGTTGTACTAAAATTTGGAGAAATACATCCTTGTAATATTCAAATTAAATCTAGTAAGTATTTCCATTCATTTTTTAATTCGATTTATTAGGTCAAATGTTTATAAAAATTAAAAAGAAATACGAGTAGTACATGGACAAAAGAGGGAAATGTGCCTCCAACATACATTGTATAAGTTGAAAACATTCATTTTCTTTCTCAGGGTACATGTTGTGCTGCATTGATTCAGGGGCGGACACAAGAGTACCCTCTTTGGGTGCACTTGCACCCATGAGCTCCGCTTTTTATTTTTGGTTCTTTCTAAACTAAAGTAAACTTTCACTATTTTTACAATCAATTTAATATAATGTAATGTAGTGATATTTTAATGCAATATACTTTATCGCTTTGTTACAGATAATGCAATTTACGTAATATTTTTATTTAACGTACTTTCTAATTTTGACTCAAATAATGCAATCAAATTGCACTATTTGTAACAATATTAGAAAGTACATCGCATAGATAGTAATTACTCACATTTATAAATAAAATGTTCAAACTTTTATTTTTTATTTTTTGTTCTTCCTAAAATAAGTGCCTCATCTATATAATATGTTAAAAGACAAACATTTAGAGCCCTCACATTAACCTTTGTCACTATTTTGACATGGCATTATATAATTCTCTTATTGGTCTTAGTTTCAAAGATTTTTCATTTAATAAATTGATTTTTCATTTAATAAAATGTTAATGTTTATAGGTTAAATATTTATACAGTAAATTATCCCGATTTAAGCTCAATCAACATTTGAATTTTGAAATCAAATTTTGAATTTTCAGAAAACAGGAAAGCAATTAGTAAATAAGGAAATGTAACTCTTCAAAATTGGATCGATTAATATTTTATTCAAAGAGCTGGTCTCCCATGAGAACAGCTATATCCGTCTCATGAATGAGACGGGTCGGAATGACCCGAAGCCCAGACACATCTCGTGTGAGTTCACACGAGACACATCTCGTGTGAGTTTACACGGGACACATCTCGTGTGAACTCACACGAGACACATCTCGTGTGAGTTGACACGAAATGTGTCTCGTGTAAACTCACACGAGATGTGTCTCGTGTATACTTACACGAGACGGGCAAGGGCAGGAGCGGGTTTCGGGTCGGAATGACCCGTCTCATGAATGAGACGGGTATCCCTGTTCTCACATAAGTTTTTGTCTTATTTAAATGCACATTTTTTGTTTTAAATTTTTTTATTTATTATTCATTTTGAGACAGAAGAAGTAGTACTATAATTATGATCCATATACATACAAATTTATTTTATAAATTGAAATCTTTGGTATATAAATTAAAAATAGTTACAATAATATAGTCTAATAAATGAATACTTTTTTTTTAAGCAAAATAAAAATTGATCAATTATTTTTATTTTGGGATGAAAGAAATATTAATGTAATAATCTATATACATGCAAGAGTCTTATAAATATGAATTTAAAAATATAATAAAAAAGTAACGGTCCAAAAATAAATATTATTTTTTTTAAATAATTTATTTATAATTCTTTTTGAGATGTAAGAAGTAGTACTATAATGATCCATCTATATAATATATTAAAAGACAAACATTTAGAGCCCTCACATTAAGTCATATCACTATTATGACATGACATTATGTAATTCTCTTATTGATCTTAGTTTCAAATATTTTTCATTTAATAAATTGATTTTTTATTTAATAAAAGGTTAATGTTTATAATGTAAATATTTATACAGTAAATTATCCCGATTTAAGCTCAATAACCATTTGAATTTTGAAATAAAATTTTGAATTTTCAGAAAACGGGAAAGCAATTAGTAAATAAGGAAATGTAACTCTTCAAAACTGGATCGATTAATATTTTATTCAAATGCACATTTTTTGTTTTAAATTTTTTTATTTATTATTCATTTTGAGAGAGAAGTAGTACTATAATTATGATCCTTATACATACAAATTTATTTTATAAATTGAAATCTTTGGTATATAAATTAGAAATAGTTACAATAATATAGTCTAATAAATGAATACTTTTTTTTTTATTTAAGCAAAATAAAAATTGATCAATTATTTTTATTTTGAGACGAAAAAATATTAATGTAATGATTTTCATACATACAAGAGTCTTATAAATATGAATTTAAAAATATAATCAAAGAGTAACGGTCCAAAAATAAATATTATTTTTTTAAAATAATTTATTTATAATTCTTTTTGAGATGTAAGAAGTAGTACTATAATGATCCATCTATATAATATATTAAAATACAAACATTTAGAGCCCTCACATTAAGCCATGTCACTATTATGACATGACATTATGTAATTCTCTTATTGGTCTTAGTTTCAAATATTTTTCATTTAATAAATTGATTTTTCATTTAATAAATTGATTTTTCATTTAATAAAAGGTTAATGTTTATAAGGTAAATATTTATACAGTAAATTATCCCGATTTAAGCTCAATCAACATTTGAATTTTGAAATCAAATTTTGAATTTTCGAAAAACGGAAAGCAATTAGTAAATAAGGAAATGTAACTCTTCAAAACTGGATCGATTAATATTTTATTCAAATGCACATTTTTTGTTTTTAAAATTTTTAGTTATAATTCATTTTGTGACAGAAGAAGTAGTACTATAATTATGATCCATAATTATTATCCCTCCGTCCCAAAATTATCGTGTCAATTTTTTTATTGTTGGTTATAAACCTAACATATTGTTTTCGTTTATTTAAATGAAATTACAGATTATGACAACAAGTAATAATAAGCCTAACTATGCCCGTCGAATTTCGACGGGTTACTCACTAGTTTCTATATAAAATTTAATCAGTGTACAATATTATCATGGTATGATACAAATAAATAAAACACCTTAAAAAATAATCCGTCCCTAAATTAATGTCAAAATTTCATTTTAATAGACATGAAAATGTGTGATTTTTATAATTTTAATGACAAATATACATAGATATTCTCGTTTTTCACTTGTCAAACATTTAGTTTTGTAAATATAAAATGGGGCAAATTGCAATTTAGTTACCTGAGTTTGTCGAGATGTTTCAATTGGTTATCGAATTTGCATTTGTAAGAAGTTGGTTATTGAGTTTGTCATTTTGTTGCAATTAGGTATATTTTTGGATGTCCAGTTAAAAAATTAACGAAGGTTGAAACATGTGAGTCTCACGTGTCTTACTTAAGGGGTATTTTCGTCTTTTCCATCGAATTTGACCCCCTTAATAATTTTAAGGGGGTTAGATGACATTTTCTAAAAATGAGGGGAGTTAATGACCATACCCTTCCACACCACCACCACCATTATTCCCTCCGATCACAGCCTTTTTCCGCCTCCTACCACCCTAATTAATACTATGCAACCACTTCCGCCGCCACCATCTGCACAACTACCCTGCCACCACCATCCCACCACCCGCAATCATCACCATCATCCTTCAATTAAAAAAAAATCAGATCTACAATTTCTCCTTCATCACACCACGAAAAAAAAAATCAGATCTTCAATTTCTCCTTCAATTTCATTTCATCACTGAATTTCCCCACCCCAACCGAACCAATCAAAGTGTCGTCGTTTCATTCTTCTCAATACATCCCCAAACTCTATCTTCAACACAACGCTGATCACCGGAAATTGTAGGAGACGTAGAGAAGATGGTGGCAGTAGGCCTCGTTTGGGGCGCAACAAACGCCCTCATGCGCCGTAGAGCAATCATATGGGACCAAGCCCTAAAATCATCCTCTCCCCCAAACATGTCCCAATGGAAAAACCCAATTCTCAGCACCCTCCAAAACTGGCTCAAACTCCTCCTGATTTGGTAGTACTCCGTTCCGCCACTACGGTGTTTGGGATGCTGTTGGGGGAGGAGACTCGCGTGGGGTTGACTTTGTTTGGTACATTTCTAATTGTTCTTGGTGTTTATATTTGTGTAATGTGAATCAATTTTCTTGCTTTTTGCCACTGAAATTACCCGGATTCGCGCGAGCGAAGCGGTTGTCTTTCGCGGGGTTGGTGTTTAAGACCTCGCTTTCGGGAAGGAGAGGAGTCGCCACGCGGTTTTGTATTTTGAGCCCTAACGTTGAAAAACGGCTTTAGTGAAAATAGTGTCATTTTTATTGGTAGCAAAAACTTAGGAAAATGCTTTGAAAAGGGGTGTCATTTTTATTGGTAGAAAAAACGAGGAAAAGGCTTTTTGAGTACCAGAGATTGTTAGGTTCGGAGGTCACGTTACGTTTTGGGAAGAGTATTTTGAGATCACCCGAAATGCCTCGTATGACGAGTCTTTCTACCTTTCTCGAAAATGTGTGCGTGTGTGTGTGTGGGTTTTCATTTTGAAAATGGGGGCTTGAATGACAAGCTTAATCTTGGTTTGAATGTCAAACGTTGATTTTGTGATTCTTTTAGAAAAGGCGAGCGTTTGAATGACAAACGTCGATTTTGAAGTTTTTTAGGAAAAGTGACACGAGTGTTGGTTTTGAACTTTTAACTTAATTGTCAAATGTTGACTTTTAAGAAAAGAGCATTTGAATGTCAAACGTCGGATTTTTGAGTTTGAAGATGATCGTTTGGATGCCAAACGTCATTTCACGCGTTTTTTGAAAGAGAGTTCGAATGTCGAACTCCGGTTTTGAACCAGGCATTTCATTGTTAGCAATTTTACGGGAAAAAAGCATTAAATGATGTTTGAGTTTCGAATGTCGGGTTTTAAGTTTGAAGATGATCATTTGGATACCAAACGTCATTTCGCCCGTTTTTTGAAAGAGAGTTCGAATGTCGAACTCCGGTTTTGAACCGGGCATTACATTGTTAGCGATTTTATGGGAAAAAAGCATTAAATGATATGCGATCAACGAATCGTTTTGCGACTCGGACTTTGATAAGTAAATACTATCACGAACCAAACGGCCCGGACTTGTAAATGATAGTATTTAAAGTGCGGTATGAACGGAATCAAACGACCCGAATTTTAAAGGTGCGTTAAGTAAATAGCATTCAACGGATCAAACGATCCGGACCGTTAAATGGCTATCACGAACCAAACGATTCGGACTGTAAAGTTGCGTAAAGTAAATGACGTTCGACGGATCAAACGATCCGGAATTGTAAATGACATAAAAAGTAACGGAACGGGGCCGGAACGCCGTTTTAACCCGAGATTACTTCTCTTACGGGAAGAGAAGAGGATCAGGGACTAAAACATATCAGACCCCATTGACGGTGACGTCTACATTTCAACAACGTTCGTCCGAAACTGTTGTAGCGACTGGCATGTAAACCGAGACAGAACGAGTGTTTAGGGAGAGAGAGTGTTACCTATGGCTAGGGGTTGACTCTTTTGGCTCAGGAGGCGTATACGGGATACAATTTAGTGTTTGGAACGGTGTTTCGAGGTGGTGTGGCTTGTATTTGGTTGAAATAGGGAGTTTTCACGCAAAACGAGGCAAAACGGGGCTCGGGAGAGGGAGGAAATGGTTTGGGCCGTGGCTGTGGAGAGAAATGTGTTAAGTTTTTTCTTTTTTTTTTGAAATGTTGACAGCCCTCTGTATTTATAGGGTAAAATTGCAAAAGAGTCCGGACGAACTTAACCTGAATTCCAGGGGGTTTTGTGGTATTTTTGAAATTGGAGGGACTTGATGGCATTTCTGGTTTTTCCTGCAAAAGAGTCCGGATGGTCTGGGACTGCATCCCATGGGTATTTTGGTCATTTCATACTGAAATCTGATTGATGTTGACCATAGGGCTGTGGCATGCGTGCCACGTGCCCCTGTGACTCACCAGGGCATGGTTTTTCGTGCCATTATTTCTGGTTTTTTCCATTTTTTAAATAACTGTCCGAAAAATGTCCAAAACGCCCCCGGAAAGTGCTGAAAAGTGCGTTTTTCAGGAAAAGCTGTACTTTTACGTGCGACGACGTGTGTTGAGTACGCTTTGACGTTTGGAATGCACGGGGCAGTTTCGGGACGTCCTGTTGGCTTGAGAACGGGGAGCTTAATGGGTTCCGGTTAAGCTGGGGTCGTTGAAAAAGATAAGGATCCAAATCGGGGGATGCCTTACTTTGAAAGACCTGGGCGTTCAGCTGGCTGGACCCTTAGCGAAAGGATTCCTACGTATCCCGAGCGGGAATCAAGACGATCGTAGTTCGTAGGTGCAAGGAGCCGCGCGTGGGGACCTTGACCTAAGCGAGACTGTTGTGAGGCGTCTGAACCTGAGTGAGACCATTGCGAGATAACTGAACCTGAATGGAGACTATTGTGAGGCGTCTGAACCTAAGTGTGACCATTGCGAGATAACTGAACCTGAATGGAGACTATTGTGAGGCGTCTGAACCTAAGATTTCTGAAACATTCGAGGGCGTGTGGCGCCTCAGACCGGGTTTACGAGGACATTCGAGGGCGTGTGACGCCTCAGACCGAGATTATTAAAACATACGAGGGTGTGTGGTGCCTCAGACCGAGATTCCTGAAACTTATGAGGGCGTGTGGCACCTTAGACCGAGATTACTAAAACAAACGAGGGCGTGTGGCACCTCAGACCGAGATTACTAAAACATACGAGGGCGTGTGGCGCCTCAGACCGAGATTACTGAAACTTACGAGGGCATGTAGCGCCTCAGACCGCGATTACTTGAAACATACGAGGGCGTGTGGCGCCTCAGACCGAGATTACTTGAAACTTACGAGGGCGTGTGGCGCCTCAGACCGAGATTACTTAAAATATACAAGGGCGTGTGGCGCCTCAGACCGAGATTGTTGAAACTTACGAGGGCGTGTGGCGCCTCAGACCGAGATTGCTGAAACTTTCGAGGGCGCGTGTGTGAATGTGTGCCCAAATTCTAAATTTTTGTTTTTTTAGATCGGATTCACGCGAGTTTGAAAACATCCGGTTTAATTTGAAAAACGGAGTCGCCACGCCATTTTGATTTCCTCAAAACTTTGAAAAAAAGGATTTTTAGGGTTCGGAGGTTAAGTTACCCCATGGGAAGAACGGATCGTCGTTCACCCAAGGTGCCTTGCCGTAGCAAGTCTCCCTAGATTCCATTTTTCGTGCTTGCTTGCGTGCTTTTGTGTGCATGTGTTGAAAAGAGAGGGGGAGAATGTCCCAAGTTGTCTTCAGGACGTACAAACCATTTAGTTGGTTGTCGCTCGGGATTCCTTGGATTTTTATGTGTTCGGGATTTTGATCCCGTCCTCATCTTGGACTTGTGATCACCGCTTTTTAACCTTGGGACTTGCGTGATCGAGAGAAAGACTCTCTTTTATAGTCCAAAATGAGGTTCTTTAGGAAAGGAGTGACCTTAGCCCATCAATCCTACGCCTTGAGACGATTGAGCTTATATGGAAGCTATCGTGCTCGTCTCAAGCGATAATCGGAGATATAGGTTCAAGGTTTATCCCTTTCTAAAGAGATTATGGCACCTTTTATGGAAGAAACGATGTAAAGATAGGATCTTTACACCGGTTCATACTGAATGTTGCTAATGGGGACATGGGGGAATGCATGTAAAAATGACATTTTTAGTGAAAAGATGACATTTTTGGGTGCAAAGGATGCTTTTGATTTGCAAAGGATGCTTTTTGGTTTTAAAGGAATGATTTTTATGCAAAGGATGCATTTTTATGAGGGAAATTAGCATTTAATATGCAAAGGATGCACAAAGATGACAAAAGAATGCTAATTCAAGATAAAGTAATGACTTTTAATGCAAAGGATGCATGAAAATGGGTCTTAGGGTGCAAAGGATGCAATTTGAATATAAAGATATGATTTTTAGGTGCAAAGGATGCATTTGGAATAAAAAGATTGCATTTTTATGAGCAAAGGATGCATAAAGATGATATTTTTATGTAAAAAAGGAATTTTTAGGTGCAAAGGATGCACCTTTGAATATAAAGATTACATCTTTAAGAACAAATGATGATTATTTCATGCAAAGGATGCAAAGGGAAAGGGGGAATGATTGAGATGAATAAAGATAGGATCTTTAACAACAAATACCAAGTCCCAAGCAAGATAATATCAATATGCAAATGCAAAGAGCAATTATATCATATAGGCATTATAATGCAAGGAAAGGGGGTGAGAGGTTACCAATGGTGGTGACCTCTTCTTCTTCGAATCTTGCCTAGCGGATGAACCAACTTGGAAGGCTTCAAGGAGGAGGGAGGTGGCTTCTTGGCACTCTTCACCTTCTTGGAATTTCGCAGCAGTGTTTAGAGAGCTTTTGGGACTGAATATGGTGTGTTGTTGGTTGTGGTTGTGTGAAAAATGGGAAGAGGAGGGCTCTATTTATAGGCACTCTGGATAAGGCTAATGAGGCCGTGCGGCTAGGGGTTCTTGGCTAATGCAGCCGTGCGGCATTATCCTGTATGACTCAGCATGTTTCTAGAATCATGCAAGGTGGCAATTCTAGAAGGATGCCTAAATTAATTAAAACGTGCCCTTTTAATTTAGAGCAATCCCTTCAGCCCTTAGGAGGTTTGGAACAGTTCCGGAATTGCTCCGGAACTCTAGGAAAGTCCGGGGAATTACCAGGAAACTTATCCGGAAGGCATGAGCCAGATTTGGGTACTTACAGAAGCCCCTCGGCAATGTCACTTGCAGGGCGAGTGGGGTTGTCGATAGAAAAGGATCCGATCTGGCAAATTCCGAGACGAATTAGGTGACCAAAGTGGTCGAGTGGTTGAACCTCTGGAAGGCTACCTACGTATCTCGAGTGGGAATCAAGCCAGATCGTAGTTCGGAATAAGATCCGCAGGGGAATGGCGGAGAGAAACTGGTCTCTTGCCGGGGAAATAGAAGAGAAAGTGACCTAGGAGGTCAAGCAATTGATCCTACTGGGGATATGCTAGGAGTGACCGATGTGGTCGGATGTCTGGACCTCTATGAGGAGCTACTTCACCACTGAGGAGCGATGAAGGAACAGGGTGACCAAAGTGGTCAGATGGCTGGACTTTTTATGAAAGGCTACCTACGTATCCTGGAGGAATCAAACCTTGGTCGTAGTTCAAGCATCACTAGATAGTTAGGAACGATGTCTAGGATCCTTGAGGTTTTTGACAATTAATGGAGGCTGTCACCTGATTGGATACTAGAGCTTACATCACTATCGAGGGGATAGAGGTAGCTGAAGTTTGGGAAACTTGAGCGTACTTCTCAATCTGTGATAGAGGTAGCTTAAGTTTAGAGTTCTTGAGCGTACTTCTCTATTCGTGATAGAGGTAGCTTAAGTTTGGAGAACTTGAGCGTACTTCTCTATTCGTGATAGAGGTAGCTTAAGTTTGGAGAACTTGAGCGTACTTCTCAATCTGTGATAGAGGTAGCTTAAGTTTGGAGAACTTGAGCGTACTTCTCAATCTGTGATAGAGGTAGCTTAAGTTTAGAGAACTTGAGCGTACTTCTCAATCTGTGATAGAGGTAGCTTAAGTTTAGAGAACTTGAGCGTACTTCTCAATCTGTGATAGAGGTAGCTTAAGTTTGGAGAACTTGAGCGTACTTCTCTATTCGTGATAGAGGTAGCTTAAGTTTGGAGAACTTGAGCGTACTTCTCTATTCGTGATAGAGGTAGCTTAAGTTTGGATAACTTGAGCGTACTTCTCTATTCGTGATAGAGGTAGCTTAAGTTTGGAGTTCTGACAATTCGGAGGTTGTCACCTAGCGTTATCCCGTTATAACAGGAGTAACGGAGGCGACTGGGGAAGAAAGTCTATTTGCTTAGGAGATAACGGATATCCTTTGGAAGACGACGTTATCCTAGTTAAAGGATAACAGGAATTATATGCCCAAGTGGTAAATCCAGGGGCAAAAGGGTAGTTTCTGCTCAGAGCGAAAGAAGCCGCCCGGCGTGAGACGGGGGCAAAAGAAGCCGTACGGCTAGAAGTCTGATTTTTCCAGATTATTTAAAATAGATTTGAACGGGGACTGGGCATTATTGCCGCCCATCAGTCGCCGAGGAAGAGAGAGAGAGGAGGGAGAGAATTTTTTTCAAAATCCTCCAATTCCCTTGCTTCTATTGATTGAGATGGATCCGGAGGGGAATCCGATGCCAAGGCAAGCGAGGAGGAACATTTCCGAGGCCGCTCGGAGGAGGAGGAAAGAACTCGTTCGTACGGAGAGGAAGTATGACTTCCTCACGCCTCCATCGGAGCTCTACCCGGGTAGGAGGGAGCACAAATCGACAAATCCTCAATCGGTTGGGGTAAGCATTCTTAATTTGCTCAATTCCGTCGATTTTGATCGAATTTTGATTGATTCTAGGGCTTGACTCGAGTTTTAGGAATTTCTCGAATTTTCCTAGGATTTTTTGATGATGATTTTGAAATATTAATGATTAACCTATGAGGCTAAGAAGATTAACGATCAGGCATGTGCAATTTTCTTAAGAAATAATGAGAATGACCCATTTTTGAAAATAAATTGGGAAAATAATTGTCTAAGATGTGACGGAGTCCTTGCATGTGCTAGAACTAGGTCAAATTTTGATCATGGATGCTAAAACGGGATTTTGGATGATGAAAAGGATTCATTCATGCCATTTTTTTAGAAAAAATTAATGCTTATGTGCAAATAATTTTGAAAATTGTGATTTTGTGCTTAGGAGAGCAATGTGCTTGACTCGATGCGTTTCAAGTGATGAAAGACACGTTTTCCATGCAAAGGATGCTAGAAAAATTTTATTGAATGCTTTTCTTTTGAAAACATGTGCACTTTTGAATATATGCATGCTTTTGAAATTAGGTGAAGGACTGACACATTTCTTTTGCTGTGCTTGTCTACAGGAGAACAAGTCTAGGGGCCTTAGAGATTGCGGTGAGGTTGTGGCGGAGGATGCACGATTTTGAGAAGGATGGGGTGAACCCTAAGCGGCTAGTGAGGGCTACTTGGCTGGACTTATTCATTGAGGCTATTGGCAGGTATTCACATTACCTCGAAGAGCAAGGGCTTGATCCGAGGCCCTTTCGGAGTTACAGTGGGATACCACCCACGGCTTTCATCTTAGGCTGGGAGGCGCGATGACACTGCAGATTTCAGCTATCATCGGCTGCAGCTTCACCGGAGGCCTGTGACTGGAGGAACCATATTGCTGCGGAGGAGTTTAGAGCTTTGGTTGGGTTTGAGCTTATTCCTAAGGGTCTTGGGATGGAGACTAGGAATGTCGAGGTGGCGATCCGTAAGCTGCATGCGGGACTTTCTTTGCTAATGAGGTGGCTTGCCTCCCGGCTTGCGAGGGCTTTTGTGTGGTTGATGTTGTCGGTCACCATTTTTGCCAGTGCAGGACTGCGCTATGACTTGCCTCCTCGACTCTGGAGGATGTTGATGGGATTGGGACGGTCTCTTGGGGTGAGCCCGGATTGGCTGAGCTATACTTCTCCCTGGACATGTATAAGTAGGAACAAGAGTTTGCCTCCCGTGGGTACTTCTCTTTTGCTCTTGAGGTAGTCTCACTTTTCTTTCTCTCTTCTTGTCTTGAGACATTTATGAGAGAGAAATGACCTTTTTGATGTTTTGAACATGCAGGTCTGGTTTTGCGAGGTGATCAGGTTCTTTTCGTGGAACCAACAGAGCGATGCTACCATCTTTCCCGCTATGGTCCGCTGGAGGGAGATGCGAGGGATAAGTTCACCGGGAAGACCCGGATCACCTTTGAATACAAGATGGTTAGGCCGGTTATCAACAGGGATGGGCACGACGGAGTGGACTTTTATCCTTGGGGGAGGTATCCAGAGATTCTGCTAGGAGAGGCCGTGGAGGCGACTAGGTAGAGGCGATGGTTGACCGGGCTGACATGTGATGTCATCTATCTGGGGGACCGATTTTCCAGGCAGCATGGCCACATCCCTCCATTGGATGCCATTACCCCTCATGATCCTCCAGCACGGATGCTGCAGCCCCGGGATTGGCAGGCGGATGAGATAGAGAGATATCAGGCAGGCATAGCAATCGAGGAGTATTTTGATCTGGATACCCCATATGCTGTGTTTGTGGAGCAGCAACTGAGGACGCCATAGAAGCTAGTGAAGCTGGCTGTCACTCAGGGATATGGGGAGGCCGAGCCTTCTGATCCGCCGATCCCTCCTGCTCATCTTTCTTACGTAGTCAATGGGGTGCCAAGGAGGTTCAGGATACCTGTCCCCGACACTAGGGAGCCCCAGTATACTCTGTCGCCGGATAGCACTGTGAGTACACTTTAGGGTCTTTTCCCTTTTTTAGACTTCTTTGCCTTTTGCCATTCTGAGATTTTTCTGAGATTTTCCTCTCTTTTTCTCAGGTTCCGGCTCGGACTTATGACGGCTTGGTCAGGCAGAATAGGGGATGGAAGGATGTATGTCGGTCCCTCTTGAAGAAGCTGGCTTGCGCTTCGAAGGCTGCAGCGAACGTGCAGGAGCCTGTGCGCAAGAGAAGGCACGTAGGGGGCGCGACATCCACCTCATCGGCTTCAGAGTATTCCTCTAGCACCATGCCTCGAGGAAGGGGACCCAATGCCGGCATCCTGGAGCATCTGGCAGAGTACGAACACGTGAATGTTCATCTTTCTGACGTGAGCGACAATGAGGACTTGATGAGGGAGGCTAGCGTCTATGAGCTGAGTAGCAATTAAGAGGAAGGATCGGAGGCCTAGGAGGTCTCTAGAATTGATTTAGGAAGAAAACAAACAATGAACAAGTTTTATGCACATTTTTGTTTATTTTTTGCTTTATTTGGGCGCCGATGGGGCGAAAACAATGTACTACTGTTTTATTTACTTTTCTATTTTATGCTTTATTAATTTGCATATTACTTGAGCCTCGGGGCAGTTTTTTGCTTGGAATTGGGGCTGAAACTGGGCCAAAATGATATATAATGATATATAACTGCTTGGATGGTCTTTGGACATGCTTTTGTACAGGTTTTGGTTGGAAAAGTGGGGTGAAAACTCCCTTTGGGCAGCAACTTGGTTGCTGCAGATCTGCTTTCCACATCAGGCAAATGAAGCCGTGCGGTCTGGTCTCTGGAGCAAATAAGGCCGTGCGGCTAACAGTTCTGTCTGGACTGGTCATTTTCAGAATAAAATCAAGGCTTTGCCATTTCATTTCATTTTCAACCTAGACTTGTCCCAACTGTTCCCAGAGCACATATTGGACCTAAAGACACCACCTTTGATCATTTTACAATGGAGAAGCCCTCTAGATTGCAAAGGGGGAAAAGAGATCGTTTTCTATCCGATCTTCAATCTTGGGTGAGATATAACTTTCAATCTCACAAGGGACTGTTTGATTCTTCTTTCAAGATCAAGTCTTTATGGCATTTTAAGGATCTCCCACCCGATTGGGACTTTTTGAGAGCAGCAGCAAGGTTTTGGGACGTCCGGAGACACGTTTACTGCTTTTCTTACAATGAGATTGTCCCAATGCATGAAGACTTCCGAGCCTTGATTGGGGGTCCCGAAATTGAGGCTATATCGATTCCTCTGGTCGAAGATGTGCCGGTGATGGCAAAGTTGGCATCTTTTCTGCAGATATCTCTGGGAGAGGCTGAGGGGATGATGATTGCTCCGGACAGGATTGGCCTTTCCGATATCCCGGGCAGGTTTGGGTCTCCGGATATGGCTACGACCACGGTGGCTATGGATGCCTTTATCCTCTGCATATTATCTTCGCTGTTCACCGCTGAGTCTGTGGGGATCTGTCATGGTGGTCTCTTGGACATGGTTAGGGATTGCTGGGCTGGGGAGGACATTGTCCCATTGGTTTTGGGTGAGACCCTTCATGGCATTGATAGGATGGCTAGAGGAGATCGTTTTATGAGGTCTGGGAGTCCGGCCGTGCTGACTTTATGGCTGCAAGAGAGGCTCGGGGCTTTGCCAGGGGCTTTTCCAACTCAGTGCCCTTGGGTGATTTCTCGGAGGGGTTTGCCTAGGCAGCAGAGCCAAAGTGACTGGGAGCTGATGATGGCTAGGCTATCCACTTCAGACATTCACTGGTGGGTACCTCACTGGAGGTTGCAGATCAGGAGGACATTTCAGGAGTCCTATATAGTGAGGGTTCCGGGAGTTACGCGTGCCGTCCTTCTACATACCCTGCTTGGTATCCAGTCAGTTCGGGGCCTTACAGGAGCCGTTGGGCGATTGGGAGGACATCCGTACCATGGAGGTGGTGCCATTAGATATGAGAGATCCAGCCAGCTTCTCATTCTTCTCGAGGGCTTGGACATATACCGTTTCCCCCCCAGGGCTATCCTTAGGAGCAGGAAGAGTACCATCTTGACTACGGCCTACTTGGATTGGTACGAGAGGGAGATGGGAGCGACTCAGGTCATATTGGGAGAGAGGCGTCAGGCTTTATTGGGGGCTGACTGTGACTCGAGTAGGACTCTGAGGGAGACTAAAGCTAAGGCGAGTCGCCATAACCAGTCGGGTGACCTTATCAAAGACATGGAGGCTCGATATAAGAGACTATCTGAGGTCGCTCCTTTGAGTGAGGCTCAGAGGGAGGAAGTGCGGACTCGTGCCCGTGTTGAGAGGGCACTTATTGACACTGGTTTGATGGAGGCTCCAGTGAGGATACCGGAGATCGGGATGAGGGAGACCGACATCTTGGAGAAGAAGAGAAAGAAAACTCGACGGGGTCGAGGTAAAGGGAAGAAGACCAAAGAAGACTCAGTGAATGACGGCGACGGATCTTTTCTTAGGATTCCACTTATTGCCATTTTGCAAACACGGTAGTTTATTAGGCATTTTATTGTATTTTAGATCTTTGTAGCGGGTTAGCGAGAGTCAAGAGTAGACCGTGCTTGAACTCATCAAGAAGTTTTTAACTTGTAATGAACAAGAGATATTATCTTAGAAATTAATCAAGACACAATTTCATGGAAATTTCAGATGTCTTATTGATCAGGACCCGTTTTATGAAAACTTGAATATCTTTTATTATTGTTTAGTACGCATTTCAAGGAGACTTAATCGCCCTTTTTATTATTTAGACCGAACCATAAATGGCTGCCTACGTTTCCCTTTTACAAGAAAGACTAAGGGCTCGGGTCTTCGTAGTTCATTACGGTGAACTTTTTTTTTTTTTTTATATGTACGGCCACTGTTTTTGCCTAGACCGCCCTTTTTGGGTTTCGGCCTAGTTTGGGCATTACTCTTTTTGCACTAAGATTTTTTTTTTTTTTTTTATATGCAACCTGTTTTTGCCTAGACCGCCCTTTTTGGGTTTTCGGCCTAGTGGGTATTACTCTTTTTGCACTAAGATTTTTTTCTCTTTTTTTATTTTCTTTTTTATATATATATATATATATATATATATATATATATATATATATATATATATATATATATATATATTTTAGACATAGTACCTTCGGAGCTTATCACCGTTGACTGGGTGGACAAAGGGATTGCCGTCCAGGTCTGCAAGTTTCATGGCTCCTCCCGATAGTATCTTCTGCACCACATACGGGCCGATCCAAACGGGTTCCCATTTTCCCAGGGGGTTGTCTCTGGTAGGAGGCTTCATATTCAACACTAAGTCACCCTCTTTGATGTCCCTAGCCTTGACCTTTTTGTCGAATGCTCTGGCCATTCGCCTCTGGTAGGCTCGGGTGTGTTCCATGGCTTTTAGCCTTCTTTCGTCGAGCAGGGCCAACTCATCATGTCGGCTACGTAGCCATTCTACTTCGTTGACACTGTTTTCCAGGAGGACCCTTAATGACGGGATTTCCAACTCCACTGGTAACACTGCTTCCATCCCGTAAGTTAGGGCAAAAGGAGTTTCTCCTGTAGCTGTTCTGACAGACGTCCTCTAGCCCCAGAGTGCTAGGTGCAGCTTTTTGGGCCAGTCACGACCACGGGTGGCCATTTTCCGGATGATCCGTTCGAGCGTCTTATTAGCAGCTTCCACGGCTCCGTTAGTATGAGGTCTGTATGGGGATGACTTGTGGCGAGTGATCCTGAACTCTGTCAGCAATCTACCGCAGTCTCCTTCAAAGTGCGACCCATTATCAGAAATGATCTCATTGGGCACCCCATATCTACACATTATGTTTTCCTTGATGAACTGGGCCACCCTCTTGGAAGTGAGGACCTTTTAGGACTTGGCCTCTACCCACTTGGTGAAGTAGTCGACGGCTACTAACACAAATTCATGCCCATTGCTTCCTGCCGGGGCTATCTTCCCTATCACGTCAATACCCCAAGTTGCAAATGGCCAAGGAGTCGTCTTGCAGTACAGGTCATGAGGCGGGAGATGGTTAAGGTTGGCAAACCGTTGGAATTTGTCGCACGCTCGGACATGCTGGACACAGTCTGTCTCCATGGAAATCCAGTAGTAACCCATTCTGAGGATTACTTGCATTAGGGCTCTAGCATTCATATGAGGACCGCAGGGACCATTGTGGACTTTAGTCATCAACTCTCTGACCCTTTCTTGAGTGACACACAAGAGGAGCGGTCCTTGGTACCACTTTTTGTACAGGTTGCCTCCTAGAATGACATAATGGGAGGCCAACCTTTTCAGGGCTTGCAAGCTCTTGGCTTTGACACCTTCTTTTGGTCTACCTTCTTCGTCTCTGAAAGCTGACTCTCCATATTTGAGGAACTGGTAAATTTGATTGTACCAGGGTTCCTTGATAGGCTCAGGTTCCAAGTCTACTTCACAACAGAAGGCCGGGGCTTCTCTTCTACCCACTCTGAAGGACTTTATGCCTTTTCCCTCAGGGATCTCTACCAGTGAGGCTAGAGTAGCTAGGACATCTGCGAATCTGTTCTTTTCCCTTGGCAAGTAGTGGAAAGTCACTTCTCTGAACTGTCCAGTCAACTCCTCCATATGGGCATGATACTGCTGAAGATTAGGGTCCACAGTCTTCCATTTGTTAGAGACCTGGTTGATGATTAGGGCTGAGTCTCCATAAACTTCGAGCTCCTTGACATTCCTTTCTAGGGCAGCTTCTAAACCAGCAATGCAGGCTTCGTACTCGGCAACATTGTTCGTGGCAGGGAAGTTCAACTTAAGGGCTATGGGAGTGTACTCATCTTTCGGGTCGACCAGTAGCATCCCTACGCCATTTCCTCTTTTGTTAGCAGCTCCGTCAAAGAATAGCTGCCATCGGTTCTCAGGCTTAACTACGAAGATCCCTTCATCTGGGAATTGGGGTTCAGGCCCGCGGTCCTCATTACTGGGAAAATTTGCCAGATGGTCTGACAATGCTTGACCCTTGATGGCCTTTCTGGTCACATAGTTGATGTCATACTCAGCTAAGAAGAAGGACCACTTTGCTAGACGCATCGAGAGGGAAGGTTTATCGAAGATGTACTTGATGGGGTCCATTTTCGAGACCAAGTTCACAGGGTGGGCTTGCATGTAGTGTTTCGACTTACCTGCAGGCTACCCGGACCGATCCTGCACAAGTCTTTTCACATGCCGAGTAATTGAGTTCACTTCCCTGCGGCTTAGTGACAAAGTAAATGGCATTTTCTACCCGAGAGTCTTTCTTCTCCTGAGCAAGCATAGCCCCAACTGCCGTATCAGTGACAGTGAGATAGAGCAGAAGAGGTTTCTGTCTATGTGGGGGGCATAGTACCGGAGGATGTACTAAGTACGCCTTGATATGGTCAAAGGCATCCTGGCATTCTTCGTTCCACTCTGCATCTACATTCTTCTTCATGAGCTTGAAGATGGGCTCGCACATAGTGGTCAACTGTTGACGAAACGGCTGATGTATTGCAGTTTGCCCATAAAGCTTTTGACTTCTGTCTGGGTTTGAGGTGGCCTCATGTCCATAATGGCTTTGATCTTTCGGGGGTCGACTTCGATACCTCGCTCCGTGACCATATACCCAAGCACTTTTCCCCTTGTCACTCCGAAGGTGCATTTAGCAGGGTTTAGTCTCATGGAATGTTGTCTTAGCCTCTCGAAGAACTTTCGCAGGTCAACAAAGTGCTTCCCATCCTCGCCTTTGGAGTGAATTATCATGTCGTCGACGTAGACCTCAATCTCCTTGTGGATCATGTCATGAAAAAGCGCGGTCGCTGCCCTTTGATAAGTAGCCCCGGCGTTTTTGAGCCCAAATGGCATTCTTGTATAGCGATAAGTTCCCACGGTGTGGTGAAGGTATCTTTTCTTGGTCTTCTTCGGCCATCTTGATCCGGTTGTAGCCGCAAAGCCGTCAACGAAGGATTTGACTTCGTAGTTAGCGGTGGAGTCCACCGGGATGTCTATGTTTGGCAAGGGGTAATCGTCTTTGGGGCTGGCCTTGTTTAGATCCCGGAAATCTACACAGCAGCGCACCTTCCCATTGGCCTTGGTTACGGTCACAATATTGGACAACCATGTCGGATATTCGATGACTCTGATGAATCCTACCCGCAGTAGCTTCTCAATTTCTTCTTTGACCTGTAGAGACTATTCTGGCTTGATCTTCCTCAATTTCTGCTTTACTGGCTTAGCATCTGGTGCTAGAGGGATTCTGTGCTCTACTATTGAACTGTCTAGCCACGGCATATCCTTGTACAACCATGCAAAGACGTCCATGTATTCTCTGAGCAAATTAACCAGTCTATCCCTTTCAACCCCCTGTAAGGAGCTTCCAATCTGTGTCTCTTTAGGTTCCTCGACACTTGGTCATTACCATTGTTGACTACCATGTTGGCCATTTTGACACTGGAAAGTTGAGACTTGAGGATTCTGACGGGTTATCTGAGATCTCTGCGCCGACAAGTTGCTGACCCGGTGTTCTCACCCACTTCTTTCTCGCTGCTAGACAGGGATAGGAGAGGTTTAGACTTGGGGTAGGTGTTTAGGCTGAAGGCTTAAGCAATATGCAAATTAAGAATCTTCCAGTTTACTTAAAACAGTGTCTTTTATTAATTTCTATTTGGTTGGAAAAGGGGCTCTGCCCTTCTTTTTCGCAACTACTCTAGATCCTGGATCAATGGGTTCCGTCACTACGTCTATAAGCCCCTCGTATTCCACCTGCATTTTGACCTCCCAGGGTGGACAGCCCCGAGCGAGGGTCCTATAGGGCACGCGGATCCCACCGACCGAGAGAGAAGAACACACCTAACGGGTCTAGTGGGTCATAGGAACTTTTAACGCACGAGCGATGCGAATTATAGTCAAGGTAATACCGGGAAAGTCTCGTCTTTTAGCCTTAACAGAATTTCGGCAGAATTTCGCTTGCGCGATTGACGTTTTGACTTTTCGGTAATGTCCGAGAAGATAATAGGCATGGGTCGGGCGGTAAAAGCCGGATGACACAGTGTCACATTGAACTTCGTTGCATATGCCGTGCATGAGTCAAAATCGAAGTCAATGCCAGGTTATGATCTTGCCAATTTTTCCTTGTCGGAATTTTGGCAGAGCTTCGTTTGAGCAAAAGATCTTTTCGATTTTTGCCATGGACTCGGTCTCGACTCTTACACATTCCGTACAGGTCAAGGCCAAAGTCAATGTCGGAGTCAAGATTCTATCGAGTTTTCCTTGTCGGAATTTCGGCAGAGTTTCGCTTGAGCAAAAGATCTTGACTTCCGTTATGAACTAAGGCTTGACCTTTACGGGGATATGCAACTGGGCTATATGACACGGACTAGACCAAAAACCAACCAAAAAGTCACGGTTTTTTGAAACGTGTGACACGGACTGTGCATTGGTCGACACTGGCTGCCATGGGGAGTTTGGGGTGATTCCGTGCGCGCCCGGGAGCATCGTAAGGCTGTCCGTGACTGCAGCTGAAAAACCACCCCGGGTTTAAAGGGACGTGCGTGCAAAGTGTACAGGATATATAAGGTGCGCGTAGTGTGCGGCCTCCTAAAAATATTCCTTTTTGAGTTAAAACAGAGATTTTCATAAATGTGTTTTAAAGGAATGATTTTCGGGACGGGGGAAAATGCAACAGATAAGGCACGTAAATTTTCTGGGAGCCCCAGTCAGTCTTGGAACTGAGTAGCCCCAAGCTGCCAGGACTGCCAGATTAACCTCAATTTTTCCTGGTGGAATTGCCACTGAGGCCGCCCGGTCAGAATCCAAGGAGGATTGAGCCGTACGACTGCATGGAACAATTTTCCAGGTTCCACTCCTTTGCAATTTCAGGTTGTTTCCCGAATATTTTAGACACCTTTTAGCCTTGAGAAGGCTTCCTGTTCAAAGTATGCACAATTCCCATGATGCAAATGATGCAATGCAAGGCAAAGAAAGCAAGCACGATAATTGGAATCCGCTATGGGAGTCTAACCCGCTCAAAGAAAAAAAGCTTTCTTATTATTTTTTTCGAAAAGGGATACCGGTACGTGGGATTGTTAAACCACCGTTTATCCCAAGCCCCGGGTTAGGGAGCGATACAGGAAGGTTAGTGGTTTCCACCTATATACCGGGTATCGTTTATTTTGAAAATGAAACCTTTTCTCCTTTGGGATGTCCCCAGCGGAGTCGCCAAACTGTGAATGTGTGCCCAAATTCTAAATTTTTGTTTTTTTAGATCGGATTCACGCGAGTTTGAAAACATCCGGTTTAATTTGAAAAACGGAGTCGCCACGCCATTTTGATTTCCTCAAAACTTTGAAAAAAAGGATTTTTAGGGTTCGGAGGTTAAGTTACCCCTTGGGAAGAACGGATCGTCGTTCACCCAAGGTGCCTTGCCGTAGCAAGTCTCCCTAGATTCCATTTTTCGTGCTTGCTTGCGTGCTTTCTTGTGTGCATGTGTTGAAAAGAGAGGGGGGAATGTCCCAAGTTGTCTTCCGGACGTACAAACCATTTAATTGGTTGTCGCTCGGGACTCCTTGGATTTTTTATGTGTTCGGGACTTTGATCCCGTCCTCATCTTGGACTTGTGATCACCGCTTTTTAACCTTGGGACTTGCGTGATCGAGAGAAAGACTCTCTTTTATAGTCCAAAATGAGGTTCTTTAGGAAAGGAGTGACCTTAGCCCATCAATCCTACGCCTTGAGACGATTGAGCTTATATGGGAGCTATCGTGCTCGTCTCAAGCGATAATCGGAGATATAGGTTCAAGGTTTATCCCTTTCTAAAGAGATTATGGCACCTTTTATGGAAGAAACGATGTAAAGATAGGATCTTTACACCGGTTCATACCGAAGGTTGCTAATGGGGACATGGGGGAATGCATGTAAAAATGACAGTTTTAGTGAAAAGATGACATTTTTGGGTGCAAAGGATGCTTTTGATTTGCAAAGGATGGTTTTTGGTTTTAAAGGAATGATTTTTATGCAAAGGATGCATTTTTATGAGGGAAATTAGCATTTAATATGCAAAGGATGCACAAAGATGAAAAAAGAATGCTAATTCAAGATAAAGTAATGACTTTTAATGCAAAGGATGCATGAAAATGGGTCTTAGGGTGCAAAGGATGCAATTTGAATATAAAGATATGATTTTTAGGTGCAAAGGATGCATTTGGAATATAAAGATTGCATTTTTATGAGCAAAGGATGCATAAAGATGGCATTTTTATGTAAAAAAGGAATTTTTAGGTGCAAAGGATGCACCTTTGAATATAAAGATTACACCTTTAAGAACAAATGATGATTATTTCATGCAAAGGATGCAAAGGGAAAGGGGGTATGATTTAGATGAATAAAGATAGGATCTTTAACAACAAATACCAAGTCCCAAGCAAGATAATATCAATATGCAAATGCAAAGAGCAATTATATCATATAGGCATTATAATGCAAGGAAAGGGGGTGAGAGGTTACCAATGGTGGTGACATCTTCTTCTTTGGATCTTGCCTAGTGGATGAACCAACTTGGAAGGCTTCAAGGAGGAGGGAGGTGGCTTCTTGGCACTCTTCACCTTCTTGGAATTTTGCAGCAGTGTTTAGAGAGCTTTTGGGACTGAATATGGTGTGTTGTTGGTTGTCGTTGTGTGAAAAATGGGAAGAGGAGGGCTCTATTTATAGGCAGTCTGGATAAGGCTAATGAGGCCGTACGGCTAGGGGTTCTTGGCTAATGCAGCCGGCGGCATTATCCTATATGACTCAGCATGTTTCTAGAATCATGCAAGGTGGAAATTCTAGAAGGATACCTAAATCAATTAAAACGTGCCCTTTTAATTTAGAGCAATCCCTTCAGCCCTTAGGAGGTTTGGAACAGTTCCGGAATTGCTCCGAAACTCTAGGAAAGTCCGGGGAATTACCGGGAAACTTATCCGGAAGGCATGAGCAAGATTTGGGTACTTACAGCGTGGCGCCTCAGATCGGGATTACGAGGATGTGTTTGTCCTGAGATGAAGGCGTTCGTGCCTAGAGATTGATTTTGTAAGGCGTTCGTGCCTTGGTTGCTGGACTTATGATGACGGCCAGGTTTTATCTGCTGGGGATAGGGTGGAAATGACGGGAACGGTCGCGTCAAATGGATGTTATTAGCATCACGGAAGGATTGACATTCTAACGACAGGGTCAGGAACGGGATGTGGTCTCGAGAGAGACTTACACATTGCTGGGGAAAAGCGCCCAGAGTTCTAATAAAGACAGTTAGGAACTGAGGGGATTGATTGACGTTTCTTCTTAGACGGATGGTCTTAGGATCCTGCTGGGGAGGAATGTTCGGGCTTACGGTGATGGCCGAAGAGGGATTGTTGTGCGGGCTTACCTTGATGGCCGCTGAATTGGGATGATCGGGCTTACGACTGGCGGCCGGGGAATTGAATGTTGGTGAAAACCAATGGGAATTTTGACGTCGGGAGACGGAATTGTGATTTAATGTCCGAAGACGGGACTGAGCGTTTGAATGTCAAACGTCGGTTTGGGGCAGAAATGGGCGTTTAAATGTCAAACGTCGATTTGAGATTTAACGTCTCTGGAGCCGAAACGTTAGTGAAAAATAACTGAAAATTTAACGTATGGAGACGGACGTTAGTGAGAGACTAACTGAAGATTTAACGTCTGGAGACGAACGTTAGTGAAAACTAACTGAAAATTTAACGTCTGGAGACGAAGCGTTAGTGAAAACTAACTGAAAATTTAACGTCTGGAGACGAAGTTGTGATTTAACGTCCGAAGACGGTTTGAAATTTAAAGTCTGGAGACGAACGTTAGTGAAAACTAACTGGAAATTTAACGTCTGGAGACGGAGCGTTAGAAAGGTCTAACTTGGGGAAGAGGGTAACCTATCAGCATGGTCCGGGGTCCCTTCCTATGGTTCCGATGGACCCGCCTCCACACATGCAGCATCCTTCGTTGATACCGATGGAGGATCTGGAGCGGTACATACAGGGCGTGTTCTATACCGAGTTTATCATAGAGGGTGCCGAATATGACATCTTCCTGAGGAAGAGGCTGAGGAGCCCGCAGGTACTGCACAGGGAGGGCAAGGGCCCTGCATATCCCCGGGACTACCCGCTCCCTCGCGCTCGGCTGGCGTATGAGGGGCTGGATGGTTCTCGCAGGCGATTGGTGATCCCTATTCAAGATGACGAGACCTCAGTACAGAGTGGACCCCAATGCTATGGTGAGTGCTTTGATTTTCTGTACTTGATAGTAGCATTCTGCAAATGTTGCATCTGTGCTGTCTATTTGTTTTTTTTTTTTTGACGACTTTCCTGATTTACAGGTGTCTGGCCGTACGTACAACCAGGCCGTGAGGCATTTTTACGGGTGGGACAACTACGCTAGGAGACTCGTGGAGTTCCTGCGGTGTAATTCCCGGAGGAGTGCGGCTGTGCATGAGCCGAGGCCATCTAGGCCATCTGCAGCGAAAGATTCGTCTGCCTCCACGACTGGTGGGGCGGAATTTATGCAGAGGTTCGGCCAGTTCTCTGGTGAAACGGCGGGGTTCGGAGCTCGTCACTCTTCATTCTCAGGGCACGAACAGGGAGAGTCCTCGGGGACACATGCGCAGAGGCGGCCTTTCTCGTATTCCCGTCTGGAGGAATTTGGAGATTACCTATCCTCGATGGATCCGGCTGCTTCGGGGCAGTACTTCGAGTGCTTGGATGACGAGCAGGACTTTGAGTAGTCCTCTTTTGATTTATTTTTAGACAAAATGCGTGTATTGTCCAAACAATTTGACTTGTACTTGAAAGGGCCTTTGAGGCGGAACCTTGTATTTTGCACATTTATTTAGTGATTACCTTCTGTTATTTTTGGCAAATAAGCAAGTAGGTTGATCAAAAATAAAAAATGAAACATGCACAAAAATTTGAACTGGTCAAAATTTATGTCTATATGCACTGTTATTTAATTAATTGCACTGTTGCACGAGCCCGGGGCGGAAGTGGTGTTGGCAGTGGTTGATTGAAACTATGGGTGCACGTAGTTTCAATGAAGCTGGAACAGGATATGGTTTGGAAATGTTTCCTAAATTGAAGCAGCTGGCTACAGAGTTGACCCAGTCAACTTGAAAAACAGTCCGACCGGACTTGGACTCAATTTCCAGATTCTTTAAATTGCAGTTCAGTTTTTGCAATTGTGAAGACATCACGTTTGCTTCTGATCAAACACTGCATTTCTCTCTTAAATTCTTGAAGGTTTTCCTTGCTCTTTCCATGGCTTCATTTCCTAAGCTATCGTCTCAGATGCAAGAGCGATACTTGGACAATTTCCAGTCGTGGGTACGGCACCACACGAGGCAAAACAAGGGTTTTTTCGAGGGTTGTTACGGGATCAAATCGGTTTGGGCTCTGAAGGAGCTCATGCCGGATTGGGATATTTTGAGAGCTGCGGCTCATTTCTGGGACGTACGGAGGCACGTGTATAGCTTTTTGTACAACGAGATTACTCCCACGTTTGAAGATTTTCGGGCCATATTAGGAGGATATGAGACGGAACAGCTAGTTCATCCCTTGGCGGGTGGCATGGCCACTGTTGAGAAGTTAGTGTCTCTGCTTGGTATCTCAGCTGAAGAAGCATACGGGATGCTAATATTGAGCACAAATTATATCGACATTTCGGGGATGCCCGATAAATTTGTCGGTGTTGAGGGGAGCGTTTTTGCGTGGGACGCTTTTTCTCTGTGCGCAATCGCTACTTTGTTCACATTCACGTCCCTGGGTGTGTGCCATCACAGTGTACTGGACCTGGTGAGGCAGTGCCGGAACGGGGGAGACATCATGCCTTTGATCTTGGGCGAGACGTTCCTGGGCATAGGTCGGATGGCGATCGACAGCCGATACATGTGGGGAGGGAGTCCCGCTATGCTCACTATGTGGTTGAGGGAGCGATTGCAGATGGTACCCGAGGTGCCAATGTATTGTGACCCTTGGTCCTTTTCTCGACGTCCTCTGGTGATAGGGGGCAATCAGGCTGAACTGGAGCTCTGGATAGCCAGACTCCGCACGCATCACTTACGATGGTGGGTTCCTCATTGGAAGCTACAAAATTGTCGGACTGCTCGGGAGGGTCTTTTGGTTGTCAGAGTACCGGGGTTGTCCCACACGTCTTTCTAAATTCCATCATTGGTGCTGCGACAGTGTGAATGTGTGCCCAAATTTTTGTTGGATTCACGCGAGTTTGAAGACATCCGGTTTAATTTGAAAAACGGAGTCGCCACGCCATTTTGATTTCCTCAAAACTTTGAAAAAAAAGGATTTATGGGTTCAGAGGTTAAGTTACCCCTTGGGAAGAACGGATCGTCGTTCACCCAAGGTGCCTTGCCGTAGCAAGTCTCCCTAGATTCCGTTTATCTTGCTTGCTTGTGTGCTTTCTTGTGTGCATGTGTTTGAATAAAAGGGGAGGGAATGTCCCAAGTTGTCTTCCGGATGTACAAACCATTTATTGGTTGTCGCTCGGGATTTCTTGGATTTTATGTATTCGGGATTTTGATCCCGTCCTCATCTTGGACTTCTGATCATCGCTTTTTAACCTCGGGACTTGCGTGATCGAGAGTAGGACTCTCTTTTATAGTCTAAAAATGAGGTTCTTTAGGAAGGAATGTCCTAGGCCCATCAATCCTACACCTTAAGACGATCGAGCTTATATGAATGCTTCATGCTCGTCTTAAGTGATAATTGGAGATATAGGGTTCAAGGTTATCCCTTTCTAAAGAGATTATGGAACCTTTAATGGAAGAAACGATGTAAAGATAGGATCTTTACACCGGTCCGTTCCAAGGTTGCTAATGGGGACATGGGGGAATGCATGTAAAATTGACATTTTTAGTGAAAAGATGACATTTTTGGGTTGCAAAGGATGCATTTGATTTGCAAAGGATGCATTTTGATGTAAAGAAATGATCTTTATGCAAAGGATGCATTTTTATGAGGAAATTAGGGTTTAATATGCAAAGGATGCACTTTTATGTAAAGACATGATTTTTATGCAAAGGATGCATTTTTATGTGGGAAAATAGTATTTAATATGCAAAGGATGCATAAAGATTTCATCTTTGAAAGCAAAGGATGCTAAGTTCATGCAAAGAGATGATTTTTAATGCAAAGGATGCATAAAAATGGATTTTAGATGCAAAGGATGCACCTTTTTTATAAAGACATGATTTTTATATGCAAATGATGCATTTTGGATGTAAAGATTGCATTTTTATGAGCAAAGGATGCATAAAGATGATATTTTTATTGTAAAAAGGGGGGTTTTAGGTGCAAAGGATGCACCTTTTGATTCAAAGATTACATTTTTAATGGCAAGTGATGCCTATTTCATGCAAAGGGGGAAGGGGGTATGATTAATATATGATCTTTAATGATAACTACCAAGTCCCAAGCAAGATAATGACAATATATGAATGCAATGAGCAATATAAAGCAAGTAAAATGCAAGGTTAAGGTAGTGAGAGGTTACCAATGGTGGTGGCCTCTTCTCCTTTGGATCTTGCTTGGTGGAAGGACCAACTTTGGAGGCTTCAATGGAGGAGGGAGGTGGCTTCTTGACTCCTTCAGCTTCTTATTTTCGTAGGAATTATTTGGGGGTTTTTATGCTAGAAAAATTTTGTATGGAAATGGGTAGAGGAGGCCTCTATTTATAGGCAGTCTGGATAAGGCTATTGAAGCCGTGCGGCCAGAGGTCCTTGGCTAATGCAGCCGTGCGGCATTATCCACAATGACTCAGCATGTTTCTAGAATCATGCAAGGTGGCAATTCTAGAAGGTTTTTGTAATTAAGAAAAACCTGTTTCTTAATTACTAAGCCTTCCCTTCAGCCCTTAAATGGTTTGGAACAGTTCCGGAATTGTTCCGAAACTCTAGGAAAGTCCGGGGAATTACCGGGAAATTTACCGGAATTGCCGGGGAAATTAACCGGAAGGCATGAGCCATATTTGGGTACTTACAGAAGCCCCTCGGCAAAGTCACTTGCAGGGCGAGTGGGGTTGTCGATAGAAAAGGATCCGATCTGGCGAATGCCGAGACGGATTAGGTGACCAAGGTGGTCGAGTGGCTGAACCTCTGGAAGGCTACCTATGTATCCCGAGTGGGAATCAAGCCAGGCCGTAGTTCAGAAGAGATCCGCTAAGGAATAGAGAAGAGAAAACTAGTCTCTTGATGGGGAAATAGCAGAGAAAATGACCTAGGAGGTCAAGCAATTGATCCTACTGGGGATATGCTAGAAGTGACCAATGTGGTCGGATGTCAAGACCTTTATGAGGGGTTACTTCATCACTGAGGAGTGACGAAGGAATAGGGTGACCAAAGTGGTCGGATGGCTGGACCTTTTATAAAAGGCTACCTACGTATCCCGGAGGAATCAAGCCTTGATCGTAGTTCAAGCATCACTAGATAGGTTAGGAACGATGTCTAGGATCCTTGAAGTGTTTTGACAATTAATGGAGGTTGTCACCTGATTGACAATTTATGGAGGTTGTCACCTGATGAAACTAGAGCTTACGTCACTATCGAGGAGATAGAGGTAGCTAAAGTTTGGAGAACTTGAGCTTACTTCACTATCGAGGAGATAGAGGTAGCTAAAGTTTGGAGAACTTGAGCTTACTTCACTATCGAGGAGATAGAGGTAGCTAAAGTTTGAAGAACTTGAGCATACTTCACTATCTGGGATAGAGGTAGCTAAAGTTTGGAGAACTTGAGCTTACTTCACTATCGAGGAGATAGAGGTAGCTAAAGTTTGAAGAACTTGAGCATACTTCACTATCGAGGAGATAGAGGTAGCTAAAGTTTGGAGAACTTGAGCGTACTTCACTATTTGTGATAGAGGTAGCTTAAGTTTGGAGAACTTGAGCGTACTTCACTATCTGTGATAGAGGTATCTTAAGTTTGGAGAACTTGAGCATACTTCACTATCTGTGATAGAGGTAGCTAAAGTTTAGAGAACTTGAGCGTACTTCACTATCGGTGATAGAGGTAGCTTAAGTTTGAAGAACTTGAGCGTACTTCACTATCTGTGATAGAGGTAGCTTAAGTTTGAAGAACTTGAGCGTACTTCACTATCTGTGATAGAGGTGGCTTAAGTTTAGAGTTCTGACAATTCGGAGGTTGTCACCTAGCGTTATTCCGTTATAACGGAAGTAACGGAGGCGACTGGGGAAGAAAGCTTATTTGCTTAAGAGATAAGGGATATCTTTTGAAAACGACGTTATCTTGGTTAAAAGATAACGGGAATTACATGCCCAAGTGGAAAGTCCAGGGGCAAAAAGGTAATTTCTGTTCAGAGCGAAAGAGGCCGCCCGGCATGAGATGGGGGCAAAAGAAGCCGTACGGCTAGAAGCCTGATTTTTCCAGATTATTTAAAACAGATTTGAACGGGCATTGGGCATTATTGCCGCCCTTAAACTGCCGAGAAAGAGAGAGAGAAGAGAGGAAGAATTTTCAAAATCCTTCAATCTTTTTGCCTCTATTGATTTAGGATGGATCCGGAGGGGAATCCAATACCAAGGCAAGCTAGAAGGAACATCTCCGCGGCCGCGAGAAGGAGGAGGAAGGAGCTCGTCCGCACGGAGAGGAAGTATGACTTCCTTATGCCTCCATCGGAGCTCTATCCGGGTAGAAGGGAGCACAAATCGACAAACCCTTAATCGGTTGGGGTAAGCATTCTTAGTTTGCTCAATTTCGTCGATTTTGATTGATTTAGGGCTTGACCCAAGCTTTAGGAATTTCCTAGAATTTTTGGATGATTTTGAAATCTTGATGATTAACCTATGAGGCTAAGAAGATGAAAGAATATGCATGTGCAATTTACTTGAAAAATAATGAGAATGACCCATCTTTTTTTTTTCGAAAATAAAGTAAGAGAAATAATTGTCTAAAATGTGACGGAGTCCTCGCATGTGCTAGAACTAGGTCAATTTTTGATTATGGATGAGAAAACGGGATTTTGGATGATGAAAAGGATTCATGCATGCCATTTTTGAGAAAAAAAAATTAATGCTTATGTGCAAATAATTTTGAAAATTGTGATTTTGTGCTTAGGAAAACAATGTGCTTGACATGATGTGTTTCAAATGATGAAAGACACGTTTTCGATGCAAAGGATGCTAGAAATTTTTTTTATGAATGCTTTTCTTTTGAAAATATGTGCACTTTTGAATATATGCATGCTTTTTTGAAAAAAACTGACACGTTTCTTTGGCTGTGCTTGTCTACAGGAGAACAAGTCTAGAGGGCCTTCTGAGATTGCGGTGAGGATGTGGGAGAGGATGCCCGATTTCGAGAAGAATGGGGCGAACCCTAAGCAGCTGGTGAGGGCTACCGGCTTGGATTTGTTTATTGAGGCCATCGGCAGAGGTATTCACATTACCTCGAAGAGCAAGGGCTTGGTCCATGCCTTATCTGAGTTCTGGTGGGACACCACCCACAGCTTTCATCTTAGCTGGGGGGAGCTGACGGTGACTCCGGCCGATTTTACTGCTATCACGGGCTTACAGTTCACCGGGAGGCCTGTGACTTGGAGGGACCATATCACTGCCGAGGAGTTTAGAGCTTTGGTTGGGTTTGAGCTTGTTCCCAAGGGGCTAGGAATGGAGACGAGGAACATCGAGGTGGCAGTCCAGAACTGCATGCGGGATTTTACTGCTAGTGAGGTGACTGCCCACCAGCTTGCGAGGGCATTTGTGTGGTTGATGCTGTCAGTCACCATCTTTGCCAATTCTGGGACTCTGGCTATGACTTGCCTCCTCGACTCTCTGGAGGATGTGGATGGGATTGGGACGGTCTCGTGGGGCGAGGCCGGATTGGCGGAGCTATACTTCTCCCTGGATCTGTACAGCCGTAACAAGGCTGCCTCCATGGATTGTTACTCCTTTGCCCTTGAGGTAGTCTCTCTTTCCTTTCTCTTTTACTTTCTGTCTTTGAGACTTTTTTATGAAAGAAAAAATGACCCTTTTGATGTTTTGAACATGCAGGTCTGGTTTTGTGAGGTGATCGGGTTCTTTCCGTGGAACCAACAAAGCGATGTCACGATCTTTCCCGCTATGATCCGCTGGAGGGGAGATGCGAGGGATAAGTTCACTGTGAAGACCCGGATTACCTTTGATTACAAGATGGTGAGGCCAGTTATCAACAAGGATGGGCATGATGGGGTGGACTTCTACCCGTGGGGCAGGTATCCAGAGATTCTATTAGGAGAGGCCGTGGAGGCGACGAGCGAGCGGTGGTTGGCCCCAGGCGACATGCGATGTCATCTATGCGGGGATCGATTTTCTAGCGGCATGGCCATGTCCCTCCATTGGACGCCATTACTCCCCGGGATCCTCCAAGCACGGATCTTTGCAGCCCGGGGATTGGTTGGGAGGACGACATTGCTAGATATCAAAGTGTGGGTGGCCGCCGAGAGTACTTTGATCCTGGATACCCCATATCTTTGTGTTTGTGGAGGCGGCGATTGAGGACGCCACGAAGCTAGTGAAGGCGGCGGTCACTCGGGGATATGGGGAAGACGAGCCTTCGATCCGCCGATCCCTCCTGCGCATCTTTCATATGTGGTCCACGGAGTACCCGGGAGGTTGAGGATACTGTCTCGACGCTAGGGAGCCCCGGTATACCTTGCCTTGACAAAGGCTTGTAAGTATACTTTTAGGGTCTTTTCCCTCTTTCGAGATTTTTTGCTTTTTGCAATTACGAGATTTCTGAGATTTTCTTCTCTTTTTCTCGGGTTCCGGCTCGCACTTCTACGATAGGGTTGGTCGGGCGAGAATAGGGGCTGGAAGGACATGTGTCGGTCCCTTACGAGGAAGGCGCTGCACTTCAAAGGCGGCGGCGGACGTACGGGAGCCGGGCGCAAGAGAAGGCATGTCGGGGCACGGCATCCACCTCTTCGGCCTCGGAGTACTCTTCCCGGTGCCATGCCTTGGGGACGGGGACCAATGCGACATCTTGGAAGCGGCGGGCGAGTACGAGCACGATAATGTCCACCTTTCAGATGTGAGTGACACAGAGGACTTGATGAGGGAGGCTAGCGTCTATGAGCTAAGCAGCGATGAAGAAGAAGGATCGGAGGCCTAGGAGGTCTCTAGAATTGACTTAGGAAGAAAAACAAACAATGAACAAGTTTTATGCACACTTTGTTTATTTTTTGTTTTATTTGGGCGCCGATGGGGCGAAAACAATGTATTACTGTTTTATATGCTTTTCCTATTTATGCTTTTATTAATTTGCATATTACTTGAGCCTCGGGGCGGTTTTTTGCTTGGAATCGGGGCTGAAACTGGGCCAAAATTATATATAATGATGTATAAATGTTTGGATGGTCTTTGAACATGTTTTGTACAGGTTTTGGTTGGAAAAGTGGGGTGAAAACTCCCTTTGGGCAGCAACTTGGTTGCTGCAGATTTGCCATCTACATCAGGTAAATGAAGTCGTGCGGCATGGTCTCTGGAGCAAATGAGGTCGTGCGGCTCACAGTTCTGTCTGGACTGGTTATTTTCAGAATAAAACCAAGGCTGGGCCATTTCATTTCATTTTCAACTTAGAATTGTCCCAACTATTCCCAGAGCACATATTGGACCTAAAGACACCACCTTTGATCATTTTGCGATGGAGAAGCCCGTTAGATTGCAAAGGGGGAAGAGAGACCGTTTTCTGTCCGATCTTCAATCTTGGGTGAGATATAACTTCCAATCTCACAAGGGGTTGCTTGATTCTTCCTTCAAGATCAAGTCTTTATGGCATTTAAGGGATTTACCGCCCGATTGGGACCTTTTGAGAGCAGCAGCAAAGTTTTGGGACGTCCGGAGACATGTTTACTGCTTTTCTTACAATGAGATTGTCCCAACGCATGAAGACTTCCGAGCCTTGATTGGGGGTCCAGAAATTGAGGCTATATCGATTCCGCTGATCGAAGACGTGTCGGTGGCGGCAAAGCTTGCATCTTTTACGAGATTTCTGCGGGAGAGGCGAGGAGATGATGCTAGCCCGGACGGGATTGACCTTTCGATATCCGGGCGGAGTTTGGGTCTCAGAGCTATGGGGCTGCGACCACGGTGGCTATGGATGCCTTTATCCTCTGCATATTTTCTTCTCTGTTTACCGCTGAGTCCGTGGGGATCTGTCATGGTGGTCTCTTAGACATGGTCAGAGATTTCAGAGCTGGGAAGGACATTGTCCCACTGGTTTTGGGGGAGACTTTGCATGGCATTGACAGGATGGCTAGGGGAGACCATTTCGTGAGGTCTGGGAGTCCGGTTGTGCTGACTTTATGGGCTGCGAGGAGAGGCTTGGGGCTTTGCCGGGGGCTTTGCCGACTCAGTGCCCTTGGGTGATTTCTCGGAGAGGTGCACCTCGGCAGCGGGACCGGGGTAGGCTGGGAGGCGATGATGGCTAGGTTATCCACTTCGGACATCCGGCGGTGGGTACCTCATTTGGAGGTTGCGGACCGGGAGGATATTTCGGGAGTCCTACATAGTGAGGGTTCCGGGGTTCTGCTGGTCATCCTTCTACATACCACAGCTTGGTATCCGGGCGGTTTGGGGCCTTACGGGAGCCATTGAGCGGTGGGAGGACATCCGTACCATGGAGGTGGTGCCATTTGATATGAGAGATCCGGCCCGGCTTTTCATTCTTCTTGAGGGCTTGGACTTACGGCCTTTTCCACCCGGGGCTATCTTCGGGAGCGGGAAGAGTACCATCTTGACCACTTTGTCTACTTGGATTGGTATGAGAGGAGATGGGAGCGACTCGGGTCATATTGGGGGAGAGATGTCGGGCTTTATTGGGAGGCGGCGTGACTCGAGTAGGACTCGAGGAGGCGAGGCTAAGGCGAGTCGCCATAACTAGTCGGGTGACCTGATCAGAGATATGGAGGCTCGATACAAGAGATTGTCCGAGGTCGCTCCTTTGACTGAGGCTTAGAGAGAGGAAGTGGGGACTCGTGCTCGGGTAGAGAGGGAACTTATTGACACAGGTTTGATGGAGGCTCCAGTGAGGATACCTGAGGTCGGAATGAGGGAGACCGACATTATAGAGAAGAAGAGAAAGAACACTCGACGGGGTCGAGGTAAAGGGAGGAAGACCAAAGAAGACTCAGCGAATGACGGCGACGAGATCTTTTCTTAGGATTCCCTTATTGCCATTTTGCAAACACAGTAGTTTTATTAGGCATTTTATTGTATTTTAGATCTTTGTGGCAGGTTAGCAGAGTCAAGAGTAGACCGTGCTTGAACTCATCAAGAAGTTTTTAACTTGTAATGAACAAGAAATATTATCTTAGAAATTAATCAAGACACATTTTGTGAAAACTCAAATGTCTTATTGACTTGCTCAGGACCCGTTTTATGAAAACTTGAATATCCTTTATTATTTATTGTTTAGGACACATTTCATGGAAACTTAATCGCCCTTTTTATTATTTAGACAGAACCATAAATGGCTGCCTACGTTCCCCTTTTACAAGAAAGACTAAGGGGCTCAGGTCTTCGTAGTTCATTCTGGTGAACTCTTTTTTCTACTTTTTTTTTTTATTTGCAGCCATTTGTTTTTGTCTAGACCGCCCTTTTTGGGGTTTTCGGCCCTAGTGGGCATTACTCTTTTTGCACTAAGATTTTTTTTTTTTTTTTTTTTATGTGCAACCCTGTTTTTTAGCCTAGACCGCCCTTTTTGGGTTTTTCGGCCCTAGGCCAGGTATTACTCTTTTGCACTAATATATTTTTTTTTTTTTTTATTTCTTAGACATAGTACCTTCGGAGCTTATCACCGTTATTTGGGTGGACAAAGGGATTGCCGTCCAGTGCGCAAGTTTCATGGCTCCTCCCGATAGTATCTTCTGCACCACATACGGGCCGATCCAAACGGGTTCCCATTTTCCCGGGGTTGTCTACGGTAGGGGCTTTACTTTCAGCACTAAGTCACCTTCTTTGATGTCCACGGCCTTGACCTTTGTCAAATGCTCGGCCATTCGCCTCACGATAGGCTCGGGTATGCTCCATGGCTTTAAGCCTTCTTTCGTCGGCAGGGCCAGCTCATCATGCCGGCTACGCTACCATTCTACTTCGTTGACAGCTTTGTTTTCCGGGAGGACCCTTAATGGCCAGGATTTCCAACTCCAGCTGGTAACTGCTTTGCTTCCATCCCGTAAGTTAGGGCAAAAGGGGTTTCTCCTGTGGGTACATTCGACGAGACGTTACGCAGCCCCGAGTGCCAGTGCGGCTTTTCGGGCCGATCACGACCACGGGTGGCCATTTTTCGGATGATCCGTTCGAGCGTTTTATTAGCGGCTTCCACGGCTCCATTAGTCGAGTGCATGCGGGGACGACTTGTGGCGAAGTGATCTGAACTGCTGTCGGCAATCTAACGCAGATCCCCTTCAAAGTGTGACCCATTATCGAAATGATCTCATTGGGCACCCCATATCTACACATTATGTTTTCTTTGATAAAGCTGGGCCACCTTCTTGGAAGTGAGGACCTTGTAGGACTTGGCCTCTACCCACTTGGTGAAGTAGTCGGCGCCACTAACACGAATTCATGCCCATTGCTTCCTATAGGGCTATCTTCCCTATCACATCAATACCCCAAGTTGCAAACGGCCGGGGAGTAGTCATGCGAAGTCTGTCGTCATGAGGCGGGGAGATGGTTGAGGTTGGCAAACCACTGGCATTTGTTGCACGCTCGGACATGCTGGACACAGTCTGTCTCCATGGAAATCCAGTAGTAACCCATTCTGAGGATCACTTGCATTAGGGCTCTAGCATTCATATGAGGACCGCAGGGACCATTGTGGACTTCAGTCATCAAATCTTTGGCCCTTTCTTGAGTGACGCATAAGAGGAGTGGTCCTTGATACCGCTTCTTGTACAGGTTGCCTCCTAGAATGACATAATGGGAGGCCAACCTTTTCAGGTCTTGCAAGCTCTTGGCTTTGACACCTTCTTTTGGCCGACCTTCTTCGTCTCTGAAAGATGACTCTCCATCTTTGAGGAACTGGTAAATTTGATTGTACCACGGTTCCTTGATAGGCTCGGGTCCCAGGTCTACTTCACAAATGAAAGTGGGGCTTCTCTTCTACCCACTCGAAGGGTTTTATGGCTTTTCCCTCGGGGATCTCTACCAGTGAGGCTAAAGTAGCGAGGGCATCTGCGACCGTTCTTTTCCCTTAGCAAGTAGTGGAAAGTCACTTCTTTGAACTTGTCCGATCCAACTCCTCCATATGGGCATGATACCGCGGAAGATTAGGATCCATAGTCTTCCATTTGTTGGAGACCTGGTTGATGATCGTACGAGTCTCCATAAACTTCGAGCTCCTTGACATTTCTTTCTAAAGCAGCCTCTAAACCAGCAATGCAGGCTTCGTACTCGGCAACATTGTTCGTGGCAGGGAAGTTCAGCTTGAGGGCTATGGGTGTATGCTCATCTTTCGGATCGACCAAGAAAGCATCCCTACGCCATTTCCTCTTTTGTTAGCCGGCTCCATCAAAGAAAAGCTGCCATCGGTTTTCGAGCTCGACCGCGAAGATCCCTTCATCTCGGGAATTGGGGTTGTGCCCACGGTCCTCACATCGGGAAGTTCGCCATGGTCTGACAATGCTTGGCCCTTGATGGCCTTTCTGGTCACGTAGCTGATGTCGTACTCTGCTAAGAATAAGGACCACTTTGCTAGACGCATCGAGAGGGAAGGCTTATCGAAGATGTACTTGATGGGGTTCATTTTTGAGACCAAGTTAACAGGGTGGGCTTGCATATAATGCTTCAACTTGCCGACTACCTGCACTGATCTCCCGCACAAGTATTTTCACATGCGGAGTAATTGAGCTCACTTCCCTGCAGCTTCCGGCTGACAAAGTAAATGGCATTCTCTATCCGAGAGTCTTTCTTCTCCTGAGCAAGCATAGCCCCAACTGCCGTATCAAGGATGACGGTGAGATAGAGCGAAGAGGTTTACTGTCTATATGGGGGCATGAAATGCTTGGAGGATGTACTAAGTATGCTTTGATTCAGTCGAAGGCATCCTGGCATTCCTCGGTCCACTCTGTATCTGCATTCTTCTTCAGGAGCTTGAAGACGGGCTCGCACATAGTGGTCAACCGATTGACGAAACGGCCGATGTACCGCAGTTTACCCATAAAGCTCTTGACTTCGTCCGAGTTTTAGGTGGCCTCATGTCCATAATGGCTTTGATCTTTTGGGGGTCGACCGATACCTCGCTCCGTGACCATATACCCAAGCACTTTTCCCTTGTCACTCCGAAGGTGCATTTAGCATGGTTTAGTCTCATGGAATGTTGTCTCAGCCTCTCAAAGAACTTTCGCAAGTCAACAAAGTGCTGTCCGTCCTCGCCTTTGGAGTGGATTATCATGTCGTCTACGTAGACCTCAATCTCCTTGTGGATCATGTCATGGAAAAGCGCGGTCGCTGCCCTTTGATAAGTAGCCCCGGCGTTCTTGAGCCCAAATGGCATTACTGTATAGCAGTAAGTTCCCCACGGTGTGGTGAAGGCTGTCTTTTCTTGGTCTTCTTCGGCCATCTTGATCTGGTTGTAGCCTGCAAAGCCATCAACAAAGGATTTGACTTCGTAGTTGGCAGTGGAGTCCACCAGGATGTCTATGTTTGGCAAGGGGTAATCGTCTTTGGGGCTGGCCTTGTTCAGATCCCGGAAATCTACACAGCAGTGCACCTTCCCATTGGCCTTGGTGACGGTCACAATATTGGACAACCATGTCGGATATTCGATGACTCTGATGAATCCTACCCGCAGTAGCTTCTCAATTTCTTCTTTGACCTGTAGAGACCACTCTGGCTTGATTTTCCTCAATTTCTGCTTTACTGGCTTAGCATCTGGTGCTAGAGGGATTCTGTGCTCCACTATTGAACTGTCTAGCCCCGGCATATCCTTGTACGACCATGCAAACACGTCCATGTATTCTCTGAGCAGATCAACCAGTCTGTCCCGTTCAACCCCCTGGAAGAAGTTTCCGATCTGTGTCTCTTTAGGTTCCTCGACAGTACCCAAGTTCACACTTGTCAAAACCTCCTCGGCAGCTTGGGCCCGGTTTTCCTCTTTTTCTGTAACCTGCTTAAAGATTTCTTTAATGTATTGTTCATTTAGTGTGTTTGCATCTTGTTCAAATGATTCATTATTAACTGTTGTTAAGTTTTGAGTTAATTTGTCATTTGTTAAGTTGGCAATAAGGGGATAATCAGAAAGATCTGTCATTTCATTCAAAGCAAAGGGAAAGATGACATCGATTACATATTCATAGTCCTCAGGCGTGAGGCCTTCGAACGGCTCAGAGGACTGGAATTCAAAGATTCCTGACTTGACTGACTCTGGACCCTACTGACTCTGAACCCTACACTACTTATTGACTCGAGGGTGTTTGACAAGGGTTGGACCGGGATCTCACTCCTTCCTGCTGTTGCCCTGGGGAGTAGCAGTCTTGTCAGCATTCTTCAGAAAGTTGGAGACTTCAAATTGATCAAAAACTTGTCGGAAATCATTGGTAGGCCTGTACCTCGGAAAGATGGTGAGAGGAGCTAGAGTAGCTTGATGCAATCTCTCGGCGAGCTCGTCCGTGACAACTGGACTCATTGACTGAAGAGTCTGACTCATCTTATCAATGCACTACTGATAACTCATTTTCTCTTTACTGATCTTGGACACCACGACCTTGTCAAGATAGCCAACAGAGGAGGTTGGCTCGGATAATGCCGATGAAGTCTTCTTCGAAGGGATCTTAATTCTTCCTTGACTCGGCTACGTATTCAATGGGCTTTCGTGATTCTCGCTTCTAAATCTCTGCTATCTTCTCATTGAATTTCACGATGGCCACAAATTCAGCACTTTCGCTTTCAAGAGGGTCACCGACCATAGGGGTATCAGCCGGACCGTGATTTGAATGATGGGTTCCTTGGCGGGCTCTTTGGCATAACCGACGTAGTAATTAAACTTGCCCCGAAGGCTCCCTAGGGTTCCGACGCTCTTGTCCCCGCTTCATACCTTTCCTTTAATTTCGCCGCGTGGACTTTCTCTTCTTCTTCTTTCTTGAAGGAGCGTCTTCATTAATCCATTCTTGATACTCGTATTCCGCATAATCCTCACAATGCATACATCATACCGTATATGGGGCTTGGGTTGAACTAGGATGGCCTCTCCGACTACTTGGTCATTACCGTTGTTGACTACCACGTTGGCCATTTTGACACTGGAAAACTGAGACTCGAAGATTTTGACGGGTTACTTGAGATCTTTGTGCCGACAAACTGCTGTACCAGTGTGCTCACCCAATTCTTTCTCACTGCGGGAAGGGATAGGAGAGGTTTAGACTCGGGGTAGGTGTTTAGGCTGAAGGCTCAAGCAATATGCAAATTAGGAATCTTCCAGTTTACTTAAAACAGTGTCTTTTATTCATTTCTATTTAGTTGGAAAAGAGGATTTGCCCTTCTTTTTTGCAACTACTCTAGATCCTGGATCGATTGGGTTCCGTCACTACGTCTATAAGCCCCTCGTATTCCACTCCGTATTTCGACCTCCCGGGGTGGACACCCGGCGAGGGTCCTATAGGGCACGCGGATCCCACCGACCGAGAGTAAAGAACGCTCCTAACGGGTCTAGCGGGTCATAGGAACTTTTAACGCACGAGCGATGCGAATTATATTCAAGGCAATATCGGAAAGTCTCGTCTTTCACCTTGATAGAATTTCGCGTAATTTCGCTTGCGCGATTGACGTTTTGACTTTTCGGTAATGTCCGAGAAGATAATAGGCATGGGTCGGGTGGTAAAAGCCGGATGACACAGTGTCACATTGAACTTCGTTGCATACGCCGTGCGTGAGTCAAAATCGAAGTCAATGCCGGGTCAAGATCTTGCCAATTTTTCCTTGTCGGAATTTTGGCAGAGCTTCGCTTGAGCGAAAGATCTTTGGACTTTTCTTGGCAAAGACTCGGTCTCGACTCTTACGCATTCCGTGCAGGTCAAGGTCAAAGTCAATGTCGGAGTCAAGGTTCTACCAATTTTTCCTTGTCGGAATTTTGGCAGAGTTTCGCTTGAGCGAAAGATCTTGACTTCCGTTATGGACTAAGGCTTGACCTTTACGGGGATATGCAACTGGGCTATATGACACGGACTAGACCAAAAACCAACCAAAAGTCACGGTTTTTTGAAACGTGTGACACAGACTGTGCATTGGTCGACACTGGCTGCCATGGGGAGTTTGGGATGATTCCGTGCGCGCCCGGGAGCATCGTAAGGCTGTCCGTGACTGCAGCTGATAAACCATCCCGGGTTTAAAGGGATGTGCGTGCAAAGTGTACAGGATATATAAGGTGCGCGTAGTGTGCGGTCGCCTAAAAATGTTCCTTTTTGAGTTAAAACAGAGATTTTCATAAATGTGTTTTAAAGGAATGATTTTTGGGACGGGGGAAATGCAAATGATTAAGCACGTAAATTTTCTCGGGAGCCCCGCCGCCTTGGAACCGAATAGCCCCAAGCCGCCAAGGCCGCCATTAACCTCAATTTTTCCTGGTGGAATTGCCAGTGAGGCCGTCCGGTCAGAATCCAAGGAGGATTGAGCCGTACGACTGCATGGATCAATTTTCCAGGTTCCACTCCTTTGCTATTTTCGGGTTGTTTCCCGTTCAAAGTATGCACAAATCCCAAGATGCAAATGATGCAATGCAAGGCAAAGAAAGCAAGCAAAATAATCGGAATCAGCGATGGGAGTCTAACCCGCTCAAAGGGAAAAGCTTTATTTTACTCTTTTTTTTTTTTTTGAAAAGTGATACCGGTACGTGGGATTGTTAAACCACCGTTTATCCCAAGCCTCGGGTTAGGGAGCGATACAGGAAGGTTAGTGGTTTCCACCTATATACCAGGTATCGTTTATTTTTAAAAAATGAAAGCTTTTCTCCTTTGGGATATTCCCCAGCGGAGTCGCCAAACTGTGAATGTGTGCCCAAATTTTGTTGGATTCACGCGAGTTTGAAGACATCCGGTTTAATTTGAAAAACGGAGTCGCCACGCCATTTTGATTTCCTCAAAACTTTGAAAAAAAGGATTTATGGGTTCGGAGGTTAAGTTACCCCTTGGGAAGAACGGATCGTCGTTCACCCAAGGTGCCTTGCCGTAGCAAGTCTCCCTAGATTCCGTTTATCTTGCTTGCTTGTGTGCTTTCTTGTGTGCATGTGTTTGAATAAAAGGGGAGGGAATGTCCCAAGTTGTCTTCCGGACGTACAACCATTTATTGGTTGTCGCTCAGGATTTCTTGGATTTTATGTATTCGGGATTTTGATCCCGTCCTCATCTTGGACTTGTGATCATCGCTTTTTAACATCGGGACTTGCGTGATCGAGAGTAGGACTCTCTTTTATAGTCTAAAAATGAGGTTCATTAGGAAGGAATGTCCTAGGCCCATCAATCCTACACCTTAAGACGATCGAGCTTATATGAATGCTTCATGCTCGTCTTATGTGATAATTGGAGATATAGGGTTCAAGGTTATCCCTTTCTAAAGAGATTATGGAACCTTTAATGGAAGAAACGATGTAAAGATAGGATCTTTACACCGGTCCGTTCCAAGGTTGCTAATGGGGACATGGGGGAATGCATGTAGAAATGACATTTTTAGTGAAAAGATGACATTTTTGGGTTGCAAAGGATGCATTTGATTTGCAAATGATGCATTTTGATGTAAAGAAATGATCTTTATGCAAAGGATGCATTTTTATGAGGAAATTAGGGTTTAATATGCAAAGGATGCACTTTTATGTAAAGACATGATTTTTATGCAAAGGATGCATTTTTATGTGGGAAAATAGTATTTAATATGCAAAGGATGCATAAAGATTTCATCTTTGAAAGAAAAGGATGCTAAGTTCATGCAAAGAGATGATTTTTAATGCAAAGGATGCATAAAAATGGATTTTAGATGCAAAGGATGCACCTTTTTTATAAAGACATGATTTTTATATGCAAATGATGCATTTTGGATGTAAAGATTGCATTTTTATGAGCAAAGGATGCATAAAGATGATATTTTTATTGTAAAAAGGGGGGTTTTAGGTGCAAAGGATGCACCTTTTGATTCAAAGATTACATTTTTAATGGCTAGTGATGCCTATTTCATGCAAAGGGGGAAGGGGGTATGATAAAGATATGATCTTTAATGATAACTACCAAGTCCCAAGCAAGATAATGACAATATATGAATGCAATGAGCAATATAAAGCAAGTAAAATGCAAGGTTAAGGTAGTGAGAGGTTACCAATGGTGGTGGCCTCTTCTCCTTTGGATCTTGCTTGGTGGAAGGACCAACTTTGGAGGCTTCAATGGAGGAGGGAGGTGGCTTCTTGACTCCTTCAGCTTCTTATTTTCGTAGGAATTCTTTGGGGGTTTTTATGCTGGAAAAACTGTGTATGGAAATGGGTAGAGGAGGCCTCTATTTATAGGCAGTCTGGATAAGGCTAATGAAGCCGTGCGGCCAGAGGTCCTTGGCTAATGCAGCCGTGCGGCATTATCCACAATGACTCAGCATGTTTCTAGAATCATGCAAGGTGGCAATTCTAGAAGGTTTTTGTAATTAAGAAAAACCTGTTTCTTAATTACTAAGCCTTCCCTTCATCCCTTAAATGGTTTGGAACAGTTTCGGAATTGTTCCGGAACTCTAGGAAAGTCCGGGGAATTACCGGGAAATTTACCGGAATTGCCGGGGAAATTAACCGGAAGGCATGAGCCAGATTTGGGTACTTACAGACAGTACGGGCTGGAGCAGGTGCCACTGACGGGTTTGGGTAATGCTGCTACCTTCGAGGTGGGATCTCTTCCGAAGGAAGATCCTTCGATGCTATTGCTTCTCACGCGATTGTGGCAATACACGTCCTTTCCTGCCAGGATTCTCTTTCACCGGAGAGGGGGTATTGTTATGTCTACGCAGTATTTGAACTGGTGCGAAGAGTGTATGGGGGAGACACAGATGGCCATTTTGTGGAGACGGAGAGAGCTGTTGGGTCTTGATTACCCTGATGGATCAACTTTGAGGAGAACCAAAGCGATGGCTAACCCTCAGAATCGTACTGGGGACGACATGGCTGATTATGAGGCCAATGCTGATCGGGCGGCCGACCAAAGCATGGTCATGATGACTCGGAGAGAGGCAGCTCAGGATAGAGCTAGGGAAAGGGCTGCGTTGGCAGCTGCTGGCTTGACGGAGGCGTCGGGAAGGGTCCCTGAGCCGGGTAGAAGGACTACGGGAATATTCCCTGTGAAGGTGAAGAATACTCGTGGCAGAAAAGGGAAGGGGAAGAAGGATGAAGGACCAAGTACGGAAGACTAGGTTGACCTTGCTGTCCGGAGTATCCACCCACTGTCATTGCAGACACATTAATTGATTAATGTTTTATTGTAGTTTTGCTAGCGTGTAGCGAGTCAAGAGTTGACCGTGCTTGAACTCATCAAAGATTGTTTTAACCGTAATGAATTTGTAGGTTAATTGAAAAGAGTTTTTCGAAACACAAGCAATTGATGCTTATTTGATTTTTTTTTTTTTTGAGACCGAACCAATGATGGCTGCCTACGTTCCCCTTTTACAATTGGACTAAGGGGCTCAGGTCACCGTAGTTCGAAACTTTAGGTGATTTTTGAGAAAAACAAAGACAAAAGAAGTGCGACCCTATTTTTTACCTGGATCATTATCGGGAATGTATCCAGTTGGGTATTACTCTTTTAGCACTTTAATTTTACTGAGGGGTGGTGTATGGGGAAGGAGAGTTGACTCATGCTCTTCCTCAAATGAAGTATCTGCGGAGCTTGCTTCCGTTCACGGGGTTAACGAAAGGGTTCCCGTCCAAATCTGCTAACTTCATGGCTCCTCCGGAGAAGATTCTTTGTACCACAAACGGGCCTATCCAGGTAGGCTCCCACTTTCCGAGGGGATTGGTCTGCGTAGGAGGATTTTCCTTTAGCACCAAGTCGCCTTCTCTGATGTCTCGGACCTTGACTTTCTTATCAAATGCTTGGGCCATTTGACTTCATTGATTGATTGATCCATGGCTTTCAATGGCTTTCAATGACTTTCTTATCACCTGCTTTGGTAGGCACGAGTGTGCTCCATGGCTTTCAATCTGAGCTCGTCGAGTAGAGCAAGTTCGTCGTGACGGCTCTAAAGCCATTTGACTTCATTGATCCAATTTTCCAAGAGGACTAAGAGGGATGGAATTTCCAATTCCACTGGTAACATTGCTTCCATTCCGTATGTTAGTGCGAAAGGAGTCTCCCTTATGGCGGTTCTGATTGATGTTCTGTATCCCCATAGCGCTAGATGTAGCTTCTTGGGCCAATCCCAGCCTCTGACGGTCATTTTTCTGATTATCATTGCGAGAGTCTTATTTGCTGCCTCTACTGCACCATTAGTTTGTGGTCTGTAGGGAGAAGACTTGTGGCATGTAACTCTGAATTCGGTCAGCAGTTGGTCACAATCTCCTTCAAAGTGAGTCCCATTGTCGGATATGATCTCGTTGGGCACCCCGTATCTGCACATGATGTTCTCTTTGATGAACTCGGCCACCTTCTTAGAATTCATTACCTTGTATGATCTGGCTTCTACCCATTTGGTGAAGTAGTCGACTGTGACTAATATGAACTCGTGACCATTGCTCCCTGGCGGAGTGATTTTGCCGATGACGTCGATTCCCCATGTGTCGAAAGGCCATGGCGTAGTCATGCAATAGAGTTCGTGAGGAGGGATGTGATTGAGGTTGGAGAACCGTTGACATTTGTCGCAGCTTCGGACGAACTGGATGCAGTCTGTTTCCATTGATACCCAATAGTATCCCATACGGAGGATGATCTGTGTCAATGCTCTGGCGTTTATGTGCAGACCGCAGGTTCCGTTGTGAACTTCGTTCATTAGCTTGCTGGCTTTTTCTTTATTTACGCACCGAAGGAGTGGCCTTTGGTGGCGCTTCTTGTACAACATACCCCCTAGAATGACGAAATGGGATGCCAGGCGTTTTAATGCCATCATGTTTTTGGCTTTGATCCCTTCTTTGTATTTTCCATCTTCATTTGTGAAGGAAGCTTCTCCGTTTTAGAGGTACTGGTAGATTTGATTGTACCAGGGTTCGTCGATCGGTTCATTTTTAACTTTGATCTCACAGCAATAAGCGGGTGTTTCCCGTCTGCCTATTCTGAGGGGTTTTACTGATTTCCCCTCAGGAATTTCGACAAGAGATGCGAGGGTAGCCAGGGCATCTGAGAAGCAGTTCCTATCTCTTGGAAAATAATGGAAAGAAATGTCCTTGAACTGAGCAATGAGCTCCTCCATGTACGTGTGGTACTTTTGGAGGCCAGAATCTATCGTCTTCCATTTATTGGACACTTGATTGATGATCAATGCTGAGTCTCCATACACTTCCAGTTCTGAGATGTTGCGCTTGAGAGTGGCTTCTAGACCGGCTGCGCAAGCTTCATACTCTGCTGCATTGTTGGTTGTTTCAAAATTCAGTTTGATGGCTATGGAAGTGTGCTCGTCCTTGGGATCGACAAGGAGCATTTCAATACCATTTCCCTTCTTGTTGGCTACCCCATCGAAGAAGAGTTGCCAGCGGTTTGCGCTGTCAAGTGAAAAGATTCTGTCATCCGGAAACTGCGGATCAGGACCCTTGGGTTCACTACTCGGGAAGTCTGCCAACTGATCTGCCATTACTCTGCCCTTTGTTGACTTTCTGACCATGTACTTGATGTCGAACTCAGCCAGGAAAAATGACCACTTGGCTAGTCTCATTGACAGGGATGGCTTGTCAAAGAGATATCAAACGGGGTCCATCTTGGAGACCAGGAGCACTGAATGTGACTGCATGTAGTGTTTCAGTTTCTCGACTACCCTTACAAAGGCGGTACAAGTTTTCTCTAATGCTGAGTAGCTGAGTTCACTTCCCTGAAGCTTTCGGCTTACGAAGTAGATTGCATGCTCAACCTTGGAATCTTTCTGTTCTTGTGCCAACATTGCTCCGATTGACGCGTCTGTTACTGTCAGGTACAGGAGAAGTGGCTTGTCTTCATGTGGAGGGCACAGGATTAGGGAATTCACCAAGTATGTTTTGATTTTCTCGAAAGCTGCATGGCACTCGGAGTCCCAGTTGATGTCAGCATTCTTCTTCATCAGTTTGAACATTGGCTCGCAGAGAGATGTCAACTGGTTGATGAAGCGACTGATGTACTGAAGTCTTCCCATAAAACTATTCACTTCTGTCAGTGTCTGAGGTGGCTTCATGTCGATGATGGCCTTGATTTTCTTGGGATCGGCTTCAATACCTCTTTCTGTAACCATGTACCCCAGTACTTTGCCTCGCTTGACGTCGAAGGTGTACTTTGCAGGGTTCAATCTCATGGAGTGCTTTCTGAGTCTGTTGAAGAACTTTCTCAGATTTGTCATGTGCTGCATGTCTGATCCTCTGGAGTGGATGATCATGTTGTCGACATACACTTCAATTTCCTTGTGAATCATGTCATGGAAGAGGGCTGTTGTAGCCCGCTGGTAAGTAGCCCCAGCATTCTTCAAACCGAACGGCATGACCGTGTAATAGTATGTCCCCCACGGAGTGGTGAAAGCAGTCTTGGCTTGATCTTCCTTGGACATTTTGATCTGATTGTATCCGGCAAACCCATCCATGAAGGACTTTACTTCGAAATTTGCCGTGGTGTCGACTAGCATGTCGATGTTGGGCAGTTGGAAATCATCCTTAGGGCTGGCCTTGTTGAGATCCCGGAAATCCACACAGCATCTGACCTTTCCATTGGCCTTGGTGACTGTCACGATGTTGGAGAGCCAGGTCGGGTACTCAATTACTCTGATGAAGCCGACGCGGAGCATTTTCTCAATTTCTTCTTTCACTTGCAAGGACCACTCTGGCTTGATCTTGCGCACTTTCTACTTGATAGGCTTGGATTCTGGATCCAGGGGAATTCTGTGCTCCACGATCGAGGGATCGAGTCCTGGCATGTCCTGGTATGACCAGGCGAACACGTCAACATACTCCCTGAGGAGGTTTATCAAGGCTTCTTTTTTTGCATCGGCAAAGAAACTGCCCACATGTGTCTCTTTAGGCTCATGCACTGACCCCAGGTTCACTTTAGTCATAACCTCTTACGCAGATTGGGCCCGATTGTCCTATTGGTCTACTACACGTTTGAGAACTTCTTTAATGTATTGTTCATTTAATGTGTCTGTTTCTTTATCAAGTGAGTCATTATTAACGTCTTTTAAGTTGTTTGTTAACTTATCAGTTGTTAAAGTGGCAATGAGGGGATACTCCGTAAGGTCAGACTTTTCATTAGATGCGAACGGAAATACATTGTTGGCTACATTATCGTAGTCTTCCGGCGTAAGGCCGTTGGACGACTCAGAGGAATGGACTTTAACAAGGAATGACTCAGAGGGTTGGAGACCGGGTTTAGGGAGATGTGGGTGCAGGCCCAGCTTGTCTTTCATTTCTGTCTGGCTTGCCCTTGGTCCGGTGAAAGTTACCCAGTTTTTCAGTGGCATTGCTGGATGCTTGATGAGGGTTCAGGGATCGAGAGGCTTGGCTTCTGCTATCCCGATCATGGCGATCATGCTGTTTTCGGAGCCCGGAGTCAATCAGGTTTGGCACCTCCATGACTTCTTCAAAAAGACTCTGTAGAGCGGGTCCACTGAGAGCATCTTCTATGCATTCTGGTTCTTTCTGCTTTGGAGTTACTGTCTCTAATGTGGCCTTGGCGGCTGACCCGAACAATCTGTTTCCTGTGAAGAGTGTCTCGAGTTGCTCTTCCAAGTCTGGGATTCCTTTGAATGTGTACTCATGCTGGACTGTGGTGGCAATTGGTCCAGGTAGAGTTGTGATGTCGAGGAACGCTCCCCTTATTGGATTAGCCTTGAGTCCTCTGAAACGCTTGAGGTCCCGTGCTAGCTTTTCCATCCTTTCTGTAGTCTCTGTCCTGACCTTCCCTGCTTCTTTCTCATCTTCATCAGTTCCACTTTTGGTCCCCTCAGTTCTGTTGTCGGTTCCGCTGTCGGTCCCCTCAGTTCTGCTTTCGGTACCCTTGGTGAATTAATGAGCGAGGTCGAAACTGTAAGGTCGGAGGTTGGGTGTGTCGTTGGAGGTTCCCCTTTTGCGGGCTGCTGCCTTAGTGCGGGCGAGCCTTTTGTTTTCTTTGATATCAGCTGGTGTTGGCACATAACTGAGCCCCTGGACTGTAGTGTGGTCCTTGACTTCGATGACTTGGTGTTGGTCTTGTAACCTTTTGCCGAGCCCCAGTCCTGGGATGAAGTTCATGAGTTTCATCATCTTCATGGCGGGAGGGATTTTGTCTTGAAACAATGGAAGGTCCACGTTGCATATTTGGATCTTGGAGGTCTCCAAAGTGAATCCAGTTAATGCCATGTCATCATCATGCTTGATTTCTAACACTGGAATGCCGTTGGTACTGGTCCCCTTGGTGGTGACGCTGTCGCCGTAGACTGTGGTTAGCTCATTGCCTTGCATGAACTTGATACACCGGTGAAGGGTGGATGCCACGCCATTTATTTGATGCAGCCAGGGTCGCTCCAAGATGGCTGTGAAAGTGATAGGAATGTCCAACACTTGGAATTCGGTGGGGATCATCCGCTTGCCGAACCAGATATTTAGAGTAGCAACCCCGAGAACTGTGCGGGAATTGGAGTCATATGCCTTGACAGTGTGGGCCCTCTATTTATAGTGTGGGAATTTTTGCAATAAGGTCCGTACGGACCTCCAAGGAAATATAAAGTTTTGGTTTTCCCGGATTTAGGGGAATCTCGTGGACTTTAGAGGGATTTAGTAATTATGACAGTTGGTAGCAAGAAGGTCCGTACGGACCTTTTAGCATGCAAAGAGGTCCGTACGGACCTCCATGCTTTTCCAATTTCTGCATAATTCCCAAAAAGTCCTTTTTGTTTTTTTTGTCCCAGAAAGGCCCCCCCTTGGTTTGGTTGGCATTTTTTTGGGCCTTTGAGGGTTTTTTGAAGGGTTTGGAGGGTTTTTTGAGGGTTTCGGGTGTTCGAGACTGCATTTGAGTGAGTCTGTGGTGTTTCCCGGGGGCTAGGAAGAGGGTGATCCAGATTGGGGTACTTACAGAAGCCCCTCGACGACGTCACTTACAGAGGAAGTGGGGTCGTTGATAAGATAAGGGTCCTGATCTGGATCGCGTGAGGTTGTGGCGGTGTCCTGAGGTGTGTGACCGTTTAGGTAAGTTGTGAGGATGTGGTGGCATCCTGGGTGACCGTATAGGTCGGTTGTGAGGACGTAGTGGCGTCCTGTGTGACCGTATTGGTCGGTGGTGAGGACGTGGTGGCGTCCTGGGTGACCGTATAGGTCGGTGGTGAGGACGTGGTGGCATCCTGGGTGACCGTATAGGTTGGTTGTGAGGACGTGGTGGCGTCCTGGGTGACCGTTAGGTCAGTTGTGAGGACGTGGTGGCATCCTGGGTGACCGTATAGGTCAGTTGTGAGGACGTGGTGGCGTCCTGGGTGACCGTATAGGTCGGTTGTGAGGACATGGTGGCGTCCTGGGTGACCGTATAGGTCGGCTGTGAGGACGTGGTGGCATCCTGGGTGACCGTATAGGTCGACTGTGAGGACGTGGTGGCGTCCTGGGTGACCGTATAGGTAGTTGGCTGGACCCTGTGATAGGATTCCTACGTATCCCTGGCGGGAATCAAGCCTGATCCTAGTTTGCCGTCGTGAAGTTGTGGGCGTGGTGGTGCCCTGAAGTGATGTGTGACCGCTGAGGTCGATTGTGAGGATGTGGTGGCGTCCTGAAATGGAAATTTTACGATTTTCCGAATAGTGTAATTTAAAGCCTTCCGGGCTACGGATAGTGATGTGGGAGGTTTATACGGTCTTCCGGACCGAGTGGTTTAGAGCCTTCCGGGCTACGGATAGTGATGAGGGCACGTTATGCCTTATGACTTGTGGTTGCGTCGTGCGTGAGGATGTGTTGTGTCCTGCAGCGCGGTTTTGGTTCGGAGTATGAACACAGTGCTTGAGATTTGTCGGGAGTATGAACCTAAGTTGGACTTACGGGAGTATGAACGGCGTGAGTGTTGTGAGGCGTGATTGCCCATTGGTGAGGCGTGATTGCCTTGTGTTTTGTCCGCTGGGGAAAGGTTGGACTTACGATGACTGACGGTGTTCATCTGTTGGGGACGCGCAGTCTCGTATGGGCTTTCAAAAGTTCCCGTTTGAGTTTTGTCCGCTGAGAAGGTGATTTTGGGCTTACTCTGATGGCCGGTGTTTGGTTCACCGTTTTGTGTTTTGGGGGCATTTTGTGCCTTGGGATTTGTGTTTGGAGGCGTTTGTGCCTTTTGTGTTTGTTTTAGCGTTTAGTATGCGAGGTTCGGGCTTACGATGACGGCCGGGGTTGGTTTTGTTGGGTTAGGGACCAAACTGCATTGAATCTGCTGAAATAGGCCTTTGGACAGCCAGGGGCAAAGATTATAAGGGCAAAGAAGTAATTTGGCCCTAAAATGCAAATAGGTCCGTACGGACCTATTATGTGTGCAAAGAGGTCCGTATGGACCATCGTGCAATTTTGAGTTCCTAGAATTTGACCAGTTCCAGAAACGAGGCATCACACCAATTTTCTTCTTCCAGTTCGTGAACAACCGAGAGAGAGAGAACCTCCATTTTTTATCCAAATTCCTTAGTAAATCCTCCGCATTTTGCTTGAATTGCTTATCAATGGCGGAAAGAGCAAGGAGAGGTCGTCGTCAACGGGGTCAAGAAGCCATTGAGCAAAGGGCGGACCTTCAAAGGAATTGCACTTCCTTCGTGCCTTCGTCGAGAAATCCGGATGTGTTGTATCCGGATCCGGAGGTGCACAATATGCGAGATAGGGCCGTCGGTGAGGTAAGAAATCAATTTCGTCTTGATTCTTTGCTCGAATTATTGTATGCTAGAACTAGGTTTTAATTCTTCGCATATTTGGGGCTTTTTGTTATTGCCATGCTTTTTGTGAAATTCGTGATGAATTGTTGAAATTGAGCATGTGAGAATTGTGGGTATGTGATTTTTGTGCAAAAATGTGGAGATTAGCTCTTATTTGTAAAAATAAAGTGCCTCTCCTTGAAATGCATGCTTTGGTGTTTTGTACCTTATGCTACTTCTGTGTATGTACATTGTGAAAAATTGCCGTGTAGGAACGGACTTTGTAAAAAAGTGTGACATGTGCCGTGTTTTGTGACGGGTTTTGTCTTGAAAATGTGTGCCGTGTAGGGACGGACTTTTGAAAATGTGTCATGTAGTGTGTGCCGTGTTTTTGGGACGGACTTTGTGGGGAGTTTATGTGCAATGTGCGCCGTGTTTTGTGATGAGTTTTTTGAAAATGTGTCGTGTAGGGCTTAATCCCTCTTTTGAGAAAATTTGTACAGTGTGTGCCGTGTTTTGTGACGGACTGCATGGGGAAAATTATGTGCAATGTGTACCGTGTTTTGTGACGATTTTTTTTTGAAAAATGTGTCGTGTAGGGCTTAATCCCTCTTTTGAGAAAATTTGTACAGTGTGTGCCGTGTTTTGTGACAGACAGCATGGGAAAAATTATGTGCTATGTGTGCCGTGTTTTGTGACGGGTTACATGTGGAAAATTATGTGCAATGTGTGTCGTGTTTTGTGACGGACTTTTTTATGCTTTGCTTTCCTTTTGGTATTTTGCGTTAAATACTATGACTGACGTACCTTTGGTGTGTTTACCTGCAGGATGAGGGGCTTTTGTCTGGAAAAGCCAAGAAGATGAAGTCTCGGGGGTCACTCGAGGCTGTAGTTGAGCTATGGCAGCATTTGCCGGATATTTCCCGGGAGGGTAGATCGAGTCCTAAGAGGCTAGTCTTCACTTCTGGTTTGGGCGCGTTCATGGAGAACCTGGCCGGGATTTCAGATACGAGGAAGAACAAGAGTATCTTCCTGGCCTTGTTTGAGTATTGGTGGGATACCACGCACACCTTCCATTTGAACTGGGGAGAGGTGACGGTGACTCCTACCGACTTTGCAGCTATCACCTGGCTTTCCTTCAAAGGAGGGCCAGTGAGATGGAGGGACAGGATGTCCGATGGGGTGCTGGTTGAGCTGTTGGGCTTTGCGCCTTTTCCTTGCAGGGGCCTGGGCATGTTATATGGTGATGTTTAGGCACAGATTACGACCAACATCGGGGCCTATCGCCGGGGTACCGGCTTGGTGACGGCTGAGCAGCTGGCGCGCTCTTTCTTGTGGTTTGCTCTCTCAGAGACTTTGTTCTCGAATCATGCTACCTCGGCTCCTTTTCTTCTGCTGGAGAGTTTGGTGGATTTGGAGAGGGTTGGTGAGATAGCTTGGGGTGAGGCGGGCCTGGCCGAGCTTTATTTTTCTTTGGACCGGTTTAGCCGAGGCGTGGCCAGTTCTCTAGGATGCTTCGATTTTGCTCTGAAGGTATGAGTTTATTGCTGTTTTTGATTTAGCAGTTTGTCATTTCTCCATTTTCTTTTGCACTGAGCCTTTTCTGCTTTTGTCGCAGGTGTGGTTTTATGAGATCTTTCGGTGCTTTCCGTGGGATCGAGATGCTGAGGCCATGGAGGCATATCCTACTATGTTGGGCTGGGCCCATCAGTCGAGGAGGAGGAGGACGAATAGGGGGAAGCTCACCATCGCCTATCGGGATATCCAGGAGTACCTGGAGAAGGATAGCTCAGCGGAGTTTGAGTTGTATCCCTGGGCTCGGTATGGAGACGACGAGCTTGAGGGTGGTCCTGTGGTGACGGCGCAGAGGAAGATGCTGCGGGGCCTGACTTGTGATGTTATGTATTTAGGGGAGAGGGTCTTCTGGCAGCATGGCCCGGGTGTGCCCCCTATGGCTCAGAGGGATCCGCCCTTTGGGATGATGAATCCCCGTGACATGGATGTGATAGAGTACGAGAGGTACTTGGGTGGCGTGAGTGCCAATGAGTTTATTTTGTTTGAGGAGTACGGGTCCTTCGTCAGGAGGAAGCTGAGGACGCCACAGGTGTTGGCGAGAGAGAGGCGTGATGGCCCACCTCGTCCTCCAGATGTTCTGGTGCTGGGGCCGGACTTTACATATATTCGGGGCAAATCTTCGAGGCAGAGGGTGTCGGTACCCGTGCCTGAGCTGGCTCCTGCTGCCTATCGGGTTGACCCGGATGCGCCGGTGAGTGTGCTTACTCTTTTCCATTTCGGCATCTTTTCTGTATTTTTCTCTTTTGCTGAGCGTTTCTTTGGCTGTTTGATTGTGCAGGTCTCGGGGAGATCCTTTGACGCGTTGACCCGCCGTTACATGGCGATGCAGTCTTTTGTGAAGAAGATGGCGGGGAAGCTGTCTTGCCAGTCTTCGCGACGTGTGCCGGCGTACGAGCCGATGCCTTCGAGGCATTCTGTTGACGTTCCTCCGTCGAGAGCTGAGCCAGGGCCGCAGCAGGAGGGACCCATTCGGGGGCGGCATAGCATGGATGCGGGGACGTCTTCGGAGGTCCGGCGGCAGCCGATTTTTCACCAGTTCTTACCGGCGCAGGATTCTCAGGGAGCAGGTTCGTCGGAGCCTTCCTTCTTTGACCCTTTTACCGGGCTCGATCCTGGGGCTTACTTCGAGTACTTGCCCGAGGAGGGGGTTCAGTATTCGGATGACGAGGGCGTGACTGGCGAGTTTGCAGATATGCCTGACTTCACGTTTGATGAGGTCGATGATGAGGAGTCGGAGTAGGGCTCATTTGCTTTCCCTCTTTCCATCTTTTTTTTGTTGTTGTTTTTTTTTAGCAACAGACATTTTGAGTACCTGTAATAAAACACTTGTATTTGCACAGCAAAGTATTTTATTTTAAGATGGAATATCGTATTTTGTGATTCCCGGGATTTGTCCTAGGAATTGTTGCTAGTTTATTATTTGTGCATGCCACGTGAGCTGGGAGTGCGTTTGTGGGTAGTGTATGCTTGCTGGGAATGGCTTTGGCCAGAATTTGGACATTTGGAGCAGGGTCCTGCTGGGAACAGTGGCTATTGTACTGTTTGCTGAAAATGTAGGACCAAGTTGCAAGAAGGTCCGTACGGACAATTTAGACATGCAAAGAGGTCCGTACGGATCTCTTCTGATTTTGGGGAGAGGATAAGCTTTTTCAGGATGTCTGAACTTCCCCCACTTCCCATTTGCAGTCATTTCGAGCCTTCTTCCCCATTTTCTCTAGGAACCTCCATTTTTGCTATGGATTCTTCGTATGTTTCACGAGTTTTGCCGAGGCTTTCTAAGGAGAGGCAAGCATACTTCCTTGAGCGGCTGAAAATGTGGATACGGTACCGTATGAGGCATCAGAGGCGGGCTTTCGAGGTGAGGTTTCGACTCTGCTCGGTTTGGTCCCTTAAGGAGTTGGTTCCTGATTGGGAATTGTTGCGGGCTGCCGTGAGGTTCTGGGACGTTAGGAGGCATGTGTATAGCTTCTCCTACAATGAAGTGACGCCCAGTTTTGAGGATTTTCGAGCTTTAATTGGGGGACCGGAGGCGTAGGCCATCTCGCTTCCTTTGTTTGGCGGTGCTGCCATGAGTGTGAAGCTTGCATGCTCTCTTCGGGCTTCGTTGGAAGAAGTGCAGGGCATGACCTTTGATTCGGGTCACATTGACATTTCTGCGCTGCCAGAGCGGTTGATGAGTGATGACGAGAGTGACGTCTCGTGGGATGCATTTGCCTTGTGCGTGATAGCGACGCTTTTCATGGTCAGCTCCCTTGGGGTTTGCGACGGCGCTTTGCTAGATGTGGTTGGGCACTGCAGAGCCGGAGAGGATATTGTGCCGTTGGTGCTGGGGGAGACCCTTCACGGCATTGATCAGCTGGCGACTGGAGATAGGTTCATGAGAGGGGGAAGCCCCGCTTTGCTCACTTTGTGGCTGCGAGAAAGACTTCAGGCTATGCCCGAGGCTCCAACGTCGTTTAGCCCGTGGTCGTTTGCTCGGCGACCTCTTTTATTGGATATGGATCAGTCCGCCTGGGAGAGATGGATGGCACAGCTTGGTACGCATCAGATCCGCTGGTGGGTTCCGCATTGGGGAATCGAGACTAGGAGGGCCTTTCAGGAAGGGTCCTATGTTGTCTGAGTTCCAGGTTTGTTTTGGTCCTCCTTCTACATTCCGTCGCTTGTTTCCCGACAGTTCGTGATAAGGCAGGAGCCTTTGTTGGGCTGGGATGACCTTGCCACTGCGGAGGTGGCTCCTCTTTGTATGGCAGCTCCAGGTGCTCTTTTGTATTTCCTGAGGGTATGGAAGTATTCCGCTTTCCCTCCTGTTGTGCTCCTTCGACGTCGGGAGAGCGTTGTATTGACTACCGTGTACCTGGATTGGTACGAGCAGCGTGTTGGGCAGTCCCAAGTGATTTTGGGGAGCAGGCGTGAAGCGATTCTGGGGCCCGATTGCCGTCGCAGCTATTGCCTTAGGAGTGCCGAAGCCTGGTCTGACCCTCAGGATGTTACGGGAGACACTTTGTTTGACTACGAGACCAGAGTTGACCGAGTGACGGAGAGAGGTCCTCTTTTGCAGACTCGCAGGGAGGAGATTCGAGCCGAAGCACGGGCGAATGAAGCCCTTCGAGCTATAGGATTGTTTGACTCTACGGGGAGGACCCCTAATCTCGGACTGAGAGATGCAGAGCTGGCTCGCGTGGAGCGAAAGAAGACTCGCCGGGGACGAGGAAAGAAAGGGAAGAATGGCGAGGGGACAAGCGCAGATGGCGCGGAATGACCTCCTAGGTATCCATTCATTGCATTGCAGACACATTATTTGTTAAATGTATTAAGCTGTCTTTTAGCATGTTGTGAACTTGAGAGTAGACCGTGCTTGAACTCATCAAGAAATGTTGTAATCGTTAGTGATTTGTGATTTACTTTTAAAGCTTTGTCGAGACGCAAGATCTCTTGTTCGCCTTTTGTTTCTTTTGTGAGCCTTGATGGCGTCCATCTTTGGAATTTTGTTGTATCTGCGGACTGAAGCAGCCTGGGCCTTGACGGCAATCCCTTTTCGCCTGGGTTTTGTATTTGTATGGGAGGTTGAATGATCCCTTGACAAGTCATTTTGACGGTTTTTCCGTGGCTTCCTTGCCTCTTGTTTGTTGCCGTGGGGCTCTTGACCTCATTTTTGTAGCTTCTGCTTGAGCTTATTATTATTTTTTTTGAGAGCCTTTGCTCGAGCTCTTTTTTTTTTTTTGAAGCGCGTGAGGGCGAAGACAAGCCCCTGGCTTGGAAGTTGACATGGGTCAGTCGTTTGACGTTGAGTGACCCTCGGATGTCCTTTGATGTTGCCGCCATCGTTTGACTTGGTCAAGGTGATGTTGGGGGCATGCTCTTGGAAAGTGTGTAGTTTGATGGAGGTCTTGATTACCATTCAAACTTTTGACTTTTTTGTGTGTTTTTAGACCGGACCAATTAAGGTTGCCTACGTTCCCCCGGACTAGAGGGCTCAGGTTTGCGTAGTTCGACACTACATGGAGTGCCAAGAGATGCACAGTTGTTCTTCTTTAGGCGAAGTATCTGCGAAGTTTGCTTCCGTTGACTTGATTCATGAAGGGATTGCCGTCTAGGTCCTGTCGCCTTCATGGCACCTCCGGAGAAGATCTTTTGAACCACGAAAGGGCCGATCCATGTTGGTTCCCATTTTCCCAGTGGGTTGGTTCGAGTGGGAGGCTTTTCTTTGAGTACCAGATCGCCCTCCCTGATGTCTCGGGACTTGACTTTCTTGTCGAAAGCTCTTAGCCATTCTGCTTTGGTAGGCTCGGACGTGTTCCATGGCCTTTAGTCGTCGTTCGTCTAGTAGAGCCAGTTCGTCGTGTCGGCTCCGGAGCCATTCGACTTCGTTGATTTCATTTTCCAGCAACACTCGGAGTGAGGGAATTTTCAGTTCCACGGGTAGTACCGCTTCCATCTCATACGTCAGGACGAATGGAGTTTCTCCCATGGCTGTTCTGACTGATGTTCGGTATCCCCAAAGTGCAAGGTGCAGCTTTTCGGGCCAATCTCGTCCTCGGGTGGTCATTTTCCGGATGATCCGTTCGAGGGTCTTGTTTGCTGCTTCTACGGCGCCGTTCGTTTATGGTCGGTAGGGAGACGATTTGTGGCGTGTGACCTTGAATTCGGCCAGCAGTCTATCACATTCTCCTTCGAAGTGGGAGCCGTTGTCTGATATGACCTCGTTCGGGATGCCGTATCGGCAGATGATGTTTTCCTTGAGGAAATGTGTCACTTTCTTGGAGGTGAGCACCTTGTAGGACTTGGCTTCGACCCATTTGGTGAAGTAGTCGATGGCTACCAAGACGAACTCGTGGCCGTTGCGACCTGGCGGAGCGATTTTCCCGATGACGTCGATTCCCCACGTGGCGAAGGGCCAGGGTGTAGTCATGCAGTAAAGATCGTGAGGCGGTAGATGATTGAGGTTGGAGAACCGTTGACACTTGTCGCAGCTTCGGACAAAGTGGATACAGTCTGCCTCCATGGAGATCCAGTAGTAGCCCACCCGAAGAATGATTTGCATCGTGGCTCGCGTTCATGTGGGGGCCGCAAGCCCCATCTGTGGACTTCGTTCATGAGCTCACTTGCTTTTTCCCCGGGCCGATGCAAGCGTAGGAGCGGTCCTTGGTAGCATTTTTTGTATAGCATGTCCCCAAGGATGACAAAGTGAGAGGCTAGGCGTTTTAAGGCCATGATGCTCTTGGCTTTGGCTCCTTCCCTGCGTTGACCTTCCTCGTTCATGAAGGCAGTTTCCCCATTTTTGAGGTATTGGAAGATCTGATTGTACCATGGCTCATTGCTGGGCTTGGGCTCTGGTTTGCGTCTCTTTGGCTCTTCAGTAGTTCTCCAAGTTCACTTTGATTAAAACCTTTCTCGGCAGCTTGGGCCCGGTTTTTCTCTCGTTTGACAACATGCTTAAAGATGTGCTTAATGTATTGTTCGTTTAATGTGTCTGCTTCTTTATCAAGTGAATCGTTATTAACTGTTTGTGTGTTAGTTAATTTATCAGTTGTTAAAGATGCAATGAGAGGATACTCGGAAAGATCGAAGCATTCATTAAGAGCATACGGGAATACATTATTGGCAATGAGTTCGTAATCTCCTGGCGTGAGGCCATCAGATGACTCGAGAGACTTGAATTCAAAGATAATGGACTCAGGATGGGTTTTGACACTGGACTCTAAGACGCGAGGGGTCAGACCAAGTTGTTCGATCATGTCCTTCTTGCTGGCGGTAGGTCCGGAGAAGATGGCCCAGTTATTGAGTGGCTATGAGCTTGACAGGAGGCGGGGGTCGAAAGGCTTCGCGCTGCCGTTCCCGATCATGGCTATCATAGAGTTATCAGAAACAAAATCGATTAGATCTGGCACCTCGATTTCTTCACTGAAGAGCTGGTGGAGCAGTGGCTCGTTCCAGGCATCGTCTGCGGAGTCTTCCGCTTTTGTTTTGGGCATTGCTAGCTCGAATGCAGACTCATCCCACTTATTGGGGGCAGGGGTGTTGACAGAGAGTTTTTCGAGTTCTTCTGCCAAAGAGGGGGTTTTCCCGAACTAGAATTCATGGTGAATAGTGGTGGTCGTGGGTCCCGGCAGAAGTGGTGCATCGAGAAATGCTCTTCTGACTGGATTTGCTTTGAGTTCTTCTGCCAAAGAGGGGGTTTGCCAGGTTCCGTTGGAGCTTGTCCATGGTTGTCGGCCGGCTTTGTTAGGCGTTGATCAACTCTGTCCCCTTTTCTGTGTCTTCGTTCAAACTGCCGGCTTTCTTTGTGAAGTATCTGGTCATGTCGAAGCTATAAGGGAGGAGATCGGAGATTGCGTGCAAGCCTCTTTTGCTATTGGCGGAGCGTTTCCGCGCAGCTTTTCTATCTTCTGCCGCGTCTTCGGGAGTACGAATGTATCCCAGGCCATAGAGGGTATTATGTTCCTTGATCTTGATGATTTGTTGGATACCCTGATGATGTTTTCCCAAACCAAGCCCCAGGATATAGTTCATGCACTTCATCATTTTCATCGGGGGAGGGATCTGGTCCCAGATCAAAGGCAAGTCTATGTGGCACACCTGGGCCTTCGAGCTTTCGATGGTGAACCCTGTCAGCATCATGCCATCATTGTCGTGTTTGATCTTCAGGACCGGGACGCCGTTCGTGTCGGTCCCTTCGGTGGTTATACTGTCACCGTAGATGATGGTAAGGTCTGTTCCTTGGACGAACTTTACGCACTGGTGGAGGGTGGATGCCACCCCATTGATCTGGTGTAGCCAAGGGCATCCCAAGATGGCGGTGAATGTGATCGGGATGTTGATGACTTGGAAGTCGGTCGGGACCATCTGCTTTCCGAACCACAGGTTCAGGGTGGCTATTCCCAAGGCTGAGCGAGACGTTGAGTCGTATGCTTTGATGGTCTGAGTTGAGGGTTTCAGATCAGTGGTCTTGATCCCTAGCAAATCCATCATATTGGATGGAAGGACGTTCATGGCTGATCCTCCATCTACCAAGACCCGAGGGAGGCGGCATTCGTCAAGTTGAACTGTTATGTAAAGAGGCTCGTTGTGGTCAGCCCCAAATTTTGGGAGGTCGAGCTCCGTGAACGTGATGATGTTGATGTAATAAACGTTGCCGATCATCTGAATTGCTTCATCTGGTGTCACGGTGATAGGTACCATGGTCTGGGCCAGGCTTTCTCCAGCTTGAGTTTGTGCGGGTAAGAAGAAGTGAGTAAGGACCAGAGTGAGATGTTAGCCTGAGTACGCTTGAGCTGTGTTAAGACAGGATCTTCAGCCTTCGGGTCAAGGGTTTCGGCTTCTTTGGCGTAGGGCCCCTTTTCGCCCGAGGCTCGTGCATGGCTGGCCTTTTGTCTGCCCGTGGAGGATTCGTCAGGATTTGACCGAAACGTGTCAGTACGTTCACCTCTGGCTTGGCTGCTTTACTTGTCTCTCCTATCTCCGTAATGGGAGGGCCTTGGTTGGCGTAGGGCCATACTGTGCATTTCAGTTCGTTTACCGTCATTGCTTTTGTTGTAGCGTCAACAGTGGCTTTGAGATCTTCCCAAGACAGGGGTTGGGGTATCTGGATTCTCGGGCCATTGATGGCGGTGCGGAGCTCGTCCCAGTTGATCATGGAGCATACGTTGTCGTGGTCTTGTGTAGAGCTAGGCTGAGGAGATTTACTGGAGTAGATGACGAAGTAGTCAAACTTTCCTGATGGTTCTCCAAGGGTCCCGACTGTGGGGTCACCGGATTCGTATCTCTTTTTCAGTTTTTGTTGAGAAGAGGGTTTCTTCTTTCTTCGAGGGCGATCCTCATTCATTTCATCTTGGAATTCCATTTCCAGACAAGCGGTGCAATCGCAAACGTCCCACCAGATGTGTTCGTTGTTCGGCGGTGGTATCGGGACCTCAGGATGTTAACCGGACACGTCTTCCCCCGGGGGGTCTCGTGGCTTTATGTCGTAGCTGCATGGCTAGTACGAGGGCAACATTTTGACTTCTGGGAGACAATGAGAGACGTTAGGAGCTGCAGGAGCGGGCATTTCTTTGGGAGTCCCGAGTGATCGGGGAATGGCTAATGTTCCGAAGTGGTGCATGGTACCTTCTATCCAGGCTTGCTGTTCGCCTTGGCGTTTCTCAAGAGCCATGAGGACTTGCCAAACTTCCTCCATTGTTGGGAGATTTCCTAGGGGTAAGGTCCCGTTTTCCTCGCTATTATCCACCGACTTGGCCATGGGGAGTTGACGGACTGCCCTAATGACTGTGTTGGGAAGAATGTTGAACCTTGCGGCTTTGACACTGGGAGAATAGTCCCGGGTACTCTCGATCACTCTCGGTTCACTGGAGGGGGGTGACGGGTAAGGTTTAGACACAGGAAGGCCTTTCGGGATAAAAATGGGGAAAGCTCACGTGACATGCGGTTTCCGCTTTTATTTTTTTTGTTGTTTTAATTTACTTAAAACAGTGTTTTCTCAGAATCCTAGGTAGGTTGGAAAAGATTGCTCTTCTTTTTCGCAACTATGCTAGATCCTGGGTCAGTGGAGACCATCTGTGCGGCTATAAGCCCCTCGTTTTGCACCTGTATTTCGACATCCCAGGGTGGACAGCCCCGGGTGAGGGTCCTATAGGGTAAGCGGTTTCCATCGGCCTAAAAGAAAAATCGAACCTAAGGACTGAGCCTGTCATGTTCGTTTTAATGCGTTAGCCACGTGAATAGTGAGCCGAGCCGGCACCTGAGTCAAGATCGGGTCAAGAGTTCGGCATGACCTCTCTTTACCTTGCTTGCGCAAGGGATCTGTGACGTTTAGGCATTGGCAGGGTCATATCGTCATGGCTGACGTATTAAAGGCTTGATGACATGGTGTCATGTGGGCATGGATGTATATCCGGGACGGAACATCGTCTGGGTGTAGCTTCGGAAAATCAAGATCGGGTCAAGATTTTAGCATGACCTTTCATCCCTTGCTTGCGCAAGGATCTGAGTTCCGAGCTTCGACTCAAAAATGGCCAGATGGGATATGTATCCAGCCGTATGACACCTGACCGGGTAAAACCAACCGAGTCCGGGACAGAGTGTGACTCAAGACTCAAACGTGCATGGTTGACACTTGGCTAGGATGGGATGTTTGGAATGATCCTCGCGCATCCGAGAGGCGTAGGAAGGCCAAACGAACCGCAACTAAGACCACCCCGGGTTAAGGGTTGTAGTGTGCGTGTATCCGAGATAGGCAAAGAAGAGAGTAGCGTGCGGTGTACCGAGGCAGCAGTGCGAGTAGTGTGCGGTCTCTAAAATTATTTTTCTGAGTAAAACATAAATTTTTTGAAGAATTTTAAATGTATGTTCACAGATGTATATTGATGCATTTTTTTGTATTTTTTTTTTTTGTAAAATAAAAAGTAAAGCACATGCACACACACATAACAGTTAAAGAAAGGGGTAAAATGAAAGTTTGACCCTCATCATTGTTTTAAAAATCTTTTGTTTTGCTTAAATGTTTTTAAAACAAAATATTCCCCAGCCGAGTCGCCAACTGAAATTGCCCGGATCCGAGAGGCAGTGCGATCGCGCCCCGGCATCTGGCGTTTTCGAATTGTTTGGCGTTTTCCGTCCGCGTTCTTGCGTTCGCGTTGGAAAGTGGTCTCGCTGTGTTTTTCTTGTAGAGTCGCCACGCCGTTTTGATTAAGCCCAAAACATTGAGAAAAGGCATCAGTTTAAAAATAAACTGTTTTTGTGTGATGAGATTTTTGAGTTCGGAGGTCAGGTTACTCCTCGAGAAGAGAATATTAGAATATTAGAGCTCACCCGAGTCGCCTCGTAAAAATGAGTCTTTCGACACCCCTTCTTTCTTTAAATGTTGTGTGTGTGTGTGTGCTTTTAAAAATGCATGTTGTGTCGGATGTCAACATTGTACACTGCTTATTGAAATGTATTGAAATAGTAATGGAATGAAGCCTTACCAATATTGGTTCGTGTCTGTCTTCCGCTGGGGAATAGTGTTTGAGGATGGAATAGTGTTCCGGGACGGACCGGGATTACTTCGGGATGTGCCGGTTGTCTGTGGACAGAGCTTCGATGTGCCTCGGGATTGTCAAGTGTGCACTCGGGCAGAGTTTCGACGTGCATTGGGATTGCAGGGATCGTCGGTTGGATTCGGGCAGAGGTTCGGCATGCGTCGGGATCGTTGGTTGCATTCGGGCTGAGCTCCGGCGTGAGTCCGAGTTGCCTGTTTGACTCGGAAAGAGCCGAGACGCCTCGGGAAAGACCAGGCAAGGCCTTGGAGTACCACGAGGGGCCTCAAAGTACCTCGAGAGTGCCTCGGGGCAGCACGGGAACGTCTCAGGAGCTCTCGGAAAGGCTTCGGAGCACCACAAGGGAGCTCAGAAGGCCTCGGAAGGATCCGAAAGGGGCCGAGAGTGCCTCGGAAGGACTTAGAGGGGAAGCCAAGAGGCCTAGGGAGAGAGTAGAAGAGGATGGTGTGTCAAATGAGGGAGGGGGATCCCTCTATTTATAGTGTGGGAATTTTTGCAATAAGGTCCGTATGGACCTCCAAGGAAATATAAAGTTTTGGTTTTCCCAGATTTAGGGGAATCTCGAGGACTTTAGAGGGATTTAGTAATTATGACAGTTGGTAGCAAGAAGGTCCATACGGACCTTTTAGCATGCAAAGAGGTCCGTACGGACCTCCATGCTTTTCCAATTTTTGCATAATTCCCAAAAAGTCCTTTTTTTTGTCCCAGGAAGGCCCCCCCTTGGTTTGGTTGGTGGTTTTTTGGGCCTTTGAGGGTTTTTTGAAGGGTTTGGAGGTTTTTTTTAGGGTTCCGGGTGTTCGAGACTGCGTTTGAGTGAGTCTGCGGTGTTTCCCGGGGGCTCGGAAGAGGGTGATCCAGATTGAGGTACTTACAGCCTCGCGTCCTGCCGCGATGCTGAAGCTGCTAGAAAAACATCATGCCCTTTGCTTGAGAAGAGGGGCTCGGTGGGTAATTCCTCATGGAGGACATCCCATACGACTGCCATACATTCATCACGAGTCTGACGATGCTTGTTGACCTTCATCACAAAGATTTCTTCGCCTGGCGGGGCCAGAGAGTAGGGTTGAAGGATGTTGACAAATCTCCGATCGGAGATAGGGGGTTTTCGTGCCCGCATCATTGCGATGCTCAGGGTTTCTTTCCATTCTGCTTCCAAGTTTCAGAAATGGTAGTTGAACTTGATGAACCTGACTGCTTCAGGGTCTGCCTGCTCGAGGACGTTGACATAGTTAGCATCTCCGGACTCTGAAGGATTTTGATGAGATTTGCCCCGATAGTCCCTTGGTCGGCTTGAAGGAGGTAGCCCCGGTACCTGGCTGCAGGCACGCTTGGCTGTCGTCTCGGCTTCGTTCCCTATGAGGAAACTGTCTCCTCTAATGACTTCGAGATCTCCTTGCCGGTTAATGAACTTGACGCACTGATGGAGAGTGGAAGCTATGGCTTTCATGTGGTGTAGCCAAGGGCGTCCCAATAGAGCTGTGAATTCGGACGGAATGTCCATAACGTGGAATTTTGCTGGCACCATTTGGGTTTCGAACCAGAGTTCTAGAGTCACCGTCCCCAGGATGGGATGAGATGTGCTGTTGTAGGTCTTGATAGTCCAGGCAGATAGGATCATGTGGCCTTCGTTGATGCGTAGGGCTTGCATCATGCTAAGAGGGAGGACGTTGACTGCTGATCCATTGTCTACCAATACTCCGGGGAGAGATATGGTGTTAAGCCGGAGAGTGATGTACAAAGCTTCATTGTGCCCTGGGGCGTCTCTTGGCAGGTCTTCGTCACAGAAAGTGAGCATACTGCCATACAGGCGGGAATCGTAGATCTGGTCTCTTTCCGGAGAAGGAGAGTCATCAAGCCATCCGTTTCCTATCTTCCTCTTGCGAGGTAAAGATTTTGGTGGTGCCTCGGGATTGTGTTGAGGCTGCTCGCGACGGTGGCCGCCCTTGGTCTGCACGTTGATTGAGTGCGAGTGCCAAGCTGATTTTGACTTTCCTTTGCGGCCCGTGCCCTGAAGCTGGGCAAATTGAACCTTGGCTGATCCCGCGGGGGGTTAGGCTTCTGACTGGCAGTGAGGTTGTCGAGATTTGAGGTATTCCGGTGTCTGTAAGTGCTCCAATTTGAGCTTGTTTGAATTTTCGTTATAAAATTAACGAAAGTTATAACATTTCTAACAATTCCTAACTATCCTAACATTTCTAACAAAGGGAGGGTAGAATGGGCATTGCCAAATGAAGTTAAACCAAGAAAAGCATCTTAAAAAGCAAAACAAAAGAATAAAACCATAAATAGAAAGGCTGGAAACACAAAACCGGTCATAATTTGGTTTTTTTGAATTTTTATTCTTCCCGTCCAAAGCCGGAGCCGTAATTAATGAACAAAGGCACGCCTACCGACCTTGTCCGCGCGGATACGTTTGCTATTTTCGTAGGGCTATAAATTGAGCCCTCCAGTCACAAAAATAAAGGAGGAAGAACACAATAGCAACGAAGTGGCGAAATATAGAGAGAAAATGTTGAGAATTCTCAAGAATTGTCACCTTTTTCTCTCCAATCTTTCCCAACTCATACTCATCCATTCACTCTCATATTAAACCCCTAAACACTTATACACTCAAGCCAAACACTCAAGAACACAAGGAAGATTGGTAAACCCTCCTCTTCCTAACCCTAAATCTCATCCATGCATGCATCTTCAAACTACAAAATGTAGTTCTTTCATCTTCTTTCTCTAGATCTAAGAAGATCACCATGGAAGACCATCTTCCATGGATGATCTTCTACAAAGATCAACATTATTTTCAAAGCTTTTCTTTCTTACTTGCAAAAATGCACTTTCAAAACCCTAAAAAACCATTTTCAAGCACTAAATCTTGATTTCAAAGGGTAAAATCCCCCTCCCCAAGCAAATGAAATGCTTAGTCCTAATGTACCCCAAGGATGGTTTGGTATAGTTGATTCACCACTAAAATGTCTAGTGATCACTAACCAAAACCTAGGGAAATGGGGACAAGCATGGATGCAAAACCCCCTTAAAATCATATTTTCTTTCTTGAGAAGTTGCTGTCCAGTAGCAATTTTCTCAGACCTCAGTCCATGGTCTTAATTTTTGGACACAGATGAACTTGGAATTTGGTGTTGACTACAAAACACTTTTTGTAGCCAACATCCAGAGCTTTCCAGACATATTTTTACCTTATTTTTGGGTGAGTAAAACTCCTCTTTTCAATTTTTCTTTCAGAGGCTAGTTCATCAGCTTCTGGGAATCCAGATCTCATATCTGAGGTTTCCAGAAGGTTTTGACCCCTCAAATCTTCTCCAAAATGGAAATTTCTTTCACACAAAGTTTATTCAAGGAGCTCTAGAGAAACTTTCATTCTCTGAGTTCATCCAGATTATGAAGTTTTAGGACCCTTGAATCCATTTCAAAATCAGGTGTCTGCTGCCATTTCCTTCTGGCAGAAGTGACTTCTCAACTTCAAAAGGTTTTTTGAGTACCAAATCTCAAACTAAAAATTCTCCAAAAAATCATGGGATCAGTTTAAAGTCTTAAAAAGACATCCCAATTTTTACTTTTTCCAGTTTCAACTTATTTTGGCCAAAACACACACACACACACACAAATGATTTTCAGCTTGGAAGACTCGTTTTACGAGGCGCGTCGGGTGCACACTAACGTCCTTCCCGACGCGTAACATGACCTCCGAACCTAAATCTCTGATCTCGGGCTTTTTTCAAAGTTTTGGCCCTTCAAAATTAAAATGGCGTGGCGACTCCGTTTTTTTCCGGTTTTATTTGGTTTTTCAAAGAAACGCAAAATCGAATTTTTCCCGCGAAAAAGGCAACACATATCGTTACAAAGGGCGACTCTGCTGGGGACTAAGCTTTTTAATAAAAATGGTATTCGGTATATTGGTGGAAACCACTAAATTTCCCGTTATCGCCTCCTAACACGAGTCGGGGATAAATTGTGGTCTAACAATCCCACGTACCGGTATCACCGTTTTCAAAAAAAAAAAGCTTTTGAGGGTCAAGCTTCCGTCCCGGCTTTGAAAATCATTTTTGTGTGTGTGTTGATTTTTGCACGCTTTCATGTTGTTTTGGCCGCCTGAGAAAGTCAAAATTTTGACTGTCGGAATAATGTCACTAACTGTCGGAATTTCCGTGCTTACGTGCTCAAAAAAAAAAATTTCAAAAAAAAAAATTTCAAAAAAAAAGAAAATTTCCAAAAAAAATCATGCATCATATTTTTAAGACACATAAAAAAAAAATTTCTATTTTACTCGAAAAGAATATAGACTGCTTGCACACTACGCGCACGTGACCGTACACCGCACACTACGTCCTTAACCCGGAAATCCTTGTCGCGGTCCGTTTGGTCTTATTACGCCTCTCGGATGAGCACAGACTACCCAAACATCCCATGGAGCCTCGTGTCGACCATGCACTTGTCCGTGACACAATTTGTCCGAGACCCGGTTGGTTTTTAGTCCGGTCCGTGTCATGCCCCGTCCGTGTATAGACCTTTCCTTTCAAGCCTTTGTCGGCATACCGACTCAATATCTTTCGGGTCCCTAATCAGCCGAAGTTCTGCCGGTTTTCCGCCGCAGACTTTGACCAAGATATTGACCGGCGCCTTGACTTCGGCTCGACCGGCACAAATTATACACCGACTCCCAAAGATTGACACCGAGTCATCAAGGATTAATGACTATTCCATGCCTAATTACGGCTTAACCGACGACAAGTCAAGATCAATCTTGACGCTTATCACTCCAAATCATGCCGACTTTTTGTCGAGCCCTCGGACATGATCTTGACTTTTGACGTCGCCTTGTCCGTAATTTACATCGAATGCTCGTTAAGACTCGATTACCCGCCGACTTTTAGGATCGTTTTTCTTTCGGTCGGTGGGACCCGCTTGCCCTATAGGACCCTCGCCCGGGCTGCCCACCCCGGGAGGTCGAAATACGTGGAATACGAGGGGCTTATAGACGTAGTGACGGGGCCCACCGATCCAGAATCGAGTAGTTTGCGAAAAGAAGAGCAATCTTTTCCAACCGATTAGGTTAATAAAACATGTTTTAAGTAAACGTGAACAAATAACCGCATGTCGCATGAGCCTAAAGCCCAAACACCTACCCTCCTTCCATTCCTGCACATCTCGAACCTTCGTGTCCTTTCCCCGCAGCCTCCGCACAAAGCTTGGTTTCTGGGCACCGGTCACCGTTTGATCGCTGGGAAGAGTCAAGCGCATCGTCGCCTTCGCCGTTTGTTCCGACTCCGGTTTCGTAATGTCTGCATCGCCCGGTAATGATGGGGATAACGTCACTCCGCCTCCCGGACCCTCGTACAGAGCAACAAAGTGGAATCGGCTAGCGTAACGTATGAGGTTACGACAGAAGCACAAATAAACAAAATTATGGAGGCTATTAAGAGTCACGGTCTGGCCGCCAGCCTCAATCCCGATGGCACCTTCACCGTGGAAGAAGACGAGGATGCCAACCCCACTCTCGCCGCCCGATTACACCAGGATGCCGCCACCCACCTCCTATGGTGCCACCACCGTAACCCATGCTCCTCGATTTTCGGGTCACCAGCCTCCCCAACTACGTACCACCGGATCCATGCAGCCCGACGGCACAAATCAAGGGGGCAAAATCAAGACGGAATGTCTTCTCATGGTTGGGGCTATCTCGGAATGCCACAGCTGATCGGGATCCCTCCTCGCCCGGAACCGATCAATCCGGACCTCACAACAACAGCCACAGCTCGGAATGCCGCCACAACTTGGTTCTCGGGGCCACGCCGGGAGCCCCTCCTCGTATCATGCACTAGTTCACCGCTCCTCACACAAATCCATTCCTCACTCAGACTTCTACGGGTTACCAAGCCTCCATCCCGGTGTCATCCGAATCACCAGACCGCAGCATTCTGGTTACACACCTTCACCACAAGCACCATGCAATTCAACAATCCGGACAAGAAGCCCGCACTCAAGCCTACTTACGGGCCCCACTGGAAATCCAAGTTATCCGGCTACATCGGGCTGCCCCCACCTACTTTGCCAGCTGAAAATCAACAAAGAAGCCGCAAGGTTCTATCCTTTTGCTCGTGCTCCTACTCATGCTCCCTGTGGTAACTCACCCAGTGACGGAGGTTTTCACTTACGTCCCCTGACCGGCCGTTCCCTCCACCCGCCCGCTCCAGCGGTAGCTCCTCTCTCTAGCTCGCCCACTAGCTTGAATGCCATGGTTCCGCCACAAGACCCTCATCCGGCCTCGGTTCATGGAACAACACAAGGAAATGAAAGCGCGTATCGCCGAACCGATCGCTAAGAAGTCCGCCTTCCGGCCTACAGCACTGACTCCATTGTTCCTCTCCCCACAAATTCGTGATGCCAAATCTGGATCTCTTTGATGGGACCGCATGTCCCAAAACCCATTTGGACACATATACCTTGGCGATGAAAGCCAAAGGATGTACCAATCGCCAGCTGGCCGACTATTTCAAACTATCCTTGAAGTCCAAAGGCCTTAAAGTGGTTCTTCCGTTTGAAACCCGAAGCCAGGGCCACATGGGACCAAATTACCAATGCCTTCACGTAAAAATATAAGGCCAACTTGGAATGGGAAACAAATAGGGTTGACCTACAAACAACAAGGCAAATGGCCCCGATGAGAATGTTGGGACTTTTACAAGCGGTGGAATCTCGAAACTCAATGAAATGGCCATCCCTCCTTCCGAAGAGGAACAACCGGACATCTTCCACCATGCTTGAAACCACATCTGAGAGCCTCCCTCAGCCACTTCCCATACTCGCACTTACGGGCCATGGTTAACTCTCGCAGCCTAAGTTTGAAAAGGCCTACAATCGCAACCGGCCGCCGCACCTCGCCACGTATATCGGGCTCCTCCCGCAAACATCGCCTCGCCTCCCGCTAAAGGCAAAGAGACGATTAACTATGCGGGACAGAATGTAATAACACGACTCCTTTTGCTCCCAGAAACCGGCCGAGCCTGCATCGCGGGTCATAAATCTCGAAAACTTTGGAATGCCCCCGAATGACATCTTTAGGGACTCGGTGAAAGAAGGCTTGCTGCGGCCTGGAGAATTTCCAACCCGTAAATCCGAATGCTCCCGTGGATACTACAAAGTATTGTGCCTTTCATCAAGCTCACGGACATCTCGACCGATAGCCGCTTTACTCGAAAAAGGCAATTCCAGGGGCTAATAGAGCAAGGAAAGTTGGAAGGCCCCGAGGGCCCAACACAGCCAAAAATCCGCCGACACGGAACCATAATCGTGTGAATATGATTGAATGCGGAGAATCTTCACACGCCCAGAAGATGCCGATGAAGGTCCCCAAATACCCGTGGCCAACCTCGTCGAGGATCCCGAATTTGGATTCCCCTCGCCCTCGAGGATATCGAACGAATCAACCCATCTTGGTCTCATGTCGAGACTCCTTGCAAGAATACGAGGCCCGCTATTTTTCGTGAAGGGAAGGCCGATACCGAAGAACCTGGGCCGTTCCGCCGTAACATGAAAGAACTATTTATACAAGATGGTTAGAATACCAAGAAAGATTGAGCAAGAAAGTTTCCTACGAGCACCCGTATCGGGCTTATCAAAGAAAGAGGCCGAAGAGCATCCGGAGCTAGTACACTTCGCAAATTGGCTCTGGGAGAGCCCGAATATGATCCCGAGAACAAATGAAGAATCGGAAGAGGAGGATTCCTTCTATATCCTACCCGGTGTCAAATACGTGCCGCCCCCTCTCACTCTTCCCCCGCAATTTCGGGAGGAGAAGCCGAATCGCAGCTACCATCACTTCCGGGAATGGGAGCATATGACAACTTCTGCGGCTGCACGCACCCCTCTTCCCCTAACAGATTTGACCGTCGCTCTCTCTCAGCTGATATCCCCGTGGTATGGGAAGACGATTCTGATGACAGCAATGACGATGATGACGATGATGATGACGAGAGCGAAGAGTCGACTGAGGCCCCCGATCCGGAAACAATCTGGAACAATCATGCCGTAAATGAGCCCATGGGAGCCGTGCACAATGGTCGGGTTATCAGCAAGCGACGACGAAGAAACTTCGGAAGACGAATACGAGACCGAGGACATGAAGGCCATGAAGTTTCATGGATCTGAGCACGTGGATGTCTTAGAATTCAACACTGCATACCATGCTTTGGGGAAAGGGTTTTCAGGTGTCCGATCCAGCCGATAGTCGAAGATCCGATCGAAAGAGGAAAATTAACTCCCATCCGCCCAAATGAGAAAATAACCATGGTTAGATCAAATCCACCCTTAACAAAGTAACACTCCTGTCGGGGTTACCCAAGAAGAGGTCACCTTTCCCCGAATGTATGTCAGCCTTTCAGAGAAGTCCTAGAAACCGGCATAATACCGGATGCGCCTCCCACACGTAACGCTATAATCATCTCCAACTCTGAATATTACAGAAGGAACAAGAATGGCCGCACTATACCGGGAAGAGATCGAAGCCGCCGAGTCCCGACAATAGCGACTCTTGTTGCATGATAACAATGAGCAAGGCCGGCCATGAGAATGAATCGGAGGACGCCCTAGCTCGTGGGCCATCCAAGGGGCAACAACACAACCCCAAACCCAAAAGCTCGTGACTTGGGAAGCGGTTATAAGGGCCGCCCAGAAGGAGCCAAGATGCCACCTCTCACCGGCACTAGACCTCGCCAGAAAACCAAAGTGGCCAATAGCCAAAAGAGCTCCCCGTTGACCCTAGCAAAGATTGAAGAAATCCAGCCAAGAGACGACTGATGAGGAAGTTAATCTGTTGACCCGATCCGGCGCATTTTCCAAGGAATCCCAAGCGTATAAGAAGGCCACGTATCAAGCACCAAAAGAAGATCGCCGCCCCTACGCTAAGACAAACAAACCTGCCTCGAAAAGAGGATCCCGTGCTCACCCAGTTGAAGCAAACACAGGCCAACATTTCCCTCTGGTCTCTACTCACTTCGTCTTATCCCCATAAGCCGAAGCCGGAAGAAAGCCTGGCTCGCACTCTCGTGCCTATTGATGCTACTCCCGATGATGTGGCATGCACCGATTGGAAACATCCACTACGGGAACATAATCACTTTCACAGATCTCGACCTCCCTCAATTTGGGGCCGATCATAATGAGCCTCTCTTCATCACAGTCACCGGATGAACGACGCCTCCCTCGGGTCTGGTTGATAATGGGTCGGAATGAACATTCTTCCGCAAAGATCATGAGCTTGCTTGATATCAAGACTACGGACTTGAAGCCTTCTTCTCTCACAGTCAAAGCTTACGACTCAACATCCCGAGCAGTCCTCGGAGTTGCTACTTTAGACCTCTGTTTTGGACAGAAATTGATACTGTGGAATTCCAGGTTATCGACATCCCGATTACTTTCAATGCCTGTTGAAGACCTTGGCTGCACCAAGTCAAAGGGGTCGCCTCAAGCCTCCACCAGTGTGTGAAATTCGTCTCGAATGGGGATCGACGACCATTTACGGGGATTTAGTCACTTTAGAGGGCACGGATACGGGCGGAATACCTATTCCTGAAATCAAACATGACGAGGAAGGTCACATGCTAACGGGCTTCACGGTCGAGCCTCCCAAGGCCCAAGTATGCAACATAGATCGACGGCCACTCGGGATAAAATCCCACCGGTCTTGAAAATGATGAGAAAAATGAGCTATCTACCTGGCCTCGATGCAGGGAAGCGCCAACAAGGAACTTTCAAACTCATCGAAGTGAAAGGACAAAATACTCGCCACGGCCTGGATATGAGGCCTCCCAGTGGACCGCAAAGGGAAAGAGATTTGAAGCCGCCACAGGAAAGATCCCGGTTGACAACCCTAAATCTCTCCCCTTCAGTCCTAATTTGGCTGACTACTTTGTAAAGGGTCCCACACAACCAGGAAACATCACAGAGCCCACCCCTACGGAAGGATGGCTAAAGCTACAGGATAGCCTCAACAAGTTTAGAGGAACCAAGGCTAACCCGATCCGTAGAATGTTCCTGGACCTACCCAAGATACACAGGGCTACCACTACCATGAAGAGTGAGTATACCTTCAGAGGCGTGCCCGACACAGTGGAACAGTTCGAGAAGCTCACAACCACTATTCCTACTGCCCGGGAAGATCCGAAACCTGAATTCGAACTGACAGTGTCAAAAGCTAAGGCCACGGAATTTCCCTCAGATGATTGGGATGGTCTGATTATGCAGCAATTGTTCGAAGAAGAAGTCCAGGTGCCAGACCTGATTGATCTCGGCTCAGTCCAAGAGATGATAGCAGCAATTGAGAAAGGAGAACAAAAACAGCACAGTTCCCGAGTCACGAGGCCACCAATAGCAATGCCGCTAAAGAATTGGGAAACTCTCTCAGGCCCATCCGCGACCAAGGAGGAAATGATCACCAAGCTTGGATTGGTCCCCCGTCCCTTTGTGTCAATCTAGGACAAGGCCTCCCAGTCTCTCTTTGTTGAGTTCGAGTCTCTCGAGTCGTCCGATGGCCTTACGCCTGAAGACTACGAGTCTGTAGCAAGCGCTGTATTCCCTTTCGTTTTCAATGAAATGACGAACCTTTCTGAGTATCCCTTGATTGCCACTTTAACTAATGATGAATTAATTAATAAAAATTTTTTAATAATAATTCATTAGATAAAGAAGCAGACACATTAAACAAAAAAAAATCAAACAAAAAAAAAAAAATCTTTAAAGCAAAGTTGTCCTGGGAAGAGGAAAATCGGGCCCAAGGCTGCCGAAGAGATTTTGACGAGTGTGAATTTGGGAGGCTGCGGGAAGAGCACTAAAGAGACGCAGATTGGTCATTTCTTCGAAGGAAGTGGAAAGGATGCTCTGCAAAATCCTACAAAATCCTCAATTCAAAGAAAGTTGCCCTCTTCATCAAAGAAAACATCATGTGCGGATACGGGTTGCCGGCAAAGAAATCATCTCGGATAATGGATCCCACTTCGAAGGGAATGTGAAAAATTCTTGGCGGAATTCGAATAACCCGTCACAAGTCATCTCCCTACGGGCCCCAAACCAACGGAGCCGTCGAGGCGACAAACAAGACTCGGAAAATATCATCCGGAAAATGGCCGTCCAAGGCGAGATTGGCCCGAGAAGTTACACCTGGCACTCTGGGGCTACAGAACATCAGCCGAACGGCAAGCGGGAAACACCTTTTGCCCTCACATACGGAATGGAAGCCGTACTCCCAATTGAGCTAGAGATCCCCTCGCTCAGTATGCTGGCTGGAAAGCCGGATCAACGAGGTCGAATGGCTCCGAGTCGCCATGATGAATTGGCCCTACTAGACGAACGCCGATTGAAGGCCATGGAACACATCCGGGCCTACCAAGGAAGAATGGCGAGCCTTCGACAAGAAAGTAAAGCATCGGGAAATCCGAGAAGGGGATCTCGTTCTAAAAGAAAAGCCCCGGATCCGTGTCAACCCTCTCGGCAAATGGGAGCCTTTGTATGGGTCGGGCCATATGTCGTCCGAGAAGATCTTCTCCGGAGGAGCCATGCAACTTGCGGACCTCGACGGGAATCCCTTTGTACACCCAGTGAATGGTGACAAGGCTGCGCGAGATACTACGCGTAAAAAAAAACAACAAAAAAAAAAAAAAAAAAAAAAAAACAAAAAAAAAAAAAAAAAACAAAAAAAAAAAACAAAAAAAAAAAACAAAAAAAACAAAAAAAAAGACAAAAAAAAAGACAAAAAAAAAACAAAAAAAAGAGTGCTAAAAGAGTAATACCCAACTAGGTTAGAAACCCGAAAAGGCGGCTAGGTAAAAACAGGGTTGCACCAAAAAAAAAACAAAAAAAAAACAAAAAAAAGAGTGCTAAAGAGTAATACCCAACTAGGTTAGAAACCCAAAAGGGCGGCCTAGGTAAAAAACGGGGTTGCACCAAAAAAAAAAACAAAAAAGAGTTCACCGAGTTGAACTACGAAGACTGAGCTCCTCAAAATGAGGGAACGTGGCGGCGGAAACGGTTCGGTCTAAAGCACAAATAAAAGCCATACTTTGGCATCAATACAATTGATCGAGACCATGAAAGCGTCTCGAAAAACTCTAAAGTAATTCAAATATTCATTACAAGTTAAAAGCTCTTTGATGAGTCTAAGCCCGATTCATCCCTACAAGCGGCAACTTTGCTAAAGAAAACTAAGATACATAATCAAACTAATGTGTCTGTCATGGCAAGAAAGGGATACTTGGAAACCTCGAGTCACTCCAAGCCACTCGTCTTGGCCTCTCCCTTCTTCTTCCCCCTCGAGTCTTTCTCTTACGAACCGGAAAAATGTCGGTATTCCTCCTACCAAGCTCTGGTATAGGAACGGGGTCTATCAAACCGGCCTCTGTCGGGGCCTTAGTAGCCACTAGCGTCATCCCTCATCTCCTGTAACCTAGCCGGTAACATAGGAGCCCTCCTCTCCTGTCTCTTGACGTAAGCCTCATAATCAGTCCACGGCGTCTCCGCTCTGTCATGAGGATTGGCCCTCGCCTCGGCCCTCCTCCTCTCAGAAATAGTCCGGTCCCCCGCACCCATAATGGCCTCACGCCGTCTCAAAATAGCCACCTGAGTCTCTCCTAGATGTCCCTCGTACCAATCCAGGTACCAAGTGGTCGAGAACACCGGTCTCGGACGCTGAGAATGACCCGAGGAGGAAGGGCATCATACCTCCATACTCGGGAAAGAAATGGAAACACCGAGGGATCATCCATGGAAACGAGGAGCCACCACCCTGGTGGCTACATCATCAAAACCCTCCAAAGGAACCTGCTCCAAGCCAAAGCTGTCTCGGGACCGAGCCGGAATGTAGAAAGCTGGGCGAGAAAGCCCGGAAGCATAACCACATGGGATCCGTCCTGAAGCACTCTGCGAGTCTCCACCCGCCAACGAGGCACCAACCATCGATATCTTCGGTCGGCGACCCGCCATCCAACGCTCCCACGAGCCACGATCCTCAAAATCTACATCGACACCTCTCCTGGCAAAAGTCCAAGGCACGATCATATCAGAGGTTTCCCGAAGAACCCCCAAACGCTCCATCGGCCACGGGGTCAAGAGAAACGGGCTGCCCCGTGCATATACCGCCGTCCGGTAGCTAATGCATCGAGAGCATGAAAAGTCTCCCCAAGAATCAAAGGAACGACATCTACGCCGGGCGACGATGAACGACAACATCCGGCAGAGATCGATGGCAAATCCCGAAGGAATAGACCATGAACAAAGTGCCGAACATGCAAAGTGCAAAGGCATCCCAATAGGCGTCATCCACCAAGCCTAAGCCCCTAAATCTGTCGGGAAGACCGGAAATATCAAAATGGTCGGGACCGCGGATCATGCCTCGTGCTTCCTCAGGGAAAGATGAAGAAGGTTGCACAACTTGTCAACAAAAGAAGCTCCGTCGGACAAAGGAATTGCTATCTCCTCCACCTCCGGACCTCCAAGCAAGGCCCGAAATTCTTCCACAGTCGGAACAATCTCGTTGAAGGAAAGGCAAAAGACATGCCTTCTAGTATCCCAAAACGAAGAAGAAGCCCTTAAGAGGTCATAATCCGGAACCAATTCTTTGAGAGACCACAAGCATCGTACCTTGTACCGTTCTTCAAAGAAAGACCTTCTCTCATGCATAATTTCCCGGGACCAATCCTTGAACTTGTTGAAAAATGACATTTGGGACTCTTGGGACAATTTTGAGGGAGCTTTTCTAAGGCTTCCCATGGTTTTTCTCTCTTCCTCCCGAAAATGGCCGTTTGGTGAAGGTTGAAGAAGATATTTGAATTTGAAATAAAGCAAGACCAGGTCTGAGCCAAAATTAAAGGACAATGTCAGATGCTGCTCCTATCCGCGCGGATGGGATTGCTTTCCCAAAAAAAAATTGCAACAGTCCAAGCTGCTACACCAAAAGAGGAATATTCTGTCCCGGTTGCTCGAAATCAGTGCAAAAACCTCCCCAAACCAGTCCAAACACCAAACACCCTTGCAAAAAAAAAAACCAAGGCTCATGCAACACTGCATTCATATTGCATCGCATTCATAAAATAAAATCCTAAATTATTACATTCCAAAAAAAAAAAAGAGAGTGTACATAAAACAAAAACAAACAAACATAAATAAAATCCTAAATTATTACATTCCAAAAAAAAAAAAGAGAGTGTACATAAAACAAAAACAAACAAACATAAATAAAATCCTAAATTATTACATCCAAAAAAAATGTGCATAATCTGTACAAATCTAAATCTCAAAAAAAAAAATCAATCAAAAAAAAAAAGATCAATCGGAGTCTCCAGCACCCGATGTCTCCCCCCGGCCCCTCTTGCGACTCGGGCCCGCCTCGTCAGGAGCCCTGAAAGTCTCGGGCTCAGAATCGTCCTCATCTCCAGAAAGAGGCTCGTCGGGGCCAACCGGCACACTCTGATAGGGTAAACCCAGATCCCTGAAGAAATCGTACCCGAAGGTGAAGGCGTCCGACTCCTGAACGTACGGGGACGACCCACCATGCCGCCAGATGTGTCCCTGCCCCTGCGGATCCCCGAGAATGACGTGATCCGAAGGCAGCGCCGCGCGGTGATCTATAAGAGGGGAAAGAGGGGTCTCCGAGGAAGTCTCCGACGGAATAGGAGAGGCCTCTCGTCTGACAGGCGCCGGCCGTGGTCTCCTCGCCCTAGCCTGAGGTGCCCCGCAAGCAACCATCCTCCGTATGAATCTCTTAGCCCCGATCACTTGCTTCGTCAGTGTCTCGACGACCACCTCCGAAAACTGCACAAAAGCAAAAGCGTCAAAAAAAAAAGTGATGCTAAAGATGATGAAACAAAAGAAAGAAAAGAAAAAGAAAAGGTGAAGCCATACCTTCATATCCGGACGAGGCCGGAAAGCTCGTGGAAGCCGCTCGGGCTGAGGGATCTGCACCCTCAATCGGACCCCATCCTGGATGTAGGAAAAATCCGTCCGAGGGTACCGCGGGATCCCAAGCCCCTCCCTCTCCAAAACCTGAGGCATCCTCAGCCTCCTCAAGACGAACGTCGCATATGGCTCGATCGCCACGAAGTCAGAAGTGCTTGCTGCTCGGTAATCGTCCCAGGTCACGGACCGATCGCTCGGGTGCATCATGTCGGCGGGAGGCTCCACCGGTGTCCTCAAGGCGAGTTCACGCCATGCCGGCGCGTCACCCTCTCTCCCGAGATAATAGGCGTCGCAAGTCGGGCCCCTCAAAATCCTCCGCTGCACTTGTCCAGGACCTCAGCGCCCTTGGCTGCGCTACCTCAAAGCGATCCCGGGGAAGAATATCATCCCTCATCTGTCTCGGCCTCCGTCAAAGGAAGGCAATCCGCGTACACGAGAGTCGTACGCCTCTCTGGAGCCTATCTTCTCCCGGGCATGCTTGGACCAAGGCTGCGTGGCCGGATACGCCCGGCGTACGCCTCGGGCTGCCTCCACACCGTGACGTGGAAAAACTCCAACGCCCATACTGCGAAAGGTAAAAATCCAATCAACCCGGTGCAAATAAAAGTGCGTGCTCAAAGGAAAGAGGGAAAGCAAAAAGAGAGCTTATACCTCCAGAGCAAACTCGAAGCGATACGGGGAGCTCACGACCTTCCATTTGTATCTATCAGAGCGAAATGCAGCTCGGCCCGGCCCGGCCTCCCCCGGGAAATATCTCCAACCGTCTCCATGTCCTCTAAGGACCTCGGCAAGGCAAAGACCGCCGTCCCTCGGCATGACCAAGAGCGTGCTCGAGAAAGTAAACCACGGGAAGGCCCTGGCAATCTGATCGGCGCTAAACCTATCCTCCCGACCTCGTAACTCGCTATGGTCTCCACGATCTTGCCATAGACCACGGCATACTCCATCCCCATCCCCTTTTTGGGAATAGGGGAAAATCCAAGAAGAGCACAACGAGATCGGCATCGCCGTAGCCATCTCTCCACTCGATGCTTTGCGTCCATTAAAGGGACGGACCCGTGATCGCGGCATAGTCGGAAGGCGTAACGGTCGCCTCGCCCCGAGAAAAGTGGAAGGTGTGGGTCGCGTCCCACCGGTCTTTGCGCCGAGCAAACATCAAGCCCTTGCACTTAGGGAACTTGACCAGTCCCCTCAAGCACTCGACAAACTCCCAGAGCCCCGTCTCGACAACGATCTGTCTCGGACTCGGCAAAGCTCCTCGGCCCGCATCCGGAAGCCGATCCCACAAATCAATCACAGACTCCACCGATCCTCGAGTCTTCATCTTGTTCAGCTGCTCCGTCACAAAACGGTTTCCGCCCTGTAAAAAAAAAAAAGAGAGAAAATGTCAAAAGATTGCATTTGCATAAAAAAAAATTCGACAGCATAACAGCATACAATGAGCATAGCCCCATTTTTCTCGCATGAAATAAAACAATTTTCAGCAAGTCCCAATGCATTCAAAAAAAAAGAGAGGATGCATTCCTACGGGAGTAAAAACTCCGTCCCATTTTTTTAAAAAAAAAATGCATACATGCATATCATCCATCTTACATGCAACGGGAGGAAAAATCCGTCCCACTTTTCAAAAAAAAAATCCTAAACATACATCTCATATTGGCAAAATGCCCATTCTTTCGAAACAAAATGCATGCATTGCATCATCATCAATATCAAAATTCAATTTCAAAAAAAAAAATCATCATCAAGAACATGCAATATTCAATTTCAAAAAAAAAATCACAATTCTTCGAATTTTCACATGCAATTTTCGAATTAAAAAAAAAAAATGTGGCGAAAATGCCAATTCTTTTCCCAAGCAAAATGTACATTTTTGGGACACTCACAAATTCATTGCAACATTGCATATCATCAATATCAATATTCAATATTCAAAAAAAAAAATTTCAAAAATCACCCAAAAATTTCAAGCAAGAAATCGACAAGAGGATCAAGAGGATTCGAAATATACCGTTCGGAGATGCGGATCCGAGGCCCAATGTTGCCAAGCATCGGGGTAATGCTCCTCCGCAACCGATTGCGAAAGATTGTAATGCCTCCTCATCCGGACGAGCTCCAATCGCCTCTCCGCTACCGGACCACGTCCTTGGCCTTGAAAAGCGCCTTCCCCGTGTTCCATTGCTCAAAAAATCGAAGAAATCGGACAAATTTTGAAGCTTAAGTAGCCAAAAATGGCGGAATGCCGTCTCTCTCTCTCCCTGCTCTCGGAATTTCGAAAAATTGGAGGAGGAAGAAGAAGGGCGTTGGCCCCATTAAATACCCCGACTTTTCATCCCTATCCGCGCGGATAAGTTTGTCAGGGTCAAAATGACCCTTTTGCCCCTTAAAATTCCAGGACTCTGCAATTCAATCCCCAACTTGACAAAGTTAACCAAAGTTAACCAAAGTCAGCCCCTTGTCAAGAAAATCTTCCCCGGCAGTCAAACGTAAGACCGAGTGACCCGAGAAAGATAACGAGATCCCGTATCTTTCATCAAAATCTCCCCCGGCAGTCAAACGTAAGACCGAGTGCCCCGAGAAAGATAACGAGATCCCGTATCTTTCATCAAAATTACCCCCGGCAGTCAAACGTAAGACCGAGTGACCTGAGAAAGATAACGAGATCCCGTATCTTTCATCAAAATCATCCCCCGGCAGTCAAACGTAAGACCGAGTGACGAGAAAGATAACGAGATCCCGTATCTTTCATCAAAATTACCCCCGGCAGTCAAACGTAAGACCGAGTGACCCGAGAAAGATAACGAGATCCCGTATCTTTCATCAAAATCATCCCCCGGCAGTAAAACGTAAGACCGAGTGACCCGAGAAAGATAACGAGATCCCGTATCTTTCATCAAAATTACCCCCAGCCGGTCAAACGTAAGGCCGAGTGCCCGAGAAAGATAACGAGATCCGTATCTTTCATCAAAATCATCGGCGGCAGTAAAACGTAAGACCGAGTAACCCGAGAAAGATCACGAGATCCCGTATCTTTCATCAAAATTACCCCCGGCAGTCAAACGTAAGACCGAGTGCCCTGAGAAAGATAACGAGATCCCGTATCTTTCATCAAAATCATCCAACGGCAGTCAAACGTAAGACCGAGTAACCCGAGAAAGATCACGAGATCCCGTATCTTTCATCAAAATTACCCCCGGCAGTCAAACGTAAGACCGAGTGCCCTGAGAAAGATAACGAAATCCCGTATCTTTCATCAAAATTACCAGGCGAGTCAAACGTAAGACCGAGTGCCGAGAAAGATAACGAGATCCGTATCTTTCATCAAAATTACCCGGCGATCAAACGTAAGACCGAGTGCCCTGAGAAAGATAACGAGATCCCGTATCTTTCATCAAAATCACCCCCGGCAGTCAAACGTAAGACCGAGTGACCCGAGAAAGATAACGAGATCCCGTATCTTTCATCAAAATGTCCCCGGCGATCAAACGTAAGGCCAGTGCCCGAGAAAGATAACTTGAAATCCCGTATCTTTCATCAAAATTACCCCCGGCAGTCAAACGTAAGACCGAGTGCCCCGAGAAAGATAACGAGATCCCGTATCTTTCATCAAAAAATCTCCCCCGGCAGTCAAACGTAAGACCGAGTGCCCCGAGAAAGATAACGAGATCCCGTATCTTTCATCAAAATTACCCCCGGCAGTAAAACGTAAGACCGAGTGACCCGAGAAAGATAACGAGATCCCGTATCTTTCATCAAAATTACCCCCGGCAGTCAAACGTAAGGAGTGCCGAGAAAGATAACGAAATCCCGTATCTTTCATCAAAAAAAATCTCCCCCGGCAGTAAAACGTAAGACCGAGTGCCCTGAGAAAGATAACGAGATCCCGTATCTTTCATCAAAATCTCCCACGGCAGTCAAACGTAAGACCGATTTCCCAGACAAATACGTCTGATTTTCCCCAGCAAAGGCTAACGAAATCCCCAACAAAGTTAACGGAATCCCAAAAGCCAGCGGAATCTTGAGTAGGGTTCGAACTACGAAAGGGCTTGATTCCCACTAGGGATACGTAGGTAGCCTATCATTAGGTCCAGCCCCTCGACCAAAACGGTCACCCTATCCTTCGGCAGCAGACAAAGTCCACCGAAAGGCCATTTCAAATTAAGGTCCGAGGCGCCTAAAAAGATCATCATCATTAAGGTCCGAGGCGCCTAAAAAGCCATCATCATCAAAGGTCCGAGGCGCCTAAAAAGCCATCATCATTAAGGTCCGAGGCGCCTAAAAAGCCATCATCATCAAGGTTCGAGGCACCTAAAACGCCATCTTCAAGGTTCGAGGCACCTAAGACGCTATCACTAGAAAGCGATAAATCGCAATCATCCCCAGCAGAGACCAAAAATGGTCATTCCTATCCCCAGCAGAGCGGATACCCATCAGACCGAAAATGGTCATCTCCTATCCCCAGCAGAGTTTCTTTCCAGCAAACGACTGTAGAACTCGCTCATCAGGTTCGAGGCACCTAAAACGCCATCTTCAAGGTTCGAGGCACCTAAAACGCCATCTCCAAGGTTCGAGGCACCTAAAACGCAGGTTCGAGGCACCTAAAACGCCATCATCTCCGGGGTCAAAGACCCGAACTACGACTGGCTTGATTCCCATTCGGGATACGTAGGTAGCCTATCGCTAGGTTCAGCCACCCGATCACTCGATCATCCTGCCAAATATGGAGCCTTACTCTTATCGACGACCCCGCTTCCTTCGAAAGCGCCGTCGCCGAGGGGCTACTGTAAGTGCTCCAATTTGAGCTTGTTAGAATTTTCGTTAGAAAATTAACGAAAGTTATAACATTTCTAACAATTCCTAACTATCCTAACATTTCTAACAAAGTGAGGGTAAAATGGGCATTGTTATTTAAGGTTAAACCTTGAAAAGAATCTTAAAAAAGAAAAACAAAAGAAGAAAACCAAATATAGCAATCTTTGGAAACATAAGCTGTTTGCCTAATTTGAATTTTGAAAAAGATTATTCCCCTTGTCCAAAGCTGGAGCTGCATTTAATGAACAGTGCACGCCAAGCATTCCCATCCGCGCGGACATCTTTGTCAATTTCAGAGGGCTATAAATTGAGCCCTCCAGTCACAGAAATAAAAGGGAAGAACACAAATGCAACGAAGTTCTGGCGAAATATAGAGAGAAAACAGTGAGAATTCTCAAGAATTGTCACCTTTTTCTTTCCAATCTTTCCCAACTCATACTCATCCACTCACTCTCATATTAAAGCCCTAAACACTCATACACTCAAGCCAAACACTCAAGAACACAAGGAAGATTGGTAAACCCTCTTCTTCCTAACCCTAAATCTCATCCATGCATGCATCTTCTAACTACAAAATGTAGTTCTTTCATCTTCTTTCTCTAGATCTAAGAAGATCACCATGGAAGACCATCTCCATGGATGATCTTCTACAAAGATCAACATTATTTTCAAAGCTTTTCTTTCTTACTTGCAAAAATGCACTTTCAAAACCCTAAAAAACCATTTTCAAGCACTAAATCTTGATTTCAAAGGGTAAAATCCCCCTCCCCAAGCAAATGAAATGCTTAGTCCTAATGTACCCCAAGGATGGTTTGGTATAGTTGATTCACCACTAAAATGTCTAGTGATCACTAACCAAAACCTAGGGAAATGGGGACAAGCATGGATGCAAAACCCCCTTAAAATCATATTTTCTTTCTTGAGAAGTTGCTGTCCAGTAGCAAATTTCTCAGACCTCAGTCCATGGTCTTAATTTTTGGACACAGATGAACTTGGAATTTGGTGTTGACTACAAAACACTTTTTGTAGCCAACATCCAGAGCTTTCCAGACATATTTTTACCTTATTTTTTGGGTGAGTAAAACTCCTCTTTTCAATTTTTCTTTCAGAGGCTAGTTCATCAGCTTCTGGGAATCCAGATCTCATATCTGAGGTTTCCAGAAGGTTTTGACCCCTCAAATCTTCTCCAAAATGGAAATTTCTTTCACACAAAGTTTATTCAAAGAGTCTAGAGAAACTTTCATTCTCTGAGTTCATCCAGATTATGAAGTTTTAGGACCCTTGAATCTATTTCAAAATCAGGTGTCTGCTGCCATTTTCTTCTGGCAGAAGTGACTTCTCAACTTCAAAAGGTTTTTTGAGTACCAAATCTCAAACCAAAAATTCTCCAAAAAATCATAGGATCAGTTTAAAGTCTTAAAAAGACATCCCAATTTTTACTTTTTCCAGTTTCAACTTATTTTGGCCAAAACACACACACACACACACACACACAAATGATTTTCAGCTTGGAAGACTCGTTTTACGAGGCGCGTCGGGTGCACACTAACGTCCTTCCCGACGCGTAACATGACCTCCGAACCTAAATCTCTGATCTCGGGCTTTTTTCAAAGTTTTGCCCTTCAAAATTAAAATGGCGTGGCGACTCCGTTTTTTCCGGTTTTATTTGGTTTTTCAAAGAAACGCAAAAATTGAATTTTTCCCGCGAAAAAGGCAACAACATCGTCACAGGTGTAGCGAGTTATTTAAATTAAAAGTCTCTACAAAACCGTCTGTCTTCTTCATACCCACCAAAACAAACCATTTTCTTTCTTTCTTTCTTTCTCAGTCCCCCAACAAAACAAACCCTTTTCTTTCTTTCTTTCTCAGTCCATCTCTCATCTATCTCTCTCAAATCTAATTCCTCTGTCAAAATGGATCAATCGCCGCCTCATATCATACCTGGTCCCGCTGGTGACGCACAGGCCGCCATGCGTCGGCATCGCATCGGAAAAGCTCATGTCTCTCAGGCCGCTCAGTCGACCCAAGAGGCCATACGTAAAAAGCTTGAAGAGCTGGTGGAGGATGATGATTTCCAGGGCAAAGCTTGACTTTCTGCAATGGACTATCTCACTAGAGAGGGTACATTTTATCCGTTGAAAATGATCAAGGAAAAATGCAAAAAATATGAAAGGGTGGAACAGGTATAATATTTTACATTAATTATAGTTAATGTTGAAATTTACAAATAATTGGTCATTATATTTTTGTTCTATTAGGTTGTTGTGGCTGTGAAGGAGTTCACACCAAGTGGTCATGGCTCTGTGCATTTGATTTTGAAGGATCCTACTGATACCATTGATGCTTACATTGCTGACAAAGTGATGAGGGAAAGTGAGGGCGGAAGTGACATAGGTGTTGGTGTTTTTCTTATACTTACTCAGGTATGAAATATTTTTTTTAACAACATTACACTCCCTAAGGTTATATTTCTTAACATTTTGTTCTAAATGTTTTGTTTTGTTGATCTATTAGGCTGTTGTTTGGGCCCCCTCACGCTCAAAAAAAGTACTTAACATTGTTACTTCCAATGTTTCTAAGGTATTCCCTAAGAATTGTTAAGTTAATTTGTTGGACATGTAATATTTGGATTTCTGTCTAATTTAATATGTATCGGAATTTATGTAAAATTTTCCTATGTGATCGGGCTGTGGTCACTGAATTTTTTGGATTTAATGTAAGATTTCCTATGTGGCCGGGATGTGGCCACTAACTTGACAATATATTTTTTTTGTGATGTTATTTTAGTTTTTTTAAAATTATTTTGTACAGTTTGTGTTTGATTTTGTTGCAATTATTCATTACATATTTTTTTAACACATTCAAAAAAAAAATTGAAAGAAAAACTTAATTCAGCAACATGTCATCATTTGTTTTAAAACATGTAAAAAAAATATTTTAAATTTTTTTTGATGTTACTACGAAGCTATTTTGAGCAACAATTTGAAGCTGATTTAATTGTCCAAATTAAAATTTAAAAGTTGTTATTGTTACACCATTATATGTACTTCAAGTAACAATTTTTAGATATTCATTATGATATCTAAATTAACCTATAATTATTGCTCAAAATACCTTCGCGAACGAAATTTTTTTTTTGATTCATCTTCCTCCTATTAGCCGTTCTTCTCTCTCCAATTTGTTTATGGGATGTTCTTTGTTGTTGCTTAAATGTGTTGCTTTGTTGGATTTGTGGGCTAGGAAAGAGGGTTTATGGGCAGATTTAAGAGGGGGTTGTGGTGAGGTGGTGCTAGTGTGGGTTGGGAAGTAGGGTTATGTGTTGCTTTGTTGGATTTGGGGTTTCTCCCAAACCCATTTCTCAGATCTCGAATTTTGCCCACCACCCGTTTGAGAAATTACCCCAAAAACGCTTCTCTCAAGTTGTGAAATCAATTTGAGTAGTAATTCTTTTTGTCTCAAGAAGTTGATGGTTTACTGTCCGACTCCTTTGACAATCTAACATGGAAGGAAATCCTCATTATTGGTGTTGATTGAATCACTTTGCTTGGTAGGATCAATCAGTTACTCTAGTTGCAATTTTATCATTTATCCAGACACCAAAGGTCTTTTTGGATGTTTAGCTACTTTGCTGGTTAATAAAAATGGTGACTTTTATATATTTATTTAATTAAAAAAAAACTATTAACATCTAAGGTCAATTCTTTCAGCACATTAGGCTTTTTTGCGTTTGTTATGTGTAGTTTTCATGCAGACTTCCATAACCATCTTTTCCTTGAAAATTCATGCAGTCTGGTTCATTTGGTGTTGGATATTCAGCTTTTAGATGACTGTTGGAATTTCTTCCTTGATTTTTTATAAAGAGCAAATGGACTAAAACATGTTTTTTTGGTGTGCTATAGTTAGAATGGTTTGGAAGGATGAGTATCTCAAGTGTTTCTTAGAGACTTGTATCGAGGAGGTTAATAGAAAAGGTAGAAAAGGATCAAGTCTTTATCCAGAATCATGGACAAAAGTGGGTGAAGTTTTGAAAGATAAGTGCAACTTTGATGTTAATCAAAGGCAAATGAAGAATTGCTACGATTACTTGAAGGGAAAGTACTCCGGTTGGGTGTACTTAACTAAAAAAACTGGTAATGTTTATAACCCCGCAACAAACAGTTTCAACCTGACTGATCAAGAGTGGGAAGAATTTTTTAAGGTGTGTCTTTTTCTTATATGTTAATAGTGACAACATATGTCTCATAAACATATATCTTATTTTTTAATTTTGTTTTGATGCAGGGTCATCAAAAAGCAAAGTCTTTAAAAAATTCAAACCTTCCTTTTCCTCACCTTTGTACAGCACTTTTTGAGGGGGCTGCTGCCACTGGTGATAGTCAGTGGACGCCCAGCTCAAATTATCCAAGACCTCGTGATTCATCTTCTTCTTTCACTTCTCCGAATACTCAACTCCTCCAGCTTGAAAATATTTTTATCGACTCTGAAGACGGTGGATTTCAAACCTCTCCTACTTCTGAAACCGGTAATTCCATGCCTCAATCCGGTGAAAAGAAAAAACAAAAAGCCTCAAGTTCTGATGACCAAGAAGGGGATAGGCATAAGAAGAAAAAACAAAAAGCCTCAACTAACATGACTCGACTAGAAGAAAAAATGGAGAGTGCACTAGATTCAATCATTAAGAGTAATGAAGGGCCTTCTTATGATGAGTGTGTTGAAAAGTTGAATGGAATTGGGTTAGTTTCAAGTAGTGGTATCTATATTGCAGCTTTAGGGGTATTTTGTGAGGGAGCAAACTATAGGAGGGGATGGATGGCTTTACCCGCGGATAATGTTGAGTTGATGACGAAGTGGATTGTTTCTGTTGGTACGAAGTTGGGATTTATGATATAACTTTGGTTAATGTTTATGCTTTTGGTATTGACCAATCTTTTGCAATGTGTAATATTAAACATGGATTTATGATATTTAGTTTAATGTTTATGGTTTTTGTCTAGATCAATCTTTTGTAGTAGAGTGTAATATTAAAAACATAATTTTATGGGACTCTTGTTTTGATATGAATGGAGTAGTTTTGTTCACTGATATGAATAGTCTTAACATTTTGTCTAGCTTGATAGCTACCTTCTTTTTCTGCTGTTCAAATCTAAGAAAATATACTAGGATTTTCTGGTTTAGCTTGGGGGAAGAAAGTAATAACACATAGAGGTCATTGGCATATAGAAAGCTCCTGCATAATGTTAAATGGGATAAAAGCCCTAGCTGGTGCTCTGGAAACAAACATTGTTCTGAAGTCTATTAATATACTCATCCCTGCTGATGTCTTAACTCCTCCAATGCACTTCAATTTTTCTTCAAAAGTTAAGTTGGTGAATAATGTTACACATTATTTATTATATAAGTTAAATGAAATATTTACTAATTTATTTGAGAATGTATATACAGGTTAAACATGGACTATTTTGAACAACTCAAAATCATAATGATCATTTATATATATATTCGTTATGTTCGACCAAGACAAATGAAGCGTAAAAGGGATAATACATCATCTATGTCCGGACATGACTACACAATGGAGTTACTTGCAGGCACGGACAGACAATGTATTGAATTATTACGCATGTCAAAAGATGCATTTATCCATTTATGTGCACATTTTAGAGAGAAAGGGTGGTTAAAGAACAGTAAGCACATAACTGTCAAGGAGAAAATGGCTATTTTTCTATTGATTATAGGACATAATGAACGTTATGTAGTGGTGAAACGTAGATTCCAACATTCATTGCAAACAATTCACCAATATTTTCATGAGGTTTTGGATGCAATGATGGAGTTTGCAAAAGAAATTATTGTGCCTACGTCATATAATTTGAATCCTGACATTCCCGGGAATAATAGGAGACTGCGAAGGATTTTTAAGGTACATAATTATTTATTCGTTTACATACGTCTAACACACATTATATGGAAATATTTCTTAACATTTCGTTAAATGCAGGGAGCGGTCGGTGCTCTTGACGGAACATTGATATCAGTTGTTGTTCCTGTTGAAAAACAAACTCTATATAGAGGAAGGGGAAGAGGTGAATGCTATCAAAATGTGTTGGCCATATGTGATTTTAACATGATTTTCACATTTGTTCTAGCTGGATGGGAAGGGGTAGCACATGATTCCAGGATATTATCGGAGGTTGTTGTTGATCCAAATAATGGCTTTCCTATTCCTCCTCCAGGTATTATTTATATCGTAGATAAATATTATCTTTATGAATATTTTTTATATAAAATATTTTTCACATACTCATAATTATATGTGAATATTTTTTATATCGTAGATAAATATTATCTTTGTGATGCTGCATATACAAATACTCGAGGATTTATGGGTCCCTATCGTAATGTGAGATATTGGCTTGGAGACTTTCGTCGTACCCGTGCTACTAATAAGGAGGAAAAGTTCAACCATGCACATGCCAAACTCAGGAATGTCATCGAACGTTCTTTTGGCGTATTGAAAGCACGGTTTCCTATATTAAAGAGAATGGCACCGTTTTCCCTTAACGTACAAAGGGATATAACTATTGCATGCTTTGCGGTTCATAATTTTATCAGGAAAGAGCATATAAATGATGAATATTTTTCTAATTATGATGAAGCGGAGATGATTTTTACCGATGGTACCATGCACGAAGAAAATGAAGAAGAGATAGAAGGTGAAGAAAGAGAAGGGGGATATGCTTGTGCAGCAGATGTGCAATTTATGACCAATTTACGTGAAGAAATTGCAATTGAAGTCATGAATAGCATGTGATTATTTTATCTAGTATGTTGTGTTTTTTAACTCATTTTATGCAGTTTGGCTTATTAAACTTAATTTTCTATATTATTTGTAATCTTGAATAATGTTTTTATTTATCATTATGTTTTTTTTTTTTTACTTTACATTAGTGGTTATGAAAAAAAAAATTGTAATTCTGTTCAAATATTTAATACTTGAATGTAGCATTGATATTCAGCTTATTATTAATAAAGGCAGACAATTATATATTATTCAGAAGGCTAAAATGGTAAACACACACATTTCAGAAAACGACCCGTATGGAAAATCAAACGGCTTGCCTAATTCGATTCGAGCCTTCGACGCCTCTTAAAGATTCAGTCAATTTCAGAGGTGAAATCAGATTTCATCACTTAACACTTAAAAAAAACGAAAACCTCCTAACTTATCGTAACGATTCGAGCCTGAAACCTGATTTGCTACGTAGGCAACAACCTACAAAAGTTTAATGGATAATTTGATAATTAGTATTAGTGTATAAGTATTTTATATATTATGCTAAATTCTCACATATTTCCGAAATGGGATGGGGATATCACAATCTCCTCCACTCAAACCCTTGTCGTCCCGTCAAGATCAATCAATACCCAGATCGTACCCCCGGGCTAGCTCGCAATCCTTAATACCGGGGTTCTGCTCTGATACCATTTGTAACAACCCGAGCCGAAACCCGACCCGCTACGTAGGCACCACATATTGTCCCACTAACACTACCAGAAAAAGGTCATTTAGCGACGGAAATTTCTGCCGCTAAAATTAAATTTCCGTCGCTAAAATAAATCACCGACGGAAAAATTCCGTCGGTGGTCCGCCGCTACCAGCTCGTCGCAGTGCTCCGACGGGTCAATTTCCGCCGCTATTTTTTTCTTTTACCGACGGAATTTAATTCCGCCGGTGAATTAATGGTTTCAGCGACGGAAACTTTCGCTGCTATATTAATTTAATTTAATTAAATTTTCATTTCAGCGGCGAAAATTTCCGTCGCTATAATAAAAATTAATTTAATTAAATTAATTTCAGCGGCGGAAATTTCCGTCGCTGTAATAAAATTTAAATTAAAATTAAATTATTTCAATGGGCGGAAATTACCGTCGGCGAAATTATTTAATTTTAATTTAAATTTTATTACGGCTGACGGAAGTTTCCGCCGCTGAAATCAAAAATTAAATAAAAATTAAATGATTATAGCGGCGGAAATTCCGTCGCTGAAATTAATTTAATTAAATTAATTTTTATTACAGCGACGGAAAATTCCGCCGCTGAAATTAATTTATTTAATTAATTTTTATTTCAGCATTAATTAAAAAAAATAATTTAAAATATCAATAAACCAAAATTTTTTGTACCTGATATAACATTTCAATTTATAAAACTAAAACTATAAAAACTAAAATTCAAATATCAGCGTACCAAATAAAAACTAAATACCACCGTACCAATTCGGGAGGGGGAGAGGGGGGGAGGGGGGAGAGGGGGGAGAGGGGGGGAGAGGGGTGGAGCGGGGGGAGAGGCGGGGTGGGGCTCCCGCGGGTACCAAATGTCTCAAATGTTTACAAACAAGTATAAATTAATACAAAAATGTCTAAAAATCCGCAATCAACCCTGGGGGACGCGGAAATTACCACAGGAGTCTGGCCGAGATGAGCCATCAACGGCGCCAATTGTCTTTGAGTCTCGCATGTTGTCTTTGAATCTCCGCATGACGTCGATCGTTCTCCTCCCGCATCCGCGTACGAACCGCAAAGCATCCGCAAGCTTTGCCCGTTCGCGTTTCTCCTCCTCCAACGCAGCCTCCGAGTGTCGACCCTCGGATCATGAAACGTGGGCCGGGCAACATTTCGCCAAACGGCCGGCCGACATCGATGGGCATTGCCGCCCGTAATCCCCATCCCTAACACTCGGGCTCCTCTCCTTGGATGTCCCTGAGAGGTGACCTCGTGCCAAACATCGTGCACGAAGGGGACGGGCTCGCTGGGAGGCGTTCCTTCTGAAACAACGGCGGCTTGATATGCGGCTGTCAAAATAAAACAAACAATTATAATCATATACACAATGTAAGGTACATAAATAAATTTACATATTCAAAATCAAGTCATTTAATGATAGTTTACTTACAAAGGCATTAGCAGATCGATCGTCAACCCATTGCGGAGGTTGATCGGGCGGCTTGTAGAATTCCGAATATGGGTGCTAGCGTAAACATCCACAAAAGCGATATTCGGACCATGCTCCCTTTCCTATAAATAAAATAAGCGAGATTATTACTTTGAAATTGTATAAATGCAACATTTAAACTGATTTAAAAGCATGCATACACTACATTTACACTAAAACTATGGATTTCATAGCATCAACATGGCTCCCAGCTAACATATGTACATAAACCTATTTAAAAGCATCCATACACTACTACATTTAAATTAACATACATACCATGCGGTCGTGATGCTCGGCGACCGTGAGCGTCCCCATGGTATGCATCGCCGCCGACCCCTGGGAGCCTGCTCTATTGGCCTTGGCCTGTTCGAATATAGCCTTCGCCGCATCCGACCCCCAATATTCGCAAAATTGAGGAAACACCTCATCGGTCATAAAAGTAGGACACAAGGGCTGTTCTCCCGCCGCGAGCCGAGTAGTATAATAATTTTTCTTCGTGGTACCTATAAAAAATATGAATATCTCATAAACATATAATGATGACATTATAAAATTAAAAGAGTATAATCATTGTTAATTAAACTAATTAAGGATAGATAAATATATTACAAATAAAATCCTTAAATAGCTTGTGAGCCTGCTCATCGAAAACATATCTAGCCGTCGCCTCGCTGATGTCTGGCGCCCAATAATATTTAGCCTACAACATATAATGATAACATTACAAAACTAAAAGAGTATAATCATTATTAATTATAACATTTTAATAACAAACTAACATTTAAGTTTTAAATAAAAACCATTAACACATTACCTTAAACTCATCCCACGCATCGTCCTTCTGCCTCTGTGGCAATTTTTTTTTCGATTGGGCCCAAAACTCGGTCATTTTCGAGACCGCCGGTATTGCCGAGATCTTAGTCCCCTTTGTGGTGGGGTATCCACCTACAAACCTGCCAAGTATATTTATACAATAACATTTTAACTTAAATAATGAATTATATATAAAGCAAAAAGGAACCAACTTATATCAAATTAATGAAGAGTTACTTACTGGTCATAAAGTGATGATATCCGGACAAATATCCTCCCTTCAGAATCGACAGTAGTCTGAGTACCGGCCCCAGAGGTGGAGCTAGTACTACTGCGTGAAGGGTCGACATCATCGCTATCGGATCGGGACGATTGCGTCCCAGTACCCTATACCCTATACCCTATACCCTATACCCTATACCCTATACCCTATACCCTATACACTATACACTATACACTATACCCTATACCCTATACCCTATACCCTATACACTATACCCTATACCCTATACCCTATACCCTATACCCTATACCCTATACCCTATACACTATAGGGTTTAGGGTTTAGGGTTTAGGGTTTAGGGGTTAGGGTTTAGGGGTTAGGGTTTAGTGTTTAGGGTTTAAGGTTTAGGGTTTAGGGGCTAGGGTTTAGGGTTTAGGGTTTAGGGTTTAGGGTTAAGGTTTAGGGTTTAGGGTTTAGGGTTTAGGGTTTAGGGGTTAGGGGTTAGGGTTTAGGGGTTAGGGTTTAGGGTTTAGGGTTTAGGGGTTAGGGTTTAGGGTTTAGGGGTTAGGGTTTAGGGGTTAGGGGTTAGGGTTTAGGGTTTAGGGTTTAGGGTTTAGGGTTTAGGGTTTAGGGTTAGGGTTTAGGGTTTAGGGTTTAGGGTTTAGGGTTTAGGGTTTAGGGTTTAGGGTTTAGGGTTTAGGGGTTAGGGTTTAGGGTTTAAGGTTTAGGGTTTAGGGTTTAGGGGTTAGGGTTTAGGGTTTTGGGTTTAGGGGATATAAGAATTGCAAGGGTTCTTGTAGCTATTCCCAAATTGGTAAATTGCGTACAATTTTAAATTTTTAATCCAAAATAAAACAAAAACAAGATTAGTCCAAAACTAGGAACTAACCAACTATTAGACAACACTCTGGAGATTATTGTCTCATAAGTCATAACTAAGATATCCAGAAAACAAAGACCCACATCATTACTGCTGAGCACACTGCACTCTCTGGCCCCCACCACCGTGCATGTCATCATCTACATCGTAAGCTTCAATGTTGACATCGTGAAGGGTTGTCTCCTCGCACTCATCAAGCTCCATATCTGTCATCTGCGATGAAGGCTTAGGAGGCAGCACACCCTCTAGGGCCTTGTATTGTTCGGAAGTCAAGGAATCTGGGATGTCGACCGAGAAGTGGATGTATAATTTGCCCCTCATGAATGGTCTTTGGTACATTGGCATCCCTTCGTCATTTATTGCCTTGAATTGATCTGGCTTAACAACTTCTCCAGGTTGGGATTTGATGAGGAGCTGCCTGTTATCTAGATGAGTCAAGATAAATTGGAAGCCACATAATGCCTCAGTAAGGGTCAACGCGTGCTCAACAAATATGTCATTACCCTTTCGCTTGAACTTTGGGTGCTCTTTTACATTTGTAGTACAAAGACTATGTCTCCAAGAAGAGTGTCGGGAGCTTCACTCGGCTTCTCCTGAGAATGTAATTTTCTGTCCATTTTGCATACCCTTCTCCACAACCACTTCCAAGACCTTCTTCTCCTGTACAACCTTTTCGCCCTTGCATTGTGGGCAGCGGTCCTTGTCATTGATAGGGTATATGGTATAGGGTATAGGGTATAGGGTGTAGGGTATAGGGTATATGGTATAGGGTGTAGGGTATAGGGTATAGGGTATAGGGTATAGGGTATAGGGTATAGAGTATATAGTGTATAGGGTGTAGGGTATAGTGTATATTATATAGGGTATTAGGTTTAGGGTTTAGAATTTATTTATTTTTTCAAAAATAATATTTATTGACTCATATTTATTTTTTTGAGAGTAATTTAAAATAACTTTCATATTTTATATAAATAAAAATAATGGCATTATAAAATTAAAATTAATAAATATTTATGATTTATTTATTTTTTCAAAAATATCATAAATATTTATGATATTTTAATGTTTTTTAGTTTGTTATTTTGTTAATTAGTTCTAAAAATAAACAAAAATTACATTTTATTATCGGCTAATCGGAATATTTAAAGTCGCCGATAAATAAAAAAATATTAAATTATCAGCGGCGGAAATATTCCGTCGGTGTTTAATAAAAAAAAACATTTAATTTCACCGTCGGAATTTTTCCGACGCTAATAAATTAAAAAAATTAATTATTTAGCGTCGGAAATATTCCGTCGGTGTAATATTTCAAAAAGAAAAATAAAAAATATTTTAATTTCACCGTCGGAATATTTCCGACGCTGATAAATAAAAAAATAAAAAAATGATATATTTTCACCGGCGGAATAATTCCGTCGCTGATAAAGATTTAGCGGCGGAATATTCCGTCGGTAAATCAACCGCCAAATTAGCGGCGGAAATAAACGAATATTCGAGGAATATTCGTTTTAGCGGCGGAATTTAGCGGCGGAATTAAATTCCGTCGCTAAATTTGACGCCAAAAATATTCCGACGCTAAAGCCTATATTCCGCCGCTATTTAGCGACGGAATCTGTCCGTCGCTGATAATTCCGTCGCTAAATGACCTGTTTCTGGTAGTGTAAGCACCTCTTCATTTGGGTTAAATACAGCCCATCACAGACCTCCAAAAGTCCAATGAATGATTTGATAATTAGTAGTACTGCATAAGCATTATATATATCACGCTAAATAAGTAAGATGATTATGTACCTACATTAATGAGAAATAAATAGAATGATTATGGACCTACATTAATGAGAAATAAGCAGTGTTCTAAAACGGGCCTAGGCGGCGATTAGGCGCTGGGCGGTGACCAAACGTCGCGCCTTTTAGTAAATTGGCCAAATTAGGCGTCGGCGACATTAGGCGTGACTAGGCGCCATTAGGCGTTGACTAGGCGGGATAAACTCCAAGGCCACGACCGAAATAAGCTTGCTATCCCAGCTTCAGCCGTATATATATATACCCAGGCGCCACATTTTACTTTGTTTTTGTTTCAATGTGGGATAACCTCCTGCAAGGTCACGACCAAGGCCAAGGACGAGCCAAGGCAGACCGAGCCCAGGCGCCACATTTTACTTAGCTTTTCTTTCGATGTGGGATAACCTCCTGCAAGGCCACGGCCAAGGCCAAGGCAGGCCGAGCCCAGACGCCACATTTTACTTTGTTTTTCTTTCGATGTGGGACAACCTCTTGCAAGGCCACGACCAAGGCCAAGGCCGAGCCAAGGCAAGGCTAAGGCAAAGGCCGAGTCAAGGCAAGGCCAAGGCCGGCCGAGTCAAGGCTAATTTTTATTATTTTTGACAAATAATTTTTGGATATATATATAAATTTATGAAATATATTTAAATTTTGTCTTAGGCCCCGCTTAGACCCCTAGGCGTTAGGCCCGAATCCGTCGCCTAGCATCCGCCTAGCGCTTTTTAGAACACTGAAAATAAGTAGGATGATTATGGTCATTATATTTTCATATTTATATATAATAAAACAAGATATTTATTAGTGTTTATGTCTAAAATTTAACATGAAAATTCTTGTTGGTTACTCTAAGAATTTTAATTGGTGGAAGTAATGAGTTTTCTTGCGAGTTACTCTTTTAATTACTATATAAATGAGCTTAGACAAGCATTGTTTGTAAGCAACCTTGGTGGTTTTTTGTGAGATAAGGGAGAATCCGTAGAGAATAGTGAAAAAGCAAGTGAGATTTCTGAAAGCTTAAATGAATGGTTCGCTAGAATTTCAATAACATAACAATTACTTTCAAGTGAGGTAAGGGATTATAGCTCTGGTTAGGTATTTGATGTTTCGTTTCAATTCTTAGGTTTTCATAAATTTTATTGAAAATGTCCGTTCTTGAAAACCTTTAAAGTCAACCATGAGTTGATACTTGCTTTGAATCCGTCGAACAACGTATTTTGATAAAAATTAATATTTTTGATATCTCAACTTTTGTTGAATTCGTGTTAATATTCTTTTATACATGATCACTAAATTAAATAACTCATGTTAATGGGGGTATAGTTTGTAATTTGGCCTTTTAAGCAACTTTGTTCACTACTGAGTATTAGCGGCGGGGTGTTCCGTTATTACTGTTTTGTATTTGTACTCCTTGTGGGCTTTTGGTTTGTTAAGGTTGTTTGACCGTTTACGTGATCATAAATTCGTTAAAATATTCATTTTGTAATGATTTGATCATATTGTTAATTATTCCGTTTCACTCGTTTGAAAAATCTTAAAAATCATCGTTCAGTTACTCGTATTGTTAAATTGCTTCATTGCAAAAATTATTTGTTTTGCAATTACCTATTCTTAGTGACCGAAGGGGTCTGTATGTGAAGCTACTGAGCATTATTCGCTCACCCTTTTTTATTCTCTCTTCCTTTCAGGTAAGCATTAAGGATGAAGGATAATTGATTGTTAAGATAATTAGGTTTGAGAATGTTATTTTGTTATTTTATTTACTTAGGTATATAGGATTTGGCCGTTATTTCAGTTGAGATGTAACCCTAGATAATTTGAGTTAAAGAGTTTAAATTTTTGAATATATAATATATATGAGCATTTCAAGGTTGCATTAATAATACTTTGTTTCGAAAAGTGTGACATGCCCATAATTTGGGACCCTCAAAAACGGGTCCAAATTTTGGATCGTTACACTAACCGATAAGATGCAAGCAAATTAAAATATCTGAAATAACATACTCCCTCCGTCCCGCTAATATTAGCACACTTTCTTTTTTGGGCGTCCCGCTAATATCCGCACACTCCCAAAAAGGAAACTTTATATTAATAAAATATTCACCCAACCCCACTCATTCTCTCTCCTACATTATTTTAATACTCACAACACCATTATAATTTATTACACCCTCCACTCATTCTCTCTCCACTCATTCTTTTACACTCACAACATTTTATTAAAATATCATATTCCTTAATTCCCGCGCAAACAGTAACTGTGCTGATATTACCGGGACGGAGGGAGTATATCGGTAGTTAAATATTAAAATGGATGAGTTCCCTTTTACTCCCTTCGTCCCACTCTAAGTATCACTTTTTACCCAAAATGGCGTCCCGTTTGAAGCGTCACCTTTCCTAAAAAGGAAATGTTTTATTAATATTCTATTATCCCATCCACTATTCCCTCCACTAATTCTCTCTCCTTTACACTCACAACACTTTTTAAATTTACTATTTCCTTCACTAATTCTCTCTCCTATTTTCAAATTACACTCACAACATTTTTCCTTTCCCCTTTTTTCCTTAATTTGCGTGCCACCCCTAAAAGGGTGACACTCTTGGTGGGACAGAGGGAGTATAATATACTCCCCCGTTTCGGATCAAGAGTCCTACCTAGTGTTTGAACACTTATTTATTAAAAAAATACTAAGAAATGAGTGAACAATGACAAGTGGGTTGGGGGTATAATTGTCAAAAACACTGTTTATGATTCAAGTGGATAAAAAGCAATGTAGTAAGTATTGATTTATTTGTAGTTCTATGAAAAGAAGAGGGTATAAATGTTCAAAATACTATTCATTATTTGTCATTTTGGGAATAAAGCAAAGTAGGACTCTTAGTCTGAAACGAACCAAAAAGAAAAGTAAGACTCTTAAAAGTGGGCGGAGGTAGTAATAGACTATTTTGAATGTCATACACAGAGTCAATTGCAGAGTCAATTGCATCGAGCCGAATTGCGCAGAACTCGGCCTAAGACTATATTATCTCATTTCAACCATTAAATTGCAGGAATAAATGAAATACACAAGGAACCAATTCAGTGTCATTTCCGAGTTCCTACCAATATTTCAAGAAAACACAAATACTAGACTAAATAAAACAACATAAGAAACCAATATGTAAACAGAAAAGAAAAGGTTGAACTACAGACCTCAAAGTTCCTCTTGAAGAAATGAAGAGTAACAGCAGACTTAGGCAAGAGAAACCTGAATCCCCCACCAGGAAACACAAAAACGAAGCGAAACCCGCGAGGAAAGCCGGAGTGTAGAGTAGAAGCATGCCAATTTTACTAGAGATCTTCACCTGTAATTTCCTAGATGAAGTTTTGTCGGCATTTCCATTATATATAGTAATATTAAGGGGATTCGGGACATGTGCGATTGAACCGCACAAAAGTTATGCCGAAGTCTAGGGGTGAGATGAGACCAGAGCTGATTCAATAGGTAGAAAATAACGAGACAAGCAAAATGACTAAAATGTAAATGCAAAAATGAGAACTGTTAATGAGATGCGAACGGAAGACTGAGATTACTGGCCGCACAACTAATTTACAATGAAACCGCTGTTGGGAAAATTGTCTATTTGACAATAAATAAGGCTTTCTTGAATTTAACGAAATGACAAATAATATAATGAACCATAACATAATTAACGGGGCAGGAAATAAAGATAATCTAGAATGCAAAAATTAAAGCAAACCGAGTAAATAACGAAGTCGAGTCTTGTGTTGGACACAATCTCCGCAAGAAGATATTGCCCCGCACTGGTGCTAACGGTCTGCGGCAATCTTCTCTCAAGATAAAACGACTTTACAGTCATTAATAGGAGCACACCAAATTAATGACTTCGGCGAACAAAATTCGTGTTTGACACTTCCAGACTTTGAAGAAGAATTATGCAACGAGATGCTCTATCTTCTAACATATGATGTTAAGAATTCCGTTGAATTCTTTGACTGAATCCATAATTCAGTTAAATATCTAACTGAGTTAGTTAACTCTGTTAGATAAGTGATTCTCTACCTCTAGTGAGAGGAGAGAGTGAATATGTGAAGTGAAGATTGAGTGAATGAATGAATTTGACAAACTAGTGGGAGGTTTATATAGTATATGAAGAGTTAGGGTGTCTTTTGGGAATAGGCACAAATGGTGTCTGGTGGAATCTGGACCCTTGGATCTGATCTGAATGGAGGGAGGAGATTTGCTTTGAAAGGACATGGGACATGCCCCACCTTTTCCAACCATCACAACCTTACTCCAATCTGGATCCTCCCTTTGCTGAACCTCGGCCCATTCCACCCCCCAGGCGGCCCACTTGCCCAAAGTCACCCAAGATGACCCAACTGGGCTTCGGCCCAATCCAACCAAGCGGCCCACTCTCCAAGCCTAGTCCAACTCGGCCTAGACACCTAGCCCAAGCGCCTGAACCAGAACTACCTAATCCGAACCCGCCTTGGACCGAATCGAACCATGAATCGAGCCAACTTTTGTCAAAAGTTTAAGGCTCCTTAACTCCTAGCGACGATGCGGTCGTGCGAAGTGCAAAGTGCGCCCTAAACCGCCCATTCCGCCCTTCGCGCGCTTCGCGGGTTGTGGGTCCATTTTAAGCTAGAACAAAACTAGCTCAATAGCCCACTTGGATGCATGGTTGGCTCAATGGCCCCAACTAGGTTGGCCCAAGGAGATCAACTTGATGACTCCTTCCTTGGATGGATCCACTTATAAACTATCATTGCTTTATATCTTTAAGCAATGTGGGATAACTATTCCACATCCCATAAACTCTTCATAAAACCCATTTTATTTTGCATACTTTGAGCATTAATTTCTCATTCACCACTAATTGGTTTTGAGAAAGTAAATATATCAAATTAATCTACTCCAAATGTAGATTATTAATATGCAATCATTTTCCATTTTTCTAAAATGGAACCCAATGGAATTCTTGGTCAAAAGTCGGTCAAACCACACTTTCCAAAACCAAAATTCCAACAATCCCCCACATGAATGACAAATTAATGCATGCATGAATGCAGACTCGTCTGGAAGTTTCGGCGAACTATTATTGCATCGAGATAGGTAGCTTATGGCCTTGAACCTTCCCTAGTGAAATACTATCGGATATACTAGCCATTTGGTAGCGAGACGCTTTGAACCAGTGACTGTATAGTGTATACCATGACAATAGTACTCACACAATAACAGCTCTAACACGTTTTGTTCTCACGTTTTGTCCATTTTGGCCCTGGACCGTTCTTGATTCATAAGTGTTTCAATATAGAAGCGGCCTTATTACTTCTCACTTATATAGGTGATCTCCCATAAAGAGTATCCTGCTATACTCCACCACTTAGGTATAGGAATCATTAAAATCTTTGAGCTTACCCTCACCACACGTCATCAGGTGTTTTAGCACTTAGATGGCTTCTGAGAATGAGTTATAATGAGTTCTAAGTGCACATACTAGAATTTCCATAATTTAGTTGTCTCATTGAACCAAGGGCATGGGATCTCCAATTCTCAAGGTTGAGTGTCCACTATGGATTTCTTTGTTTGTGTGGGTTTTTAACTTCATTCCCCTTACCAGACAATTTGATCTCCTATTCATACCCTTTGGTATACGGATTCATTTTTGACTTCACATGGCCAGTTGTGACAGTATCATTTGAGATCAATTGTCTTATGGTAATATGTCAATGACCATTGTGTCTTGACTTACCACGATGTTCTACACCTTTTCCTATTTCTCATTGTCGTCACAATGCCTTAGGTTATGTAGACACAAACTTATTCCACAAAGGAATATCTTCCAAGACCATTCAGCTTTTATCTTTATCTGACGCTATCGACTCAGATTTCTTATTGAATCGAGTTGTTCATGTTGTCTTGGAAGTTTGACACCGCTGCTCCATTTATTGTGAACACATTTTTCACCTTGGAGCTTATTTGTGTCTGATATCCAATCAGTATATCCTTTTCATACTATTGAATATCTTATTTATTGTAATCAATCATCACAAGAATATCTCTAAGTACTCCAAGTACTTTGACTATACTTAGTGATTTATTACAATTTTTAATTAGACTTTTAGTCTCTCTAGAATGGTCAATCTTTCGAGTGAACAAATTCTTCTATCGGTCAGTTTCTTTGAGTGGTAATTATCTCTGCCGGTCCGACTTCCCAAGTATTCGGTATCTCTAAGTGGTTTGACCTCCTTAGAGTCTATTTCTCAGAATCTACCTTACACGAGATTACCTCTCAAGATTCTACCTCATAGATTTCATTTCTCAAGACATTAGCTTATTCGAGAGTCTATCTTGGAGAATTCATCTAACTCTTATGATTCTACCATTAAACAAATTTCATTACTTTAAGAATCTTTTCTCTTCGTATTCTCGTATCTAAAGAGTCTCACTTTCGAGATCAATAATCTGCCTTTCAGATTAATAATCCGTCTCAATAGAGTTTATTTCTCAAGATTGTTTTCCCTTTAGAAACCTATCTTTTGAAATTCTAACCCTCTTGACTACACTTCTTGAAAGTCTGCCTTAGGACTTTATCTTTCAAGAGTTTTCCGTTTATAGATTCATCTTTCAAATACTTCCTTTTAGGAACCAATTTGCAACCCAACGGTTCGCATTATGGAAGAAGATCAATCAACTTCCATATGTATGATGAATTATTCATTTAAATGTTAACAACATTATTTAACAGGTTTCGTTTAATTTTCTACCATAGAAAATTAGGACCAAAAGACTAGCTTCTTTTGTCCACAAACTGTGTCTTAGTTCATCTTACTATTAAGATAAATCTTTTACAGTTTTATAAGTTCTCTTCTTAAACTTATATTATTTCCTTTTTACTTCAAGGAAATATGATTTCAAGGAATACCAAATTCCTTATCTTTGGCTTAAGTACTTCTACTTAGCTCGTACCCCCACACTTGAGGTGTATCCCCACACTTGAGGTGTATCCCCACAATTGAGGTGTACCCCCTGTAAGTACCCAAATCCGGATCGTCCAAATCCGTCAGAAAGTTAACCGAAATCCGTTAACTGGCCCGCTCCAGGTTAACCGGAACTCGTTAAACTCCCGTTCTTTGTGCCCAACGAGGCGTCTCGGGGCGCCTGTGCATCCCGACGTCGAACCGTACTTAGCACGTGACATCTCACGTAAAAGTATGGCTTTCCCTGAAAAACGCATTTTCCGGCACTTTCCGGGGGCATTTCGGACATTTCCCGGACTGTTATTTTAAAAAACGGACAAAACCGGGACCGGGGGACAAAATCCCACATGGCTGGTGACTCAGAGGGGCACGTGGCAGCCATGCCACTGCCCACACATCACCCTTCAATCAATTTCAGAGGGAAAAGACCAAAATGCCCCTGGTTTGCAAGCCAAGTCAGTAGGACTCACTGTGCACTTTTCACGAAATTGCCCGGCCAAGTCCCCCAGTTTCCAAAATTCCCAAAACCCCACGAAATTCGGTCAAGTCGTGGGACTCCTACTGCAATTTTCATCCTATAAATAGAAGTTGTTGTCAAAGGCAAGAGAAGATTGATTTCATACCAAAAAATCACCACCCCACGGTCCAAACTGGTTTTCACCCTTCCCGAGCTCCCGTTTTGTCTCGATTCGCGTGAAACCTTCGTATTTCGATCAAATACGCACCCTACAACTTCGAAACAACCTTTCGAATCATTTTCCGTGTCCCGTACACACCTTCCGAGCCAAAGGAGTCGACCCTAGCCATAGGTATAACTCCCTCTCTCTGAATCTTCCGTTCCGTCTCGGTTTACGCGCCAGTCGCTATGACCGTTTCGAACGTCGTTATCAAAATGTAGACGCCTCCGTCTAACGGGGTCCGATACGTTTTAGCCCCTTGATCCTCTTCTCTTTCCGTAAGAGAAGTAATCACGGGTTAAAACGGCGTTCCGACCCCGTTCCGTTTACTTTCATGTCCTTTACAATTCCGAGCCGTTTGGCCTCGTTGATCGTCATTTACAATTCCGAGCCGTTTGGCCTCGTTGATCGTCATTTACAATTCCGAGCCGTTTGGCCTCGTTGATCGTCATTTACAATTCCGAGCCGTTTGGCCTCGTCGATCGTCATTTATGAATCCGGATCGTTTGATTCCGTTGACACCGCTTTAAATACTGTCATTTACAAGTCTGATCCGTTTGGATTGTGATAGTATTTACTTTTCAAAAGTCCGAGTCGCAACCCGATTCGTTGATCGCATATCATTTAATATGCATTTTTCCCGTAAAAATCGTTAACAATGTAATGCCCGGTTCAAAACCGGAGTTCGTCCGTCGAACTCTCTTTCAAAACGCGCGAAGTGACGTTCGGCCTCCGAATGTTCATCTTCAAACTCAAAGTCAAAGCCACCATTTGATACTTAAAATCATTTAATACGCTTTTTCCCGTAAAAATCGTTAACAATGACTCGTATGGCTCAAAGTCGACGTTTGCCACGCAAACGCTCAACGCTCATTTCAAACTCAAAATCGACGTTTGCCACGCAAACGCTCATTTCAAACTCAAAGTCGACGTTTGCCACGCAAACGCTCATTTCAAACTCAAAATCGACGTTTGCCACGTAAACGCTCATTTCAAACTCAAAGTCGACGTTTGCCACGCAAACGCTCATTTCAAACTCAAACCGACGTTTGTCATTCAAACGCTCGTCTTTTCAAACAAAGTCACCTAATCAACGTTTGTCATTCAAACCAAGATTAAGCTTGTCATTCAAGCCCCCATTTCAAAACACACACACACACACACGATTTCGAGAAAGGTAGAAAGACTCGTCATGCGAGGCGTTTCGGGCGATCTCGTCATACTCTACCCGAAACGTAACCTGACCTCCGAACCTAACAATCTACGGTACTAAAAAAAGCTTTTTACTCGTTTTGCTACCAATAAAAATGATCCCCTGTTTTCAAAGCCTTTTCCTAAGTTTTTGCTACCAATAAAAACGACACCATTTTCAAAAGCCGTTTCTCAACGTTTGGGCTCAGAATACAAAAACCGCGTGGCGACTCCTCATTCTGCTCCTTCCTGTGAAGCGAGGTCTCAGACACCAACCCCCCGCGAAAGACAACCGCCTTTTCCGCCGCCCGCGCGCGAAAAGATCGGGTAATTTCGGTTGGCGACTCCATTGGGACAAGATACTTTTTCAAAAGCCGATGTTTTCAAAAAAGCCTTCCGTGGGTCAAACTTTCGTTTACCCTTCCTCGTTTTCGTGTGTGTGTTACTTTAAACCTCGAACGGTTTTTTTCAAAGGCATTACATTGTCAACTTTTCAAAATCTTACCATGTTTGTGCATCCCCATTCATGTTTGATTTTCATGCTGTCTTTTCAGCGTGCATCATAAATTCTTTAAGACACATTACGAAAAATCTCTGTTTTACTCGAGAAAAAAGAATTTTAGTGACCGCACACTACGCGCTTCTTTGCCTCGGAACACCGCACTTCACGTGCACTTGCCGCCTCGATGCTCACCGCACACTACTGACCCCTAACCCGGGATGGCCTTATCGGTTGCACTCCGATTGGTGCACGCGACACCTTTCTGGGGCGCACGGGGTCGTCCCAGGCAACATCCCATCCTAGCCCGTGTAAGCCATGCACTCTTTGTGTCACACTTTGTCCAAGACCTGGTTGGTTTTTGGCTTAGCTCGTGTCATAAAGCCTAAGTGTATGTTTTTCACGCCGGGCCCCGCTCAGAGTCAAGCTCGAGAGTTTTAGACCGAAGGTCGTTCCCGACCCGAAGTCTTGAGCTTTTCGGCCTTGACTTTGACGCGGAGCTCTGTAGAAAAATATACCCGAAGGTTCAATGTGACGCCGTGTCACCAAACCTCGCCGTATGTACCGTGCCGGCCACAACTTGGCCAACGCTAAAAGCTAAAGGTCTCTCGCACAAGCGAGTCGGGAGAGGTCATGCCCAAATTTTGGCACGACTCCCGCCTTAACTTAAGGACGTTGACCTCGGCCAGTGGCCCGTACGCCGCACACGTCGAAAGTTTGCGTGATCGGCTAGCCTTAAGTTCACTTTTTCCTTTGTCGGTGGAACTCGCTTGCCTTATCGGACCTCGCTCGGGATAGTCCGTCACTGAGAAAGATGATCTACAATGGAAACGAGGGGCTTATAAGCGTAGTGACGAGATCCACGATTAGAGCTCTAGGATTAGTTGCGAAAAAGAAGACACGCTCTTTTCCAACCAATTAGGACTACGAGAAAACGCGCTTTAAGTAAACTTTAATCGGTAGCGCACATTGCACAAGCCCGAAAACCTTGAGCCAAATACCCTTTTCCGAAGCCTAAACCCTTCCTTTCGTTCCACTGCGGCGAGCGAGAAAGTGGTTCGATTTCCGGGTCGGCGCCTTGCCGGGATCACGGTAACGGCGGCGTCGAGACGGTTCTTCGGTTCCCTCGGTTCCCTCGGCCCGGTATTTCCGACATGTCTAGCTCACCGAAATCGTGACGGGGAAGGACCCCCGCCACCGTGCGAGATATGACATTGGAAGAAGCCATCCGGGCTTGTGAGGTTCACAAGAGGCGAGAAGAAGATCGGCGGGAATTTCGTGGTACGGCTTACGAATGAGCGTGGTATAGCGGCTATCCCCGGTCGAGACGGTACTTTTGTCTGGTCGAGGATGACGATTCCCGAAACCGGTTCACCAAACCTTCAATCGGGTTCCTCCCCCGCCAACTTACGGGATGCCTTCCAACCAAGGAAGCAGGCCTAGGCTCCATGTTGCCACCTCTCGGGGCAACCACTGTCAATTTTGGTCGGCCCGGTGCTACACCCATCACTCAATATCACCGGCGCACCCGGACCATCTCGAGGATGCCAATATCCCTCAATACCCTCCCGGGTTCGTCCCGTTGCCTATACACGAATCCTAAACACCGGGACAAACCCCGATCTGATTCGAGAAAAGGCTCCGTATATTCTCATATACCAAGCGCGTCCCGCCTCCAATCACTACCGCTCACGTGGTAGCACCGTAGCCGAGCCTCACAGTCCACCACTTTGGACCCAACCTTAGCTTTGGATGGTCGAGCGGATGAAAGACACAGAAAGCCACCATGGCGGCTCAAAGCGAGGAAACGCTCAAATCCGCGATCAGGGAATGGTCACGCCTCTCCCTGCCCGAGTTCGAGAATGCGGAGATGGACCGATTCGATGGAACCGAATGTCCTCAAACGCACGTCGACACTTACGTTCTCGGCATGAGAGCAAAAGGAGCAACCCTCCGGCAAATGGCCGACCACTTCCGGCATACGCTCAAAAGTTCGGCGTTACGATGGTTTCGAGGGTCAAGCTGCGGATCGCCGCACACAGGGAGCAGATCGGTAACATCTTCCAGGAACGATACGAGATCCAACTTAGAGTGGGAAACAAGTCGCGAGGACTTAATCACCACCTGAGCGAAGCGGATGAAAGTGTTGGGGAATTCTACAAGAGATGGAGGTGGAAACTCTCCGAAATCATGGAGCCGCTCTCCAAAGACGAATAGATGCGGATCTTGAGTCTTGCTTGAGGCCGTCCATCGAGAACTCTCATCGGTCACAATTTCTTCCCGGATCTCGGGCCATGGTCAATGCCGGCTCACGGTTCGAGAAGGATCTCAAGGAAAAGTTGGCTCTTGCACGGCCATACGAATGCCGCTCAACAGTGCATTCAATCCTGCACCGGCCCCGTGGGGAAAGATACGTCTGTCGGCTACGTCCATCGGGGACAACGGTCGGGTAACGAAACCCGGTCCCAGCAACGGTTCTACTCGAAGCGGCACATCGTACACTTCGACAAGTTGGACATGCCACTAAGCAAGATCTTTGGAAGGGTTAATCAAGGAGGGTCTCCTTAAGCCCGTGGCCAATTACAAACCCAAAGTTCCCGTAGCCAATGCGGACAAGAGCAAATCTTGCGCCTTCCATCGTGTATCACGGCCATACCAGCGACAAGCTGTTTGGGGTTGCGATACGAAATCCCGTAACTTGATAGAAGAAGGCAAGTTAGAGCGCCCCCGTGGGCCCAATACGATCGGGAATCCCTTTCCGAATAATAACGGCGTGAATTCCATTGAGTGGGTGCCCCGAAGAGTGCCACGAGAACCGGTTTCTCCGCCTCTTTCAGTTTGGATCCTCCTCTAATGTCCACATCGGCTACGATGTTTGTGGCCCGCCTTTGCACAGTACAAGTCTCGAGCTAACCGTCCGAGCAATCCTCCGAGAAAACGAAGAAGAAATCCTCTCAACGGCAAGGCGAGAGAAAGACACGAAGCGGAGATACCGGCGTAGGTACACTTGGAGAACCCTCCGGGAGGTTCGACTACTACGTCTTGTACTCCGGCCCGGTCCTCTTTGCCTCCGGGCCATGCGGCTCTAGAGCGAGACGGGGGTGGGAAAGCCGAAAAGCCCGAGTGAAACCGTAAGTCGGACCACGGAACAGGAATACCTCGGATCTTGGTAGTCCTACTTGCCGATCGAAGCCTAACCCTCAGCGGGATCGGCCAAGATTCAACTTGTCCGGCTTAGAGCCGGACCGGTAAAGGAAGACCAAGGTCGGCTTGGCAATCGCACTCGATCAATGTGCTAACCAAGGGCGGCAACCGCCACGGGCGGCCTCAACATACTCCGAGGTTCCAGTGAAGGCTTTACCTCGCAAGAGGAAAACAGAAACGGATGGGTGGATGACTCTCCTTCTACGGATAGAGACGAGATCTACGACTCCCGCCTATATGGCGGCATGATCACGTTACGTGACGAAGACTTACCGAGAGACACCTCGGGGCACAACGAAGCTCTGTACATCACTCTCAAACTCAACACCATATCACTCCCGGAGTATTGGTAGATAACGGGTCAGCCGTTAATGTCCTCCCTCTCGGCATGATGCGAGCTCTCCGCATCCATGAAAGCCATTTGATACCGTCTACTCGGACTATCAAGGCCTACGACAACTCGTCTCGTCCCATCACAGGGACGGTGACTCTGGAACTTTGGTTCGAAACCCCGAATGGTGCCGGCAAAATTCCACGTGATGGACATTCCATCCGAGTTCACGGCTCTTTTGGGACGCCCTTGGCTACACCACATGAAGGCCATAGCTTCCACTCTCCATCGGTGCGTCAAGTTCATTAACCGACGGGAGACCTCGAAGTCATCCGAGTGGACGGTTTCCTCATAGGAAACGAAGCGAGGCAGTGGCAGCGTGTCCGCACTCGAGCACCGGGGTTACCTCCTTCGAATCAACCGAGGGACTACAGGGGCAAATCTCATCGAGAATCCCTCGAGTCCGGAGATGCTAACTATGTAAACGTACTCGAGCGGGCGGACCACGAAGCGATCCGATACATCAAGTTCAGCGTCGTTTCCAACACTTGGAGGCGGGTGGAAGGAAACGCCGAATATCGCCATGATACGGGCACATAAACCCCCTGTCTCCAATCGGAGATTCATCGGCATTCTTCAAACTCATTCTACGGCCTGCCCAGTGAGGAGATCTTTGTGATAAAAATCGACAAGTATCGTCGTCATTCTCGTGATGAATGCATGGAAGTCGTATGGAAGGTCCTCTACGAGGGGCTCCCTCTAAGCCTTTCCGCTCAGCATGGGGTCACGAGATTTTCCTAGCCGCTCCGGCAACGCAACCTGACGTAATACGTCCCTACACTGGATTGAGCGATCGGATGACGATGAATCTGGACTCTCGGAGTCGAGGACGCGCGGACCCGCAAGCGAGACCTCCGCATTCACATGCTCGGTTTTGAGGACGGAACTCCTTCCGATCGGGTCACTTACGACCAAGGTTCCAATACCATAGGAAATTGTCAAGCTCAACGTCCGGTACTGAACGGCTATCGATAATTGGAAGCACGTGATTCACGCAACGAGGAATCCCTACGATCAAGTGAAGGACGACGACTTCGTCAATATCATCTATTCCGGGTATCCTGATGAAGCCAAGGATCCCGTCCTTGTTATCGGTCTCGCAACACCGAGGTCACCCTCGATGACCGCTGCTCGCGGTAAACGAGGTGACCGGCCAAGCGAGCTCGTGAGCTCATCACTACTTCCGAGTACCAGCCCGGCGGCAACCGGCCCGTGCCGTCGGGCCAAGCTTATACCCTCAAGCGCCGCCGAGGCCAAGGGCAACGGCAAAGGAGACCAAGCTCCTCACCCTGCTACAAGTCGGATCGACCTCGGGAATGCTTCCAGCCACCCCGAAACATCTGCGAAAGTCTTCCCCCGTAAGGCGAGTCGGCTTCCGACACAGAAATGACCACCTCGGCATCAACATGCTTCGGTTCGATTCTACTCCCGGTCGTCACGCGCCCGGATTCGAGACATCCCGCGATCGGCCTAGCTCGATAGACTTGGCGATCGAACGAGATCACGAGACCGTCAACATTGCGGGAATTCCAATACCCCGTGGGGTCAATCAAGCGAGATATGGGCAAACTTCTTGGTGATCGAGATTAAGGAAGGACGCATGGAATGTCCCGGTCAGGCTTCCTTCGTCAATGTAATCCAAGTGTTCCCGCCATTCGGCGATTTGAATGTAATCACGGTTACGGACACTAGCCGGACGATGCGCACCTACGGAGACTGCCTAGGTCTCGCAAGGAAAGCTCTCATGGAGCTAGCCGCTCGGAAAGTCGTCTTTGGGACGAAGACCAAGCTCGAAAGACCTACGGGGACCAAGCCCTTAAAGTGTCACGCAGCTTCGAGACGGAAAAGCTAGAGGCCACTCTAGACCGGTTCGACCTCGGGAGTTTTGCCCATGGCAATTTCCCGGACTACCGTCTGTTCTCATCCAACCCCTCTGCCGGGCAAGGGTGGTCAACGGTCCCGATGACCTAGGAGATGGAACGACACGGCGAGAATGAATCCCGGTGCTTACCTTCCCGAGGAAAGCAAGTTCTCTCAATGAAAGCGACGATGAAGACGATGAAACCATTCTCTTCCAAGCCGGGCATGAAGTCAACAAAACCGGACTCCCAAGGGTCCCGGGGAGGATGGGAACGGATCATTATCGCACTCAAATTAAAAGGCCAACTCGGGGAGGAAGGTCTATTTAAAAATAGGAGGAGGGTGGAAATTTGTCTCGAGCAACTACTCGGGGAAATTCCACGGTCTACGGCCTTCATTTACGTAAACGATCAAGCTGGGACGGCAACCGGTCACATGGGCGGATGTTCGGAAGCCGTGTACTCACCTTCCGACATACCCGCCACTCGATAAAGCAGAAGAAAACTCTCCCCGATGGAGGTTTACCTAGACCGCCGCACGCAGCTTCAAAGAAGCACCGGCTATTCTCACATGGGAAGAAACGCAGCATTAACTCGACGCGAGCTCCGCCGCAAGAAGGTTGATCCGGGGCCTGCAGTGGAGGAAAACTAGCCAACCACGAGTATCGCTGCACCCAACCTGCATCGCCCCGAGTATGCTCAAGAAGAAGGAAAGGAACGCGATATACCGTGAAGAGATCAAGGAGACCGTTCGCTTGAGCCGAGAACTCTCCAACCTCCCCGGAGGGTCGCAACGCGACGATCGATCCAGTGCAATCACCGTTGTGCACCGACATTCGAACAGCCTACGTCAAACCGTAGGCTACCTCCCCTCAGGCACCTAAGCCGGTATCTGGGACGAGAATCAAGTCAGTGCGAAGCTCCCGGGAATTCATCCACAATCAATGAGTTGAGGGAAGACATATGGCCCTATGCTACGAGGAATCCTCCTCTAACTATGGCTCAACTCGGAGCGGCACTGTTCGAGAAGGGACCAAACCTGATGTCGCCGTTCTAACCCGATCGGGTCAAATCCATGCATTACCACCTAAGGCCACCAAAAAGCCGACGGAGCCGTAGCTGCAGTCCGGCCACCCGAAGACACAAGTTCCTTGAAAGAGGACCCGATCCTCGCTCACCAAGCGTACTCGGGCGAACATTTCCCTTTGGTCTCTCGCTCACCTCCTCTTATCCTCACAAGCTCAAGCTAGAGGAAAGCCTCGGCCCGTACCATGGGTCCCCGTGGGCCTTGACCCCGGATGAAGTCATTCGGTATGATTGGTAACATCCACTATGGCAACATTATCACCTTCACGAGATTTGGACCTTCCAAAATTTGGGGCCGATCACAATGAGCCGCTCTACATCACAGTCAGCTGGACGAGCGTCGCCTTCCCCGCGTGTTGGTAGACGGAGGTTCCTAATGAATGTCTTGCCGGCCAAGATGATGGACCCGCTTGACATCAAGCCCACAGATCTTAAGCCTTCACCCACACCGTCAAGGCCTATGACTCTACTTCCCGTACGGTTCTCGGGGTTGCTACCCTTAACATCCGGTTCGGCAAGCGGGTGATCCCCACCGAATTCCAAGTGTTGGACATTCCAATCACTTTCACAGCCATCCCTGGGCGTCCCCGGCCGCATCAAATCAATGGCGTGGCATCCACCCTTCACCGGTGCCTCAAGTTCATGCAAGGCAACGAGTTAACCACGCCTACTGGCGACGGTGTCACCACCGAGGGACCAAAGACCAACGACATTCCAGTCTTGGAAATAAAGCATAATGATGACATGCCATTAACCGGATTCACTCCGGAGACCTCCAAGATCCAAATATGCAACGTGGACCTTCCACTGTCTCACGATCGATTCCTCCCGCCATGAGGATGATGAAACTCATGAACTTCATCCCGTGATCGGGCTCGGCAAGAGGCCGCAAGGCCACACCAAGTTATTGAAGTCAAGGACCACACCACGGTCCAGTGGGCTTGGCTGCGTGCCAACACCGGCCGACATCAAGGAAGACAAAAGGCTCGCCCGCACCAAGGCAAGCAGCCCCATAAAAGGGGAACCTCCGACGGCACACCCAACCTCTCGACCTTAATTTTCGACCTCGCTCATTACTTCACCAAGGGAACCGATAGCAGAACTGAGAGGACCGACAAGGGAACCGACATCGAACCGAGGGGACCGACAATGGAACCGGCTTGAACCGATGGGACCGACAAAGTGAACCGATGAAGATGAGAAAGAAGCAGGGATAGTCAACGCCAAGACTACGTAAAGGATGGAACAGCCTAGCACGGGACCTCAAGCGTTTCGCAGGACTCAAGGCTAATCCGATAAGGGGAGCATTCCTCGACATCACGGCTCTACTGGACCAACCGCCACCACGGTCCCAAGATGAGTACACATTCAAGGGAATCCCGCACTTGGAGGAGCAACTCAAGGTACTCTCCATGGGAAACAAGTTGTTCGGATCAGCCGCCGAGGCCACATTCGAGACAAGAATCCAAAGCGTAAGGAACCAGAATTCATAGAAGACGCTCTCGGTGGACCAAATTTCTGAGTCTGTTTGAAGAAGTCATGGAGTTGCCCAACTTGATCGATCGGGGCTCCGACAACAAAGATGATCGCCATGATAGGGACAAGCAGGAGCCAAGCCTCTCGATCCCCGCACCCTCCTCAAGCATCCAGCAATGCCACCGAAGAATTGGGTAACTTTCACCGACCAAGGGCAAGCCAGTGTAATTGGAAGACAAGCCGGGCCCGCACCCACATCTCCCTAAACCCGGTCTCAAACCCTTTGAGTCACCCTTGTCGAGTCCGGGCCCTTCCGAGTCATCCAACGGCCTTACGCCAGGAGGACTATAATGTTGTAGCCAATCATGTATTCCCGTTCTTGTGTAATGAAAAGTCTCGACCTTTCTGAGTATCCTCTCATTGCCACTTTAACAACCGATAAGTTAACAAACAACTTAAAAGACGTTAATAATTCAATTGATAAAGAAGCGAGACACATTAAACGAACAATACATTAGAGAAGTTCTCGAGCGTGTAGTCGACCAAGAGGACAACCGGGCCCAAGCCGCCGAAGAGGTTATGACCAAAGTGAACTGGGATCGGTGCAAGAGCCTAAAGAAACACAAGTGGGCAGCTTCTTTGCCGATGCGAAAAGGAAGCCACGATAAGCCTCCTCCGGAGTATGTTGACGTGTTCGCCCGGTCATATCGGGACATGCCAGACTCGATCCCTCAATCGTGGAGCACAGAATTCCCTGGATCCCGAATCCAAGCCTCACAAATGTAAGCCGCGCAAGATCAAGCCAGAGTGGTCCTTGCAAGTTAAAGAAGAAATTGAGAAAATGCTCCGAGTTGGTTTCATCAGAGTGATTGAGTACCCGACTTGTCTCTCCAACATCGTGACGGTCACCAAGGCCAACGGAAAGGTCAGATGCTGCGTGGATTTCCGGGATCTCAACAAGGCCAGCCCTAAAGATGATTTCCCACTACCTAACATCGACATGCTGGTCGACACCACGACAAATTTCGAAGTAAAGTCCTTCGTGGACGGGTTTGCTGGATACAACCAGATCAAGATGTCCGAGGAGGATCAGGCCAAGACTGCCTTCACCACGCCATGGGGGACGTACTGTTACACGGTGTAGCGATGCGTGATTTTTGAATAACAGAGTCGCCACTTATTATTTATTTAGGAAAACAATAAGAAAAACCTTAAAAAGAGATTTGAGGGTTCGGGGGTTAAGTTATCGAATGGGTAGGTCGAGGAGCATCCATTCCACCCAATCCGGAGATCGGTCTTGCCAATTGAGTATTATCAATCTTTTTAATTACTAATTAAATAAAGAACAAGAAAACCCTAATCAATTTCTTGATTAGGAATGTCGGATTGTACGCTTCGAGATCGCCTTCATCGATTGAAGGGACTCTAGGTTAATCCTTTTGATGGGATTACACCACTCTAAAAGCCAATAGAGAGAGATTAAGAAGAAAAGAGTAAAAGTATAGGAGTTTACCTAGTTTAGGGAGGATTTGATTTAGAACGTGGTTCTAAGATGTTTTCTCGATCGAGAAGTGATTTGGGCAGAGTTTCGACTCAATATGAGAGTCAAATCTTGATGCGGACAGAGCTTCGCCTCAATCCTTGATTCGGGTTTGGATGTTTGTTGATCAACAGGGTTGATAAACAAACTTTAGGTGATTTTAGGGAGGTTTTGTGAGTGATTTGAAGGAATCTTTCATGGAGAGAAACCAACAAATTGTGTGTGTTGTGTGAAATTCTGGACCTTTGAAACAGTGGAAGTCACCAAGTATTTATAGGGGTTTAAGAGGTAGAGGTGGAGAGGTAAAACACTCCTAGGAAGCTTCCAGAACTCAATTCTAATAGGAGAACCGGATTAGATGAGGTTCATCAAGAAAGGAGGTTGAAACGGAGAAGGAGAGTGATTTCTGCACATCCTGTCGAGGGGATATCTCGCGCGAGATATGATATCTCGTGCGAGATATCTAGTCTGATGACTATTTTGTCCTCTTTCGCCTTATTCCGTTAGTCAGTTAGGTCCAAAACTAACGAGGTTAGTTAGAAACTTAACGAAACATGACGAAACTAATGTGCTTTCATCAAAACACAAAAGAGAGATGAAGAGTAGTGTAATCACGAATTATTGGTTCAGAATGGGGTGTCTACAGAGCCCCTCGGTGACAGGTCTTATGAAAGAAGAAGTGTCGTCGATAGAAAAGACATCATTCTGAACATTGGGATGGTCGTGCCGCACGGCTGCCTACGTATCTCTAAGAGAGAATCAGACCAAACGTAGTTCGACTCCAAAACACTAAAAAGGCTATTTTAGGTATTTTGAAAAGCGTTTTTGAAAATTGAAGAGGGATTTTTTTTGAAAAGGTAAAATCATACTGAGGAATCAAAAGACTTGACCCAATTCTGAAGATACCCGTTTGTTGATGAAGTTGTTGAAGCGCGCTGCCCGAGGTTACTGACGTAGCTTGTTGTTGCCGAGGTCACGGACTTTGTTGTCGTTGCCGAGGTCACGGACTTTGTTGTCGTTGCCGAGGTCACGGACTTTGAAGTTTCTTTGCCATCACGGACTTTTGAAGTTGTTGCGAGGTCACTGACTTGAAGTTCTTGCCATCCACGAGACTTTGAAGTTGTTGCCGAGGTCACGGACTTGAAGTTTGCTGTCATCACAGACTTTGATATTGTTGCCGAGGTCACGGTCTTGAAGTTGCTGCCGTCACAGACTTTGATATTGTTGCCGAGGTCACGGACTTGAGGTTCTTGTCATCACGGACTTTGTTGATGTCGCCGAGGTCACGGACTTGAGGTTCTTTGTCATCACGCGACTTTGTTGATGTCGCCGAGGTCACGGACTTGAGGTTGCTTTGCCATCACGGACTTTGCCGGTGTTGCGAGGTCACGGACTTGAAGTTGTCGGTTGAGATGAAGGTTCTGTCGGCCCCTGTAATGCAAGGATATATGCACGATGGTCTCGGATGGACCCGAATGATTCTTACCTTTCTGTACCTGTCAGCACATAAAGATTCCAAATAGATTTTCCAGATTTTAGTTGTTCAACTAGACTTACGTGGTGGTGCTCACGTCTGTTCGTGTAAATGGCCGGTCGGACATTTTGATGGTGAGTTTATGTATGAGTATATGGTATATGGATATGTAGGAACATGTGTATGGATTTGTATTTGAGATGGGTGAACTATATGAGTGAACTTGTGTTTGACAAGTTGGGACCAAATCAGGTTTTGCAGAATCTGTTGCTAGTCAGCGAGGCTGTATTGTTGTAGAATTTCGTTCGATGAGTATCCTTGTGTGAACACATCTAGGTCTGTTGAGAATCTTCATTCTTACTTCTCCTTGAGTCGTGTCTCTAGGAGGCAAACGACTACAAATCTGTCGACCGTCGTGATGTCTCTATGTCTAAGGCCCTTTGGTGTCTCAAGCCCCAAGTTTCTTGCAAGTGGTAGATGACTTTGTGAACATGCTTGTGAAGCAGCTCTCTTGATTTGAAGATGATCGAAGAAGACTCTCCTTGTTGATTTTATTTGAAGAAGATCGAATGATGTTTGATGAAGAAGGCTGAAGAATACTCTCCCTTTGTCCTATGATATGATTTTTTTTTTCTTAGTGCGCACCCTGGTTTTTGCCTAGACCGCCCTTTCGGGTTTTCAATCTAGCGGGCATCTCTTTTGCATCTTTTTTTTTCATTTTTTTTGAATAGTATGTAACTCAAAGAGAACTTAGAGAGAGAAATTCTTATTGAGGAGAGATAAATGAGATCTCAAGTTAGTTTAGGAGAGACGGACTCTATTCATTGGAAGGTGATCCAAGCATTGTTTTTTTGGAGAAGTGTATTCTCTAATGATGAGAGTGAGAAGCAAAGAGGAAAGCTCATACTGCAAATTTGATTATTTTGAAGAGTTGAAGTAGAGATTGACTGGAGTAAGAAAGGTGAGGAAGCCCCAGTTTTGATGCTTGGATAACAAGAGTGTGTATGAGAATGGCTAACAGGAAGCCCCTAGACTCAACAAGAAACGCTTCTTGGCTCAAAGATCTAGAAAAGTTATTCTACCTTTTAATGAACCGTGTATCATCTAGAAGTTTCTAAATAAGTTTGAGAAGGAAGCCAATCATTAGTATGACTTAAGGGTAAACATTTGATCTTGATACTGAAAGTCTTCTTCACTTGATGTAGGAGGATATTGAGGAATCCTCTTTTCTTTTGTTGGTATAACTTGACTCCTCTTCTTTGTGGGAGAGTCCTTCTTGCCTTTGTTGAAATTCCATCCTTGTTGTGGGGCGATGAAGGCTTGAGAGTTTTTCTTTCTCCTTTTTTTTTTTTTTTTTTTTTTTCGATGCTCTATTTTGGCCAAGGACGAATTTAGGAGTTTCGTCCTAGCGAGCGTTTTTTTTTTTGTTTGTACTCTCAAAGCCTTGAGTTGAGTAGCCCCACTTTTCTTTGGATGAATGTTGACAACAGCACCTTTGGCTTTCTTCGCTTGTTGGTCTCTAACTTTCAGTAGGGGTAATGTTTAACCCTGAAGCCTCCTAATGATAACTTGCTTTTTAAAGTCACTTAGAAGTTTCTATTTTTGCGATGATTTAGGGAATGGAAGGTCCATTATTTTGCATGAGTTGAATGATATTCATGAGGTAGAACAACTTTAGGGAAAGTGTTTAGGAAAAGAAATTACTTTAATTTATTGAGAAATTTAAGAACAGACTCGATAGTTTAGAAGACACAAACTAGAGGAGGTGAGGAGTACTAGAAAGACAGAACGACTCTTCGAGTTCATACTTGGAAATTTAAAACATAATCTACTTCTATCAAAGGAGAAAGGGAGAGGATAGTGGTAGCCCCAAAGTGGTAAGTGTTGATTTCTTCTCGGAGCTTCATCTTTTTCATGGAGTACGAGGAAGAGGATTGGTGATGACGTTGGGACGTTCTAACTCTCCATTATCAAAGAGGTCTTGTATGATGTCCTTCAAGTGGTGGCAGGAGTTGGTGTCATGGCCGGTGAAGTTGTGATACTTGCAGAATAAGTGATGAGCATGATTCGGAACCATATCCTTCGGAGGACCACCTTCCCTTGGTTTGATTTTTTCATTCTGGACAAGCACATCGAAGAGTTCTTCTTGAGTGATTCCTTCAATTTTTTCGTAATGCCTCTTTTTCTTTTCGGGAGGAGGGACAGCAGAATACTTTCCGGTGTTGGAGCGGCTGAGTGCAATAGCGTTGACTGAAGCATCCTTACTTGTAGTGGGTTTGTTGTAGCGGAAGTTACTTTCCTTCTTTTTACTTTCACTACAAGGAAAATTCAATTTAGCTACGGCAAATTCCGTAGCTAAAATGAAGATTCCGTAGCTAAATCGTGTTTAGCTACGGATTTGTTCCGTAGCTATTCCGTGGGTGCAGGTTTGTCGCTAAATTGGGCGTCGCTATTTTGTAGCTATTTTAGAGACGGATATATTCGTCTCTAATTTAGAGACAGATATGGCCGTCTCTAAATTAGAGACAGATATGTCCGTCTCTAAATTAGAGACAGATATGTCTGTGTCTAAATTAGCTACAGATATGACCGTCTACGGATTAGCGACAGATTTTTTCGTCTCTATTTAAATTCTCGTTTTATTTTCGAACCATTTTAGCGACGAATATTTCTGTAGCTAAATTGATATTTTAAAAAAAAAAATTAAATATATATTTAAAAATATATATTAATATATTTTAAATATATAAATATATATATATATATATATATATATATATATATATATATATATATTAAAATATATAAATATATATTCTTAAATATATATTAAATCGACTTACCTTTTTTTTTTTCAAATCAGTCCCTTAACTTTTATTATTTTCATATCAGTCTCTTAACATTTATTATTATCAAATCAGTCCCCTAAATTTCTTTTATACTCAAATAGTCCTCACAACTTCCACCACCGATAACCACCGATCACCACCAATCACCACCAACAACCACCAACAACCACCGCGACCAATCAACCAACGAATCAAAAATACAAATTATCATACTAGGTTTCCAAAATATTGAATCTTTACAAAATCACCAAAAAATTCAAAATCAAAATCCAACCAAACCGAAATCTGAGTTTTCAAGGCAAAATCGAAATCAAAACACCAAAATACGGGTATATAAATCACAAGCAAACCCAAATCGGATCCAGGTTTTGATTTAGATCAAGAGAGAGAGAGAGAGAGAGAGAGAGAGAGAGAGAGAGAGAGAGTTTACAACCATTGACGAATTGAACGGCCGTAGCCCTCGCCGGAAATCCTTTGCTTCAAATGCTCTGTTCGGATTGATAATGTCGCGGCCGGAAAATAGAGAGGAGGCGTATTGTGAGTGACGGAGGGCGAAGGAAATGGAGAAAGAGAGAGAGTGACGGTGGGCGAAGATGACCGTGGCGTGTGGTGGCGAGGAGGGCTACGACGGAGGTCAAGAGACGGTGAGGGGAGACGGCGGAGGCCGAGACGGAGAGAGAGAGGAAAGGGTGCCGGCGTTGCAGAGGAGTTTACGTTTTCTAAATGAAGAGAGAGTGAGAAATGAAGAGAGAGAAATAGAGAGAGGGAGGGAGTAAGTGGGTTTGGTTAAATTATTTTGGGCCTTTGGATTGAATGGATTGAAGGGTCGGATCTTGCTTGGCTCTCAATCCCCGTGAAATTTTTAAATCCAATCAAACAATCCCACATCTCATACTTATATTTATTTCACACTATATTATACACTAACTAAAATATTTATGCCTAATATTAAAAATAATAATATTTATTATTAATAATATTTATTAATAAATTATTAATTATATAATTGATTAATTAATTAATATTAATATAAAGTATATAAACAATAATAATATTAATACTAGTATTAATAATAACTAGTAATTTTTATTATTTTTTATTGAAAAGGAAAAAATATTTTAAATTTTTTTTATTACTGAAATTTACAAAAAGTTATCTAAAATATTTACATGCTTTTATTTGATTTACCCAAAATTTTAGTTATAGTAGTTATAGTAGTATGCCTAATATCAAAAAATAATATTAATAATAACTAGTAATAATACATAATATCAAAAATAATAATGTTATTAAATAATAATGTTATTAATTAATAATAAGACTAATAATGATATTATTGTGAAAATGGTATACGGGTACCTTGTTTATTTTTTTTTTAATTTTTTTCTACATTCTAATTGACATTAAAAGTGTTTTTCATCTTTATGACTTTCCTCAAAATCCAAATGGAAATTGAGTTACAAATATGTGCCATTATTTAGGGGTTTTAGGGTTTTATGTGTCCCGATCTTGTGAAAATGGTATACGGCTACCTCGTTTATTTTTTTAAAATTCTACATTCTAAATGACATTTAAAGTGTTTTTCATCTTTATGACTTTCCTCAAAATCCAAATGGAAATTGAGTTACAAATATGTGTCATTATGTAGGGTTTTAAGGAATGTGTCCCGATCTTGTGAAAATGGTATACGGCTACCTCGTTTATTTTTTTTTAATTTTTTTCTACATTCTAAATGACATTTAAAGTGTTTTTCATCTTTATGACTTTCCTCAAAATCCAAATGGAAATTGAGTTACAAATATGTGCCATTATTTAGGGGTTTTAGGGTTTTATGTGTCCCGATCTTGTGAAAATGGTATACGGCTACCTCGTTTATTTTTTTTAAATTTTTTTCTAAATTCTAAATGACATTTAAAGTGTTTTTCATCTCTATGACTTTCCTCAAAATCCAAATGGAAATTGAGTTACAAATATGTGCCATTATGTAGGGTTTTAAGGAATGTGTCCCGATCTTGTGAAAATGGTATACGGCTACCTCGTTTATTTTTTTTAAATTTTTTTCTACATTCTAAATGACATTTAAAGTGTTTTTCATCTTTATGACTTTCCTCAAAATCCAAATGGAAATTGAGTTACAAATATGTGCCATTATTTAGGGTTTTTAGGGTTTTATGTGTCCCGATCTTGTGAAAATGGTATACGGCTACCTCGTTTATTTTTTTTAATTTTTTTCTACATTCTAAATGACATTTAAAGTGTTTTTCATCTTTATGACTTTCCTCAAAATCCAAATAGAAATTGAGTTACAAATATGTGCCATTATGTAGGGTTTTAAGGAATGTGTCCCGATCTTGTGAAAATGGTATACGGCTACCTCGTTTATTTTTTTTTAATTTTTTTCTACATTCTAAATTACATTTAAAGTGTTTTTCATCTTTATGACTTTCCTCAAAATCCAAATGGAAACTGAGTTACAAATATGTGCCATTATGTAGGGTTTTAAGGAATGTGTCCCGATCTTGTGAAAATGGTATACGGCTACCTCGTTTATTTTTTTTTTAATTTTTTTCTACATTCTAAATGACATTTAAAGTGATTTTCATCTTTATGACTTTCCTCAAAATCCAAATGGAAATTGAGTTACAAATATGTGCCATTATTTAGGGTTTTTAGGGTTTTATGTGTCCCGATCTTGTGAAAATGGTATACGGCTACCTCGTTTATTTTTTTTAAATTTTTTTCTACATTCTAAATGACATTTAAAGTGTTTTTCATCTTTATGACTTTCCTCAAAATCCAAATGGAAATTGAGTTACAAATATGTGCCATTATGTAGGGTTTTAAGGAATGTGTCCCGATCTTGTGAAAATGGTATACGGCTACCTCGTTTATTTTTTTTTAATTTTTTTCTACATTCTAAATGACATTTAAAGTGTTTTTCATCTTTATGACTTTCCTCAAAATCCGAATGGAAACTGAGTTACAAATATGTGCCATTATGTAGGGTTTTAAGGAATGTGTCCCGATCTTGTGAAAATGGTATACGGCTACCCTATATTTATTTTTTATTTTTTAAAAAAAATTTATTGACTAGAAAACAATATTTTTGCCTTTGTTAATCAGTGGTTTTTTTTAGAAAAAGTTATAGAAAAAAAGATAGAAAAAAACTAAACAAATGAAAGTATATAGAAGAAAAGTCAAAAGAGGGACGGACTACCCTATATTTATTTTTTATTTTTTTAAAAAATTTTTATTGACTAGAAAACAATATTTTACCCTTTGTTAATCAGTGGTTTTTTTTAGAAAAAGTTATAGAAAAAAAGATAGAAAAAAACTAAACAAATGAAAGTATATAGAAGAAAAGTCAAAAGAGGGACGGACTACCCTATATTTATTTTTTATTTTTTTAAAAAATTTTTATTGACTAGAAAACAATATTTTAGCCTTTGTTAATCAGTGGTTTTTTTTTAGAAAAAGTTATAGAAAAAAAGATAGAAAAAAACTAAACAAATGAAAGTATATAGAAGAAAAGTCAAAAGAGGGACGGACTACCCTATATTTATTTTTTTTTTTTAAAGAAAAAATTTATTGACTAGAAAACAATATTTTAGCCTTTGTTAACCAGTGGTTTTTTTTAAAAAGTTATAGAAAAAAAGATAGAAAAAAACTAAATAAATGAAAGTATATAGAAGAAAAGTCAAAAGAGGGCCGGACTGCCCTATCTTTATTTTTTATTTTTTTAAAAATTTTTTTATTGACTAGAAAACAATATTTTAGCCTTTGTTAATCAGTGGTTTTTTTTAGAAAAAGTAATAGAAAAAAAGATAGAAAAACTAAACAAATGAAAGTATATAGAAGAAAAGTCAAATTTAGAGACGGATACTAAATCTGTCTCTAAATTTTAGAGACAGAATGTTGAATCTGTCACTAAATTAGAGACGGATTCAAAAATCTGGCTCTAAATTAGAGACGGGTTAAAAATCGTCTCTAAAGTTTAGAGACGGATTCTGAATTTGTCTCTAATTTAGAGACGGATTACGAATCCTCTAATTTAGAGACGGATTCGAATTCTCTATTTTAGAGACAGAATACAAAACCCGTCTCTAAAATTTAGAGACGGAATCTGAATCCGTCTCTAAATTAGAGACGGAATCAGATTCCGTCACTAAATTAGAGACGGATTCGGATTCCGTCTCTGATTTAGAGACGGATTCATTCCGTCTCTAGAGACGGATTCATATTCCGTCTCGAGATTAGAGACGGAATCGAATCCGTCTCTAATTTAGAGACGGAATCCGAATCCGTCTCTGATTTTTGGTTCTGTCTCTAATCTGTCGCCAAATTAGCTACGGATTCCGTCCGTCTCTAAATTTCCGTCTCTAAATCCGGTTTTCCTTGTAGTGTTTTGAGGAAGTCGTCAACCCTAATTCCGGACTCGAGGAGTTCATTGAAACTAGGAAAGTAGTTACCGGCGAGCTTCTCTTGAAATTCATCACGAAGGCATTGAAGGAAGATGTGGATTTGCTCTTTGAGAGTAGGCCTTTCGACGATTTCAGTGAGTTTGAGTCTCCATCTTCTAGCAAATTCAGCAAAGGACTCATTTGCATGTTGTTTGGTTTGTTCAAGATCCCTCCTAGTAGGGCGATAAGTGGAGTTGTCTTCAAACTGCCTTTGGAAGACCAAACATGCGGATGACCAATCAAGCCTTGTAGTCGTAGGAAGAGACATGTACCAATCCCTTGCAGCACCTTCTAAAGTTTGAGGAAAGCATTGGGCCAAGATTGTGTTATCAACGCCCATTGGAAGCATGGCCCAAGTGTAGGTCTCAACATGAGCTCGAGGACAAGTAGTACCATTAAACTTGGCAATGTCGGGTGTCTTGTACTTGCGAGGAAACTTGGTGATGGATTGTTGAAGAGCATCGGGATCAAATGGAACGAATGACCCCTTGGAAGTGTCAAGAGTTGCAAGCTTCTTTTCGAGGTAGTTCTTAGTAACATGGTCACCAAGTTTAGTAGTTTCACCACTGCCTTCTTTCTTGGTTTTAGCACCCTTGTAGGTATGTTCCTCATCATCGGAGGAGGATGAGGAAGAGGAGGAATCGGATTTTTCCTTTTTCTTTCTTGACTTCTTGGTTTTCTTATTCACTTTGGTGTAGGATTCCTCTTCATCGGAGGAGGATTCCACTTTCTGCTTTTGCTTTCTTCCTTTCTTGACTTTCAAATCGTTGAGTTCTTTCATGAGGGCGGCCATTTGGGCGTTTTGCTCATCAATTTGCTTACTTTGTTCATCCAACCTAGTCATGGCTTCGATGAGTTGGACCTTAGCATCGTTGAAATCGGCCTCGGTGGTAGAAGGAGAAGCAGACATCGTGTCGAGCTTTGGCGAAGAACCTAGACGTGTAGCAACCGTGTTAAACCATGATCGAGTCCCAACAAGTCGGCTGAATAGGGTGAATGAAGGCTTGAAGGTTTCAAGGTTTTGGCCAAAACACGAAAAGACCGAACACTTATCTCGTACGAGACAAGTAGTCTCGCGCGAGACTTCACCACGGAAAGTCACGCTTTTCGATTTTAATCCTAATTTTGGTCGGACGGAAAATCCGTTTTGGGGGTTTCTAAAGTTCAAGAACCAAACCTAGGGACCTAGGGGTCGGAGTAATCCAAAGTAACATCAAGTTTTGTGCAATAATTTTGATGAGAAAATTTTCTCTTTTTAGGGGCAAATCCGAAGGGACAACCGTATGGACGTTTCCGAAGGGACAATTCCGAAGCGACAATTTATTGATTTCTTTTCCGTGGATTATTGCACAAAACGATCTTGACAAGGGATTACAAGGACTCCAAGATCAAACCGACCGGTCAAGGAGTGTCTTAAAAAGTCAGTCTACATGATATGTGGCGATGCAGGGCTGGAAGGCTAGGCTCCCCGCGATATGACAATCTAGGTGGATTGAATACGCGGAGTGGGATGATCCAACTTCGGAGAGACCGGCGACTAGGTGGTTACCGTCATCCGTCCTTAGTGTGGGTCCCGGGTTTATAGAGGGTATGTAGTGCAATGATAGTTATATATGAGTGCGCGTGTGTGAGAGTCAATCTAGGTGATAGAGTAAAATAGAAAGTTTTTTTTTGAAAACAAAAGAAAACAGATAATGGCCGCACCAAGTGGTTGCCTACGTTTCTCTCAAATTAGGGAGACTCAGGCCGTCGTAGTTCCACTTAAAGAGATAGAGAGCGAGAGAATAAATGAATTTAAATTACAACTCCCGAATCCTCTATGGACCGGACTTTAAATTAAAAAACCAATCGCACGCAGGTATATAGTTCAAGCAATTAAAATTATTCTACCCTGCAAAGTTAGCACAAGCAAAATAATAATAATAATTTATTTTGAATTTTCTGAAATTTATTTTGGAAATTTCGGAACTGTTTTTGATTTTTTTTTTCAACAGTGACCTTATTTTTTTTTTGATAAAGTGACCCCCTTTTTTTTCAATGATGAGGTCACCTAAGAAAGTCAAAGTGCCAAGCAAAAGTTTCAAGTCAGGCGACTGACATTTTCAATTTGTAACAGAGAAGTCAACTGCACATTTGTTTTATGTGCGGTCCAAGTTTTTTTTTTTAAATAGGTCAGAGTCTTTAGGAAAAGTCAACCTGGCCTAAAGTCATTTTCTTTTCTTTCTTTCAATGTCAGCCGCCGCCAGAGAGGAAGGATTTTGTTTTTTTAAAACCGTAAACTTATCTCGCGCGAGATAAGTTATCTCGCGCTGGATAAGTATTCGGACAGCTTTTTTGAAAACAAGGCAAAAATTTCAAAAAAATCCAGAAAAATCAGAATTCTTACAGAAAAATAAAAAGATTGATAATACTCAATTGTAACGCAAGTCTAACCCTCTTAATTAATTTTCCCCAGCGGAGTCGCCAAACTGTAGCGATGCGTGATTTTTGAATAACAGAGTCGCCACTTATTATTTATTTAGGAAAACAATAAGAAAAACCTTAAAAAGAGATTTGAGGGTTCGGGGGTTAAGTTATCGAATGGGTAGGTCGAGGAGCATCCATTCCATCAAATCCGGAGATCGGTCTTGCCAATTGAGTATTATCAATCTTTTTAATTACTAATTAAATAAAGAACAAGAAAACCCTAATCAATTTCTTGATTAGGAATGTCGGATTGTACGCTTCGAGATCGCCTTCATCGATTGAAGGGACTCTAGGCTAATCCTTTTGATGGGATTACACCACTCTAAAAGCCAATAGAGAGAGATTAAGAAGAAAAGAGTAAAAGTATAGGAGTTTACCTAGTTTAGGGAGGATTTGATTTAGAACGTGGTTCTAAGATGTTTTCTCGATCGAGAAGTGATTTGGGCAGAGTTTTGACTCAATATGAGAGTCAAATCTTGATGCGGACAGAGCTTCGCCTCAATCCTTGATTCGAGTTTTGATGTTTGTTGATCAACAGGGTTGATAAACAAACTTTAGGTGATTTTAGGGAGGTTTTGTGAGTGATTTGAAGGAATCTTTCGTGGAGAGAAACCAACAAATTGTGTGTGTTGTGTGAAATTCTGGACCTTTGAAACAGTGGAAGTCACCAAGTATTTATAGGGGTTTAAGAGGTAGAGGTGGAGAGGTAAAACACTCCTAGGAAGCTTCCAGAACTCAATTCTAATAGGAGAACCGGATTAGATGAGGTTCATCAAGAAAGGAGGTTGAAACGGAGAAGGAGAGTGATTTCTGCACATCCTGTCGAGGGGATATCTCGCGCGAGATATGATATCTCGTGCGAGATATCTAGTCTGATGACTATTTTGTCCTCTTCAGTTTATTCCGTTAGTCAGTTAGGTCCAAAACTAACGAGGTTAGTTAGAAACTTAACGAAACATGACGAAACTAATGTGCTTTCATCAAAACACAAAAGAGAGATGAAGAGTAGTGTAATCACGAATTATTGGTTCAGAATGGGGTGTCTACACACGGTCATGCCGTTCGGTCTAAAGAACGCTGGGGCTACTTACCAGCGGGCTGCAACAGCCCTCTTCCATGACATGATTCACAAAGAAATCGAAGTATATGTCGACGACATGATCATCCACTCCAAGGGATCAGACATGCAGCACATGACAGATCTGAGGAAGTTCTTCAACAGACTCAGAAAACACTCCATGAGGTTGAACCCGGCAAAGTGCACCTTCGGCGTCAAGCGCGGCAAGGTACTGGGGTACATGGTTACAGAAAGAGGTATCGAAGCCGATCCCAGAAAAATCAAGGCCATCATCGACATGAAGCCGCCTCAAACCCTGACAGAAGTGAAAAGCTTCATGGGAAGACTTCAGTACATCAGTCGCTTCATCAACCAGTTGACATCTCTCTGCGAGCCCATGTTCAAACTGATGAAAAAGAATGCCGACATCAAATGGGACTCCGAGTGCCAAACAGCTTTCGAGAAGATCAAGACCTACTTGGTTAATCCCCCAATTCTGTGCCCGCCACATGAAGACAAGCCACTACTCCTGTATCTGACAGTAACAGACACATCTATCGGAGCAATGCTGGCACAAGAACAGAAAGATTCCAAGGTTGAGCATGCAATCTACTTCGTAAGCCGAAAGCTTCAAGGAAGTGAACTCAGCTACTCAGCATCAGAGAAAACCTGTACCGCCTTGGTATGGGTAGTCGGGAAACTGAAACACTACATGCAGTCACATTCAGTGCTCCTGGTCTCCAAAGTGGACCCCGTCCGATATCTCTTTGACAAGCCATCCCTGTCAATGCGGCTAGCCAAGTGGTCATTCTTCCTGGCTGAGTTCGACATCAAGTACATGGTCAGAAAATCGACAAAGGGCAGAGTAATGGCAGATCAACTTGCCGACTTCCCGAGCAGTGAACCTAAGGGTCCTGATCCGCAATTTCCGGACGACGGAATCTTTTCACTTGACAGCGCAAACCGCTGGCAACTCTTCTTCGATGGGGCAGCCAACAAGAAGGGGAATGGCATTGGAATGCTCCTTGTCGATCCCAAGGACGAGCATACTCCCATAGCCATCAAGCTGAATTTTGAAGCAACCAACAATGCAGCAGAATACGAAGCCTGTGCAGCAGGTTTGGAAGCCGCCCTCGAGCGCAACATCTTAGAGTTGGATGTATATGGAGACTCAGCATTGATCATCAATCAAGTATCCAACAAATGGAAGACGGTAGATTCTGGCCTTCAGAAGTACCACGCGTACATGGAGGAACTCATTGCTCAGTTCAAGGACATCTCTTTTCACTATTTGCCAAGAGACAGGAACCGCTTCGCAGATGCCCTGGCAACCCTCGCCTCTCTTGTTGAAATTCCCGATGGGAAAGCAGTAAAACCCCTCAGAATAGGCAGACGGGAAACACCCGCCTATTGCTGTGAGATCGAAAAAGAAAAAGAAACGATCGACGAACCCTGGTACAATCAGATTTACCAGTACCTCCAAAACGGAGAAGCTTCCTTCACAAATGAAGATGGAAAATACAAAGAAGGGATCAAAGCCAAAAACATGATGGCATTAAAACGCCTGGCATCCCATTTCGTCATTCTGGGGGGTATGTTGTACAAGAAGCGCCACCAAGGGCCACTCCTTCGGTGTGTAAACAAAGAAAAAGCCAGCGAGCTAATGAACGAAGTTCACAACGGAACCTGCGGTCCGCACATGAACGCCCGAGCATTGACACAGATCATTCTCCGTATGGGATACTATTGGATATCAATGGAAACAGACTGCATCCAGTTCGTCCGAAGCTGCGACAAATGTCAACGGTTTTCCAACCTCAATCACATCCCTCCTCATGAACTCTACTGCATGACTACGCCATGGCCTTTCGCCACATGGGGAATCGACGTCATCGGCAAGATCACTCCTCCAGGGAGCAATGGTCACGAGTTCATTTTAGTCGCAGTCGATGACGAGTGTCGAAAACGTCAAAAATAAAATTCCAACTCAACTATCTACAATTGATTTGTAAATAGGGTAAGTCGGGTCGAACCTCAGAGACACAAAATTTAAAGTGTAGGAATTACTGCTAGAACAAAAAGTTGTAACGTGAAGAAGTTGTTTGGTTTGGTTTTGAACTAATTTGTTTGCAAAAATTAAGTAAATTTGATTGTGGAAGATTTCAATATTAAGGAGACTAATTCCCGGAATTGGCTTCACAAGTTATGCTCAAGATTCATAATTCATCAATCAAAGTACACTTGGGGTTTTGTTCTTACGAAAATATGATTGGGACACTTTGGCGGGTGATTTGCAATCAAGTGTTTCTAACTAATCTACTCCCTTGGCCCGTTCATAGATTAGCTAGAAACCCATTGTAGAACTTAAGAACATGAAATAAACCACAATTCTTATGAATCTTTTGGCGAGGATTCAACAAATTGTGAAAATCAAGCCAAGACTAATTTCAATTGTAAATTTGGCGTTTCACAACTGAAATTCTAAACAATTCAAGAACAATTATTTGATCAAGACAAAAGTTCTAAAATTTCATTAAAAACAACTTGATTATCCCAAGTAATACTAAGATAAAGATGAACAATAAAACTTAAGACATAAAATGTTACCTCCAATTCCAAGAACTAAAAGGTTTAGCTAGCCATTAGAAAGCAAGAACACCAAGAAATATCTAAGAAAATATTCTGCAGAAAACTCACTAACTAACTAACTATGGAGAAGATTAACAAGCCCTAATTATATATCTCCCCCAAAAAAACTGAAAAACATAAAATTAAATAGCCATTGTCTTAAATTAACCCCCATGTTCACCAAAAACTAATGCTGCAATTAACCAATCATTAACCCCATAAACAGTCACAATTAATCTCTTCCATTACTCCTCAGCCGTTCCAAATTGCCTGGCCTTCATGTGCAAAACGCCTCGTGGGCGGTCGCCCACAACACCCCTGGGCGGTCGCCCAGTCCTTCAGAACCATTTTGTCATCACCACTCATGCTGGTGAGCGGTCGCCCAGCTATTCCTGCACGGTCGCCCAGCTCAACAGAAGGTTCAAGCTTCACATTTTTTTCTCCTGAGCGGCCGCCCACCTCAACCTGAGCGACCGCCCACAATGACGGACTGTTGGGCCATTTTCTTTCCTTTGGCCCAGCTGCAAATTGCCTTTAGCCCAACTCCATATTCACCATTGGCCTGCCACTCCTTGCTTGCATTGGCCCCTTCTTCCATTTGTTAATGCCCATTTGTACTCAATCCGTTCCACAATTTCCACATCTCATTGTTCCACTTGATTTATTCGCATATTGTTCCCAATTTCCACAATTCAACCACTGAAACTAAAAACACTAAAAACATCTGTTAAACACTCAAAACTCAAGGATTAAGCAAATAATAAGTTCAAAAAGTAGTCAATGGATGAGTGTAAAACTCACTCATCAAATACCCCCAAACTTAGACATTTGCTAGTCCTCGAGCAAACACTAAAACAAACTAAGCAACCAAAATTAGAAACACACTACTCTAACAAACAATTAACTATGTCCCTCCATTCTCGCATTCCACAATTGCATATATTACATAATACCATCAACCGCAGGATAAAATTTTTCACAATGCAAGTATCAATATATTTTCCATTAATTGTGAAATATTACTTAACCATTATAATTGCACCCTAAATCTCTTTATGCATTAACATCTTTCTCTTATTCACAACCATGATCCATATTTATAAAACTAAGTACACCAACCATCTCTTAGTTTATTGACTTTATTTATCAAACAACAACACCTTTAAGCATAAAACACGAATACTCCCAAGAAACAACTTCACCCCCCCCCAAACTTGATTATTTTAGCACCTTTTTAAAATCATCTACCGTTCAAGTAGGGAACACTGTAGCCGCGAACTCCATGCCCCTAATACTAAGTAGAGATTTATTTAAAGGTTTTGAGAGTTAGCCATTTCGGTATCGAGCTTGCTACGGACCATCACGGCGGTAAAGCTCTTCCTCCATAACGCTACTGCATACCCAGAAATCTGGTTAAGCTAGAATAATCCCTAACCGATTAATCTACACGTCTGGAGGTTTCACCGAATACATTGCATTGCCATTGCTCTCATTTTATTTTAATTTTTTTTTTTTTTTTTTTCAAGATCACAAGGGGGTTCCATTTACAACCAAGGAGTATTCATCTTACAATTCGCCTAATGTTGCTATTTGACACATAAATTCATTAACTTAAAAGATGATGGTGTACTCTAAACTTTATAAAAATTGGATCAAAAATTATCAACAAGGAGCAAACTTTCACAAATGCACAAACTTACAACTAAGAGATTTATGACTCAATTATAACTCTTAAGTAATATAACACAATTAACCAAAAAAAAATATACCAACTTGCATAAACATATTTACACCCAATTTATCCTTCCTAGCGGTCACAATCCATCACATGCAATTAAGGGAACACCAAGAATGTTAATGATTATCTACAAAAAAGGACATAGCTAATTATTTTTTCTCATTTTTCAAAATTTTTTCTTCTTTTTTTTCTTTTTTTTCTTTTTTCAAAACAATATCCAAAACAATAAAGCATATACAACAACCAAGTACCCCATACCCCCAAACTTAAAATATGCATTGTCCCTAATGCACAAAATAAAAGAAAGGATAAAGGGTACCTTCAACCACCAACTATCTCCACAATTGGTCCCAAGGACCCACCGAGCCACTTCCGCTCGAATCTGCATGGCTAACTGCTGCTTTGTTGTTGTTGTTGTTCTTGATTTTTGCTGCTTCTTCTTCTTTGCTCCCAAGTACCCCATCCACTCATCTGCTCCGGGGTACGGTATCGTGGCGGTTGGTATGGGATGTGCTGAGGCGGTGGAGGCGGAGGAAGCCTGTGCATCAGCTCCTGGAACATCTCCGATTGAGCATCCTCCATACGCTGCCTCCACATACTGGCAGCATAGAACTCCTCAGTAGCCATCGACTCCATCCTCCCCAACCGCTGATCCATAGTCTCATAATGCCCCCGTAGCTGTCCAATTTCCTCGGATAGAGCCTCGACTTGGCCTCCCACATAGTAGGCCGCCTCCGTAGGAGTAAACTCATGCTCCTCCATATCTTCATCCACCTCATCTCCTCTCACTCCCCTAGACGAACCTTCACCCGGCTGTAAGTGAGCATGCCCCTTAACAACCAGGGACCTCTTACTAACAGCTGTACCACTTGACACGATGTCCCTCACAATCTTCAACCGCGGAAAACTCACCCCCCTCCTCTCTATCATTCCAGATATCAACAACGGAAAATTAAAAGTGCATCGCCCGATAGTCCTAATGGTGTTGACTATCTCCCTTGACATTGCCCGTCCCGTATTAAACCTTTGACCGGTCAACACAATATTCATTAACAATGCTCTCCTCCAATGCACATCATTGTAGTGCGAAGTGGGCATTATGCGCTCACAAATAAAACGGTGCAGAGCCCGCATTCTTAAATCCATGTCCCGCGCCTTTCTCACATTCCCATTCCGCAACAATGTTACATCAATATTAACAAAAGATGGCTCCAACAAATGAAGGTTACCCGCCACATTCGATTCCATGATCTGTGCATTAGAGTGATAATCACACACAATAGGCGATGCCATTCCATAATAGGTATTGATATCTTCAGCATTATAGTACACATTATTTCCTCTCACCCAACCACACTTCCTCACTTGCCCTTCCTCAAAAGCATTGGCATAAAATTCCCGCACCAACACCTTCGAACCTTTATTGGAAGGACGTCTCGCCAAGTTACCCCAGCCATAATTTGCAAAAATGCCATCCAACCCAAGTTCCGCGGGGTTAAATTCATTTTCCACAGCAAATCCTTTGGTTGAGTATTTTTCAAAAAATGACTGCGCTTTAGCACTCACAAACCTTGTTCCATCAAACTCAACCTCCGGTTCCGGGACAGGGGCATTTCTCCTTCTAGACATTTTAAATAAACACCCACAAATTCCACACTAGGCACTAAGAAAATGGAATTGAAAACCTTACTTGCCCTGAGAAACTCGCCGGAAAAGTCACCGGAATCTTCGCCGGAATTTCGCCGGAAAAGATGAAGATGAACTTGGAAGAGCAATACCTTCTCTGAACAATGATTTCCACAAGAACCCCCTTCACCTTGGACCTCAAAATCGGATCTTTTGCAACCTTTTCACCCTTGCTATCTTTTCCAAATCTCTTCAAGTTCTTGCTCAATCAATGGTGAAATGGGTTGAAACTTTGGCTTAGAAGGGTTAAGTATGGTGGTATAAGGCAAAATAGGAAGGAAATATGGAAGATTTGAGTGATTTTGGAGAGAATTTTTAGAGAGAGGAAGAGAGATGGCCGGAATATTTAGAGAGATAAAGAGGGAGTAATTGGCGTTTTTTTAAGAGAGGGAGAGAAATAAGGGACAGTTTTAGGGATTTGAAATTTGAAACGCCTGATTCCCTTCGTGGGCGGTCGCTCACATGTTATTGGGCGGTCGCCCATATGCACAGAAAGTTCAACCCTTTTCAAATTTTCATGTGGGCGGTCGCTCACGACCTATGGGCGGTCGCCCATCAGTCCAGTAAGTTCCAATGCTTTCTCAAACCAACCCTGGGCGGTCGCCCAATTGACCATAGGCGGTCGCCCATCAGTCCAGGAGTTTTCCCATGATTCAAAATTTCGCATGGGCGGTCGCCCTCATCACCATGGGCGGTCGCCCAACTGCCCAGTGGAATTTTTACCTGGCCCAAAATCTGCACAACACCACAAAACAAACACCAAGCGTAATATCTATTGATACACTACAATTCGACCCATATTTTGACCGCACTTTCGCTGCCTACGTCCCCATTGATGTAGGCGGACTACCCACAACAATAGGCTCAGGTCACCGTAGTTCGACACGTTCCAGAAATACAAGAAAACAAAACCTTTTTTTTTTTTTTTTTTTTTTTTTTTTTTTTTTTTTTTAGATGACAAGCAACCCATAAAATGAAAACCAAAATGAAAACTAAAACTCTCCACCCCCAAACTTAATGATTACTTTGTCCTCAAAGTGATGAAAACAAAGAAAAAATTAAATTTAAGGGTACTACAATACACTACTTACCTTGGGTTGCCTCCCAAGTAGCGCTTTTGTTTAACGTCGTTAGCTCGACGGAATGACTTTCTCAACGCCTACGGATCCTTCAACTCGATCCGTTCCACATCCTTCAATCCCAAAGCTCCATTCAAATAAGGCTTCACTCTTTGTCCATTGACCTTGAACCTATTCTTCGTAACCGGATTCACCAACTCCACGGCTCCATGAGAGTATACATTCACCACCTCAAACGGACCACTCCAACGAGAACGTAACTTTCCCGGGAAAAGCTTCAATCTTGAATTGAACAATAATACCTTGCTTCCCGGAATAAGTTCCTTATGCACAATCTTTCTATCATGATACATCTTCGTTCTCTCCTTGTACAATCGAGAGTTCTCATAGGCCCCCAACCGGTGTTCCTCGAGCTCATTCAAATGAAGCAACCTTTGCTCACCAGCTAGCTTCAAATCCATATTCAACTCCTTGATCGCCCAAAAAGCCTTGTGTTCTATCTCTACCGGCAAATGGCAAGCTTTCCCAAAGACTAACCGGTAAGGACTCATTCCAATCGGCGTCTTGTAGGCGGTACGGTACGCCCACAATGCATCATTTAGCCTCAAGGCCCAATCCTTCCTGTTTGGCTTTACCGTCTTTTCAAGAATGGCTTTTATTTGCTTGTTACTCACTTCTACTTGCCCGGAAGTTTGGGGATGGTACGCAGTTGCAACCTTGTGCTTCACCCCATACTTCTTCATTAGTGCTCCAAAAATTTTGTTGCAAAAGTGAGAACCACCATCACTTATCATCGCCCTTGGAACGCCAAACCTACTAAAAATCACATCTTTGACAAACTTGACAACAACATTAGCATCGTTAGTCCGGGTAGGAATTGCTTCCACCCACTTTGACACATAATCTACCGACACTAAAATGTACTCAAACCCACACGAAACAACAAAAGGACCCATAAAATCAATGCCCCATACGTCAAACAAATCCACAACCAAGTTATTCGTGAGAGGCATTTCATCCCGCTTACCAATGTTACCGGTTCTTTGGCTTTGTCACAACTTTTACTAAAAATGTATGCATCTTTAAAAGACTTGGCCAAAAGAAACCCGATTGTAACACTTTTTGAGCGGTTTTCTTTCCACTAAAATGACCTCCACAATGCAATTCATGACAAAAAGAAAGAACATTTTGTTGCTCATTTTCATGAATGCATCTACGAATAACCATATCGGGACCATGTTTAAACAAATATGGGTCATCCCAATAATATTGCTTAACCATTGACAAAAAATCTTTTCCTCTCTTGACTTGAGAAAAATCTGGATTTAGAACCCCCGTAGCCAAAAAATTTACAATGTCGGCATACCAAGGTTCACAATCCTTAACACCAAATAACTGCTCATCGGGGAAATTTTCATTCAAAGGAATTTCACTCACACACCCCTTTTCAAGTCTAGACAAGTGATCCGCCACAACATTCTCACAACCCTTTTTGTCTTTGATGGAAATGTCAAATTCTTGTAAAAGTAACATCCATCTTAACAATCGGGGTTTGGCATCTTGTTTGGACAGCAAATAACGTAATGCAGCATGGTCCGAATAAATAATCACTTTAGATCCAAGCAAGTAAGAACGGAATTTTTCAAGCAAATACCACCGCCAAGAATTCCTTCTCGGTTGTAGTATAGTTCAATTGAGCATCATTCAACATTCTACTTGCATATTGGATCACATGTGACTTTTTATCGATTTTCGACCCAAAACTGCACCCACCGCAAAATCGGATGCATCACACATTATCTCAAAAGGTTGAGTCCAATCCGGACCCACAAGAATAGGGGCTGAAGTCAATTTCTCCTTCAACAAATTAAAAGAATTGAGACATTCTTGGTCAAAGACAAATTCCGTCTCTTTAGCAAGCAAGTTTGTTAACGGCTTACAAATTTTAGAAAAATCTTTTATAAAACGCCGATAAAAACCCGCATGACCAAGAAAGCTACGAATTCCCTTAACATTTGTTGGCGGAGGCAATTTAGAAATTATCTCAATTTTTGCCTTGTCCACTTCAATCCCTTTTCTTGAGACCAAATGACCCAACACAATTCCATGCTTAACCATAAAATGACTTTTTTCCCAACTTAAAGTTAAATTGGTATCACAACATCTTTTGAGAACCAAAGTCAAATTATCTAAGCATGCATCAAATGAATTACCATACAATGAAAAATCATCCATAAATACCTCAACAAACTTACCAATCATCTCGGAAAAGATCGACATCATGCACCTTTGGAATGTAGCAGGAGCATTGCATAAACCGAAGGGCATCCTCCGATATGCAAATGTTCCAAAAGGGCATGTAAATGTGGTCTTTTCCTGATCTTCCGGAGCAATGGGAATCTGATTATAACCTGAAAAACCATCTAAGAAACAATAATATTCTTGACCAGCTAGCCTCTCTAGAATTTGGTCAATAAATGGCAAAGGAAAGTGATCCTTTCTAGTCGCCGCATTAAGCTTTCGGTAATCGATAACCATGCGTTGACCAGTGACCATTCTAGTAGGCAAAAGCTCATTATCCTCATTCTTAACGACAGTAATTCCGGATTTTTTAGCAACCACATGAACAGGACTTACCCACTTACTATCGGAAATAGGATAGATAATACCCGCATCCAACAGTTTCAAAACTTCTTTTCTTACCGCTTCAAGCATGTGCGGATTCATCCTCCTTTGATTCTGCCGGACTGGCTTGGCATCATCCTCCATATGTATTTTGTGCATACACATGGTTGGGCTAATTCCTTTTATGTCCGTAATGCTCCAACCAAGTGCGGACTTGTGTCGCTTCAACACATCTAACAACCTTCTTTCCTGCAATTCTGTTAAGTCCGAAGCAATTATAACAGGCAAAGAATCATTTGCACCAAGAAAAGCATACTTTAAGCTAGATGGAAGTTGTTTAAGATCCAATTCGGGAGGAGAGACAATAGATGGCAAATGCTTAGGATTAAAATTACCTAAAGATTCTAGAGGAACCTTTTCAGTAATTTCCTCCATAACATCCATCTCCACAAGAATGGCCCTCGCCTCATTTTGATCAAAAACACCTTCCAAAACTAACTCATCCACAAAAGAGCCCTCAACATCATGCTCAAATAACACAGAATTTTCAGCAACATCACAAAATAAACACTCATTAACCTCATATGGCTTTTTCATGGAATCAAAGATAGAGAAATTAACAATTTCATCCATGACAGTCAAAGACAAACTTCCATCTTTCACATTAATCACCGCATCCGCGGTAGCCATAAAAGGTCTCCCCAACAAAATAGGGACCTCATTCACATCTTTAGAATCTCTTTCCATATCAAGAACCACAAAATCAACCGGGATTATTAATTTATCAACTTGAACTAAAACATCTTCTACTATTCCCTTTGGATATTTGACCGAACGGTCCGCAAGTTGCAAGGTCATAGTAGTAGGTTTTAGTTCACCCAACCCAAGCTCCACAAACAAAGAATAAGGCAACAAGTTAATGCTAGCCCCTAAATCCAACATTGCCCTTACTTTCTTAGAGTCCCCCAAAGAAATCATCACATTAAAACTACCGGGGTCTTTAAGCTTAGGAGGCAAATTCTTTTCAAAAACAGCACTAACTTGGTCCGAAACCACAATTTTTTCGTTCGGGGCATACTTTCTTTTATTGGTGCTCAATTCCTTGAAAAATTTAGCATAAGAAGGAATATTTTTAATTACATTGAGCAAAGGCAAATTTACATTCACCTTAGAAAGCATGTCATACAACTCTTTAAATTGTGTTTCGACCTTATTCTTTACCAATCTCCCGGGAAAAGGAACAGGAGGCACATAAGGCTTAAGAGGTGGAGTTGGAAGTTTCTCCTCGGGAGTCACTTCAACTCGTTCCTCAACCACCACTTCACTCTCATTCATTTTGTTATTATCTATAGGCGAAGGAGAAGAGTGTACCTCCTGAAGAGTCTTACCACTCCTCAGGGTGACGGCCTTTGCTTGTTCCGGTTGACTCGGTAGTGTACCCGGATTGTGTTTTTGGAGTGCCTCGGCAATTTGACCCATCTGATTTTCGAGCTTTTTCAGGGAAGCTTCTTGGTTCCCCATTCGTTGTTCCATAATCACTTGATTCTGTTGGGCGGCTTGAATGAATTTACGCAACGTTTCCTCCACACTTGGCCTTGCAGCCCTTGTTCTTGCAGCATTGCATTTGCGGTTGGTATTGTTCTTGAAATTGACCACGCCCTTGATTTCCTCCCCAAGAGAAATTGGGATGATTCCGCCAACCCGGATTGTAAGAGTTGGAAAACGGATCATTCCTCACTCTTGGTTGAAAAGTGTTCATTGCATTTGCTTGCTCAAGAAATTTCGGGAATTGGTCTCTCAATGGGCATCCCATAATATCATGGGAGTTCACGTTACAAATTACACAACTCGTGCCCGAACTTCCCTCTCCTTGATTTCGCCCTTGGTTTTGACCTTGACTTTGCGCCGTCATCATTCCCATGAAATTCTTCATTTGAGTAGTCAATGCCGAAACTTGTTGCGCTAGAACATCATTGGACTCAACTTCATAGACACCTTTTCTTCCTCCTCTAACACTTTTTATGCGAATTCATGCCAAGTCTCTCATATAAGGCTCTTGTTTCATCCGCAGTTTTCTCACCCATAGCACCCCGTTTGCATTATCCACCTGGGCTTGACCTTGTTGAGTCAACCCATCATAGAAGGCCTGATTTAAGAGGGCTAAAGGAAACCCATGATGAGGACATTGGACTAGCAACATCTTGAATCGATCCCAAGCTTCATGAAAAGCTTCACCCGGCTCTTGATTGAAAGACATTATCTTGGACCTCAAGTCGGACGTCTTTTGATGAGAATAAAACTTTGCCATGAACTTGTTGTAGACTTCCGTCCAAGTGTTAAGAGAGGCCGGAGCAAGTGCCATAAACCATGTCTTTCTTTGCATCCTTCAACGTGTAAGCAAAGCACCTCATTCTCAACTGCTCTTCGGTTAGTTGCCCCAATGGAAAGCCTTGCACGGTGCTATAGAACTCTCTCATGAAGGTAATTGGGTCTTCCGACGCCATCCCATGAAATGAAGGGAGCATGTTGAAATGGAGATTCTTCAACTCGTAACTCCTTGCTGCTTGTGGGAGCACAATGCATGATGGCGACGGTTCAATAACCGGGCGTGCAAAATCACCCATCATTTGTGGTTCCGCCATTTTCACTTCTTCTTCAGAATCGGAAATCTCGGACTGTTGAGAGTAAACCGAATCACTTTCCGAATCACTTGGTTCCGGGTGCTTCCTCTTGTTGACGCGATGAATGTTGTGGTCAATTGGTAACAAATCGGGTTGTAGTGACCTACGACCAAACATTCAAATCTGCGACACCAAGTTAAAACACTAAACAAAGAAAAAATATATATACACAAAATACTATTCACAATAGCAAATAATTAAAACAACTTTAAATTTCACATCCCCGGCAACGGCGCCAAATTTTGACGAGTGTCGAAAACGTCAAAAATAAAATTCCAACTCAACTATCTACAATTGATTTGTAAATAGGGTAAGTCGGGTCGAACCTCAGAGACACAAAATTTAAAGTGTAGGAATTACTGCTAGAACAAAAAGTTGTAACGTGAAGAAGTTGTTTGGTTTGGTTTTGAACTAATTTGTTTGCAAAAATTAAGTAAATTTGATTGTGGAAGATTTCAATATTAAGGAGACTAATTCCCGGAATTGGCTTCACAAGTTATGCTCAAGATTCATAATTCATCAATCAAAGTACACTTTAGGTTTTGTTCTTACGAAAATATGATTGGGACACTTTGGCGGGTGATTTGCAATCAAGTGTTTCTAACTAATCTACTCCCTTGGCCCGTTCATAGATTAGCTAGAAACCCATTGTAGAACTTAAGAACATGAAATAAACCACAATTCTTATGAATCTTTTGGCGAGGATTCAACAAATTGTGAAAATCAAGCCAAGACTAATTTCAATTGTAAATTTGGCGTTTCACAACTGAAATTCTAAACAATTCAAGAACAATTATTTGATCAAGACAAAAGTTCTAAAATTTCATTAAAAACAACTTGATTATCCCAAGTAATACTAAGATAAAGATGAACAATAAAACTTAAGACATAAAATGTTACCTCCAATTCCAAGAACTAAAAGGTTTAGCTAGCCATTAGAAAGCAAGAACACCAAGAAATATCTAAGAAAATATTCTGCAGAAAACTCACTAACTAACTAACTATGGAGAAGATTAACAAGCCCTAATTATATATCTCCCCCAAAAAAACTGAAAAACATAAAATTAAATAGCCATTGTCTTAAATTAACCCCCATGTTCACCAAAAACTAATGCTGCAATTAACCAATCATTAACCCCATAAACAAGTCACAATTAATCTCTTCCATTACTCCTCGGCCGTTCCAAATTGCACGGCCTTCATGTGCAAAACGCCTCGTGGGCGGTCGCCCACAACACCCCGGGCGGTCGCCCGGATCCTTGAACCATTTTGTCATCACCACTCATGCTTGGTGAGCGGTCGCCCGGCCTATTCTGCACGGTCGCCCGGCTCAGCGTAAGGTTCAAGCTTCACATTTTTTCTCTGAGCGGCCGCCCACCTCAACTGACGACGCCCACAATGACGGACTGTTGGGCCATTTTCTTTCCTTTGGCCCAGCTGCAAATTGCCTTTAGCCCAACTCCATATTCACCATTGGCCTGCCACTCCTTGCTTGCATTGGCCCCTTCTTCCATTTGTTAATGCCCATTTGTACTCAATCCGTTCCACAATTTCCACATCTCATTGTTCCACTTGATTTATTCGCATATTGTTCCCAATTTCCACAATTCAACCACTGAAACTAAAAACACTAAAAACATCTGTTAAACACTCAAAACTCAAGGATTAAGCAAATAATAAGTTCAAAAAGTAGTCAATGGATGAGTGTAAAACTCACTCATCAGTCGACTACTTCACCAAATGGGTAGAAGCCAGATCGTACAAGGTACTGAATTCTAGGAAGGTGGCCGAGTTCATCCGAGAGAACATCATGTGCCGATACGGAGTGCCCAATGAGATCATCTCCGACAATGGGACTCACTTCGAAGGAAATTGTGACCAACTGCGGCCGAATTCGAGTCACACGTCACAGTCTTCTCCCTACGGACCACAAACCAATGGTGCGATAGAGGCGGCCAACAAGACTCTCGCCATGATAATCGAGAAAGATGACCACCGGAGGTCGGGAGGCGCGAAAAGCTACATCTAGCCCTCGGGGATACCGAACATCGGTCAGGAACCGCCACGGGGAGAGACTCCGTTCGCACTTACCTACGGAATGGAAGCAATGTTACCGTGGAATTGGAAATTCCATCCCTCAGAGTCCTCTTGGAAAACGGGATCAATGAAGTCGAATGGCTACAGAGCCGTCACGACGAGACTTGCTCTACTCGACGAGCGCAGATTGAAAGCCATGGAACACACTCGAGCCTACCGGAGCGAGAATGGCACGAGCATTCGACAAGAAAGTCAAGATCCGAGACATCGAGAGAAGGTGACTTGGTGCTAAAGGAAAAGCCTCCTACGCAGGACCAATCCCCTCGGAAAATGGGAGCCTACTGGATAGGACCGTTCGTGGTACAAAGAATCTTCTCAGGAGGAGCCATGAAGCTAACGAGACTTGGACGGAAACCCTTTCGTTAACCCCGTGAACGGAAGCAAGCTCCGCAGAATACTTCGTTTGAGGAAGAGCACGAGTCAACTCACCTTCCCCATACACCGTCTCCTCGGTAAATTAAAGTGCTAAAAGAGTAATACCCATTTGGATACATTCCCGCTAATGATCCGAGGGTAAAAAACAGTGGTCGCACTTCTTTTGTCTTTGTTTTTCTCAAATTCACCTAAAAGTGTCGAACTACGGTGACACAGGCCCCTTAGTCCGGTTGTAAAAGGGAACGTAGGCGGCCATCTTTGGTTCGGTCTAAAAAACAAAAATACAATAAGCATCAATTGCTTGTGTTTCGAAAAACTCTTTTCATTTAACCTACAAATTCATAACGGTTAAAACATTCTTTGATGAGTTCAAGCACGGTCAACTCTTGACTCGCTACACGCTAGCAAAACTACAATAAAACATTAATCAATTAATGTGTGCGCAATGACAATGGATGGATACTACGGGCCGTGAGGTCAACCTAGTTTCCCGTACTAGGTCCTTCATCCTTCTTCCCTTCCACTTTTCCCCGGCGAGTGTTCTTCACCTTCGCGGAAATATTCCATTAGGCCTCTACCTGGCTCGGGGACTCTTCCCGACGCCTCCGTCAATCCTGGTGTCAATGCGAGTCCTTTCTCTAGCTCTGTCTCGAGCCGCCTCGCTTCGAGCCATCATCGCAAAGGCTTTGATTGGCCTCCCGATCAGCACTTGCCACATAATCGGCCATGGCATCGCCGATACGATTCCCGGGGTTAGCCCTCGCCTCTGTCCTCCTCAATGTCGAGCCGTCCAGGGTGATCGGCACCCAACGGCTCACTCCGTCTCCACAAGATAGCCATCGTGTCTCCCCATACACTCTTCGTACTCGCCCAGTATATCAAGCCGTCGACAAAGGCTGCCTCTCTCTCCGGTGAAAGAGAACCACAGCAGAAAGGACGTGTATTGCCACCACCGGGTGACCAGCAATAGCGTCGAAGGATCCTCCATCCGCGAGAGATCCCACCTCAAAGGTAGCGGCATAATTGATCGGATTTTGGTGGCACTGCTCACCTTCCAAATTTCGCACGTCGCAGTAACCAATGATGGAATATAGAAAGACGTGCAGAGACAGCCCGACACTCGACGATCAACGGACCCTCCTGAGCGGTCCTACAAGTCTCAGAACTTTTAATGGGGAACCCACCATCGCAAGTGATGCGTGCCAAGTCCGGCCATCCAGAGCTCCGGCTCGGCTGATTACCCCTATCACCGGAGGACGTCGCGAGAAAGACCAAGCGTCACAGACATTGGCACCTCGGGCATCATCTGCGGCCTCTCCCTCAACCACATGGTCGCATAGCGGGACTCCCTCCCCACATGTATCGACTACGGTCGCCATCCGGCCTATGCCCGGGAACGTCTCGCCCAAGACCAATGGCACGATGTCTCCTCCACTCCGGCGCCTCACCAGGTCCGATCTGTTTGTGATGGCACACACCTGCAGACGTGAATGTGAGCAGTAGCAATCACACACGCAGCAAACGCGTCCCACGCAAAGACGCTCCCCTCGGCTCAGGCAAATCTTTCGGGCGGTCCCAAAATGTCGACGTAGTCGGAATCTGTATCGGCATCCCGTATGCTTCTCCGTAGAGATACCCAACAAGGACACTAGCTTCTCAACGATGGCCATGCCACCAAAGATACGGAAGAACTAGGCTGTTCCGTCTCGGGTCCTCCCTGAATGGCCCGGAAATCTTCAAACGTAGGAGTGACTTCGTTGTACGAAAAGCCGTACATATTCCTCCTTACGTCCCCAGGAACCGAGACGCGGCTCTCAAAAGATCCCAATCGGCATGAGCTCCTTCAAAGCCCAAACAGATTTAATCCCAGTAATGACCTTCGAAAAACCTTTTGTTACGCCTCGTGTGGTTCCGTACCCACAGGCGAAAGTTGTCCAAATATCGCTCTTGCATCCGAGACGATAACTTGGGAAAAGGAGCCATGTCGAAGGTGAAGAAAACCTTAAAGAAGTGGAAAAGAACTCGGCGTAATGAACAAAAGCAATGCGCGGTTCTTACAAATTGCAAAGCCGAAACCGCAATTTAAAGAATCTGGAAATTCAATCCTAGTCCTACGACTCCTCTGCAATTGACTTGGTCAACTCTGCAGCCATTTGCCTTAAAAGTTGGAAACATTTCCAAACCATGCCCCTGTTCACTCTTATGAAATCTGCGTGCCTGCCCTGATTTCATTTAACCAGTGTCAATATCCCTTCCGCCCGGGCTCGTGCAACGGTGCAAATAATTAAAAATTAGTGCATACATGCTTAATTTTTGACCCGTTCAATTTTTAATGCATTTCTCCTTTTTATTTATTTTTGATTAACCTATTTGCTTATTTGCCGAAAATAACTGAAGGTGATCACGAGAATAAATATGCAAAGTACGAGTTCCGCCCCACGGGCGCTTTTGCAAATACATTTCAAATCAAAATTTGTTCCTGACAAATACATGCATTTTGTCTAAACAAAATAGTAAAGAAAGAAATCAAGAAAAGGGGACTACTCGGAGTCCCGCTCGTCATCCGTACACTCGACGTATTGCTCCGCCGCCTGCGGATCTGTCGCATAACAGGGAACTCGCCGAACTCCTCCAGGGAATAGGCAAAGGGCCTCCTCGGAGTGCGCGAACTCGAGGACTCCCCCTCTCGCGCCCAGAGTGCGCGAAGAAGGAGCTCCAAATCCAGCCGTTCCGCCGCGAACCGGCCAAACCCCTGTGTGAAGTCCTCCCCGCACTTTGTGGGAGCAGCAAACCCCTCGGCCTAGACGGCCCCGATCGCGGACGTCCACGCTCCTCCGGAACTCGCACCGCATTTAACCCACGAGCCTCCTGGCGTAGGCGGACCACCCGTCCACCGGCCTCATGGCCTCATTGTACGTATGGCCGATACTGCGAACCAGAAAATCATCGAAAGCGAACAGAAAGTACGGATGCATCATGTGCGTAATGCTACTATCAAATGCAGAAAATCGAAAAGATGCTCATCGAAGCATTGGGGTCCGCCCATGTATCGTGGTCTTGGCTCCGCCGGGAGCGGGATCACAAATCGCTGCGCGAACCGTCCGGCCCCTCGTACGGCCTAGCCTAGCTCGTGGGACAGAAAATGTCGAGGACCTCCGGGAACCTCGCCCTCCCTATGCTTTGCACTGCGGGCTCCTCGGCCTCATCCTCAAGAAAACATCATAAGCGGCCCCCGCTATGATGTACTCGGTGAAGTACACACCACGAAGGTATCCCTCCGGCTCATCCATCGGCATCTCCCGGGGATGCTGCATGTACAAAGGAGGATCCACGGCACCAAAGGAAGGGACCCGGCCTATGCGACGAGTCACCCTCTCCCCCGCATACATGGCGTCGCAGTGAAGTCCCACCAGAGCTTCCGCCGCCGTGTAGTCTCGGCGGCAATCTGCACCGCCACATGATCAAACCTCGCTCCACTCGGTCACCGGATCCTCTCGGAGAACTCTGTGTTCGCCGCCATAGATATCTCCTCGTACGACACTCGAGTGCCAACCCTCGAAGAGACCGCCCTCTTCGCCTTCTTACGCCAAACCAAGAAGGCAGGGGAATAGGGGACGGTACGGCTCCTTGACGTCCCAAGCTCGCGGACCGAACACCTCGTAGCACCGCACTGCCAAGAGAATGGAAAGTTATGTCGCCTACAAAGCGTATACATACGAGTACATAAAAGAGGCAAGGAAGAGAAAAAGCACGTAAACTTACATCCAAGACAGCGTGAAGCGCCTAAATGTGTGCTCCTCTCCCCGCGAGAACTCCGTCCAAAGAGTGGTAGAGCTCGGCCACCCAGCCTCCCCCACGCAAACCCCTCACGGCATCCAGATCCGTCGCCGACCCGAGCAGAGGGAAGTGACAAGACGTGTCGGAAGTCGGGAACAAAGTCGCTGATAGCGCAAACCAAAGGAACCTCGAGCCGGACGCTCCGCGGTCATCCTCAAGGACCCCGGGCGGGTAATCGGCGGCGCCCGCCCTCAAGTGACGCTCCATCGGCTCGTACCGAATGCCTAAGCCCCGGCATCGGTAATATCGAAACCCAAAGAGCCCTTGCATAACCGCTGCAGGGTGTAACCATCAACCCACACCCGCCGCGTTGCCATAAGTCGGCAACCCAGCTGATAGCAGCAAAATCCGTGGGAGTCACCGTCGCTCACCCCATCCCGAAATGGAAAGTGTGGGTCGTATCCCACCGCACTCGCTCGCCGCGACATACATGGACTCGCCCTCGGCGTATCACTGTCGCAGCCTACAAGATCGATAAACCCAAAAATGCCCGAGTCAATCACCACTGCCGTGGACTCCTCTCTCCCTCTCGGGCCACGTCCGGATAAGGCCCCACAATGCTCGCACCGCCTCAAAGGCACCCCGACTCTTACGGTTGTGGGTATCAACCATCCCTGTCCCCGCACAAACAAGACAGAGCAACGTCAACAAAATGCAACAACGCATGTCAAAAGGATGCAATGCAGATACGGTTCTCATTCATTTCCTACGTATATTCAAAATCTTTCGAAAACTCCGTCGAATCCGGAACTTTCAAAATCTTTCGAAAACTCCGTCGAATCCGGAACTTTCAAAATCTTTCGAAAACTCCGTCGAATCCGAACTTTCAAATTCTTTCGAATTTTTCGAAAATTTCGCTCCGTCCCGAATTAAAGCTACTTTAATTTTGGAAAATGCATTTAGACATGGAATTTTGCAACCAAAATTTTTATGTCATCTACCCATGATGTCAATTAAACTACGTCCTAGTCAATTTCGACAACGATTCATAGCAAAGTCAAAAGCCCCAAATCGGGCACCAAAATCCCTAAGTAAATTCCTAGCAAATTTCTAACATTTAAAGAATGCACATTCTTGAAATTAATGGAATTTGTAGGGAACTTACGTGTCTTTCGATCCCTCCCTTAGAGTTGTGGCGGTCCCTCGCCGGATAAAACTCCGCCGGATTCAATGGAAGAGTGGTGGTTCGAATGGTCCGAACCAATCGAGTTCTTTCGTTGTCGGTCCTTCCATGGCGAGCCATTGGTCCTCCTTCACCCTCCATGGCGATTTTCCCTCACAAATTCGAGCAAACCTTGCAATTTGGGTTGGATTTCTCTCTCTTTTCTCTCCTCTCTCGCCGGCAACAATGGAAGAAATGGCCATTTTCTTCCCCAAATCTCGGCATTTTAAAAGTTTTACGGAAAAAAGCATTAAAAAGTCCGACCGGACTCTTACTGCACCAGAATAATTTTTGCCCCTTTTGCCCCTCAGCTTTTGGCAATTCCAATTTTACCGCTTTTGGCCCCCGAAAGTGTAAAATTTCCTCCAGTTAGACATTTCTAACGCCCTATCCCCCGAGGATAAATCAAAGTTAGTTCTCACTAACGCTCGTCTCCAGACGTTAAATTCCCAGTTAGTTCTCACTAACGTTCGTCTCCAGACGTTAAATTCTCAGTTAGTCATCACTAACGTTCGTCTCCAGATGTTAAATTCTCAGTTAGTCATCACTAACGTTCGTCTCCAGACGTTAAATTCCCAGTTAGTTCTCACTAACGCTCGTCTCCTGACGTTAAATTCAGTCCAGTTGACGTTTGACATTCAAACGTAACCATGTCTCCGGACATTTCAGTTACGATTGTGTCTCCCGACGTTAAAATTTAAATGGTCCTCACCATTAAACTCTCAATCGCGACCTTTCACGGTCCGATCTCAATCCTCAATCGCGACCTTCGCGGTCCGATTTCAATCCCCAATCGCGACCTTTCACGGTCCGATTCCAAATCCTCAATCGCGACCTTCGCGGTCCGATCTCAATCCCCAATCGCGACCTTTCACGGTCCGATTCCAAATCCCCAATCGCGACCTTTCACGGTCCGATTCCAAATCCTCAATCGCGACCTTTCACGGTCCGATCTCAAACAGTCAATCCGGCCTTCGCGGTCCGATCTCCACTCTCTTATCGAGACCTTCGCTGGTCATCTCTCCGGCAACAGCAATAAGCCCGAACCCCAAGGTACGAACGCCTTGCAATAGTCTCTCAGAATGAATAAGCCCGAACCCCAAGGTACGAACGCCTTGCAAGCAGTCATCTCTCCTAAGAATAAAGAATAAGCCCGAACCCCAAGGTACGAACGCCTTGCAAATGGTCATCTCACCGGCAATGAAGAATAAGCCCGAACCCCAAGGTACGAATGCCTTGCAACAATCCTCTTCGCCATCCAAGTGAACGCCCTGCAGCTCCTCCCGGCGGGATAAGCCCGAACCCCAAAGCCTTGCAACACCCAAGGCGCGAACGCCGTCGTCGGCATCGCAACTCAGGCGGCCCCGCCACACGCCTCGAAGGTTTCGAAGTCTCAGGTTCGACGCCTCCCAATAGTCTCCATTCAGGCTCCGATACACCTCGCGAATGGTCTCGCTCCTCGGGTTTCGAACGCCTCCCAGTCTCCATTCGGTGTACAGTGTACCTCGCGAATGGTCTCATCTAGGTTTAGACACCTCCTAACAGTCTCGCTCAGGTCAAGGTCCCCATGCGCGGCCCTTGCCCCTTTTCGAACTACGATCGGCTTGATTCCCGCTCGGGATACGTAGGAATCCTTTTCGCTAAGGGTCCAGCCAGCTGACCGCCCAAGTCTCCTTCAAAGTAAGGCATCCAGATTTGGATCCTTATCTTTTCAACGACCCCACCTCCTTCGGAGGAGACGTCGCTGAGGGGCAAACTGTAAGTACCCAAATCCGGATCGTCCAAATCCGTCGGAAAGTTAGCAGAAATCAGTTAGCGGCCGGCTCAGGTTAACCAGGAACTCGTTAAACTCCCGTTCTTTGTGCATGAACGAGGCGTCCGGGAGGCGCCCGTGCATCCGACGTCGAACCGTACTTGCACGTGACATCTCACGTAAAAGTATGGCTTTCCTGAAAACGCATTTTCCGGCACTTTAAGGGCGTTTCGGACATTTCCCGGACTGTTATTTTAAAAAATGGACAAAACCGGGACCGGGGGACAAAATCCCACATGGCTGGTGACTCAGAGGGGCACGTGGCAGCCATGCCACTGCCCACACATCACCCTTCAATCAATTTCAAGGGAAAAGACCAAAATGCCCTGGTTTGCAAGCCAAGTCCGTGGGACTCACTGTGCACTTTTCCTGAAATTGCCAAAGAAGTCCCCTGCATTTCCAAAATTCCCAAAACCCCGAAATTCGGTCAAGTCCGTGGGACTCCTCGCAATTTTCACCCTATAAATAGAAGTTGCTGTCAAAGGCAAAAGAGGATTGATTTCATACCAAAAAATCACCACCCCACGGTCCAAACTGGTTTTCACCCTTCCCGAGCTCCCGTTTTGTCTCGATTCGCGTGAAACCTTCGTATTTCGATCAAATACGCACCCTACAACTTCGAAACAACCTTTCGAATCATTTTCCGTGTCCCGTACACACCTTCCGAGCCAAAGGAGTCGACCCTAGCCATAGGTATAACTCCCTCTCTCTGAATCTTCCGTTCCGTCTCGGTTTACGCGCCAGTCGCTATAACCGTTTCGAACGTCGTTATCAAAATGTAGACGCCTCCGTCTAACGGGGTCCGATACGTTTTAGCCCCTTGATCCTCTTCTCTTTCCGTAAGAGAAGTAATCACGGGTTAAAACGGCGTTCCGACCCCGTTCCGTTTACTTTCATGTCCTTTACAATTCCGAGCCGTTTGGCCTCGTTGATCGTCATTTACAATTCCGAGCCGTTTGGCCTCATTGATCGTCATTTACCATTCCGAGCCGTTTAGCCTCGTTGATCGTCATTTACAATTCCGAGCCGTTTGGCCTCGTCGATCGTCATTTATGAATCCGGATCGTTTGATTCCGTTGACACCGCTTTAAATACTGTCATTTACAAGTCCGATCCGTTTGGATTGTGATAGTATTTACTTTTCAAAAGTCCGAGTCGCAACCCGATTCGTTGATCGCATATCATTTAATACGCATTTTTCCCGTAAAAATCGTTAACAATGTAATGCCCGGTTCAAAACTGGAGTTCGTCCGTCGAACTCTCTTTCAAAACGCGCGAAGTGACGTTCGGCCTCCGAATGTTCATCTTCAAACTCAAAGTCAAAGCCACCATTTGATACTTAAAATCATTTAATACGCTTTTTCCCGTAAAAATCGTTAACAATGACTCGTATGGCTCAAAGTCGACGTTTGCCACGCAAACGCTCAACGCTCATTTCAAACTCAAAATCGACGTTTGCCACGCAAACGCTCATTTCAAACTCAAAGTCGACGTTTGCCACGCAAACGCTCATTTCAAACTCAAAGTCGACGTTTGCCACGCAAACGCTCATTTCAAACTCAAAGTCGACGTTTGCCACGCAAACGCTCATTTCAAACTCAAACCGACGTTTGTCATTCAAACGCTCGTCTTTTCAAACAAAGTCACCTAATCAACGTTTGTCATTCAAACCATGATTAAGCTTGTCATTCAAGCCCCCATTTCAAAACACACACACACACACACACGATTATTATAACTAAACATGCAAATTCATATAATAATCAAAGAAGCAATCTCATATATAAATGAACAATGACAATACATAAAGGTCTATCTCTATAGGCCTAGGGCACTAACACCTACAATTTGAGATCAATTGTCTTATGGTAATATGTCAATGACCATTGTGTCTTGACTTACCACGATGTTCTACACCTTTTCCTATTTCTCATTGTCGTCACAATGCCTTAGGTTATGTAGACACAAACTTATTCCACAAAGGAATATCTTCCAAGACCATTCAGCTTTTATCTTTATCTGACGCTATCGACTCAGATTTCTTATTGAATCGAGTTGTTCATGTTGTCTTGGAAGTTTGACACCATTTGCTCCATTTATTGTGAACACATTTTTCACCTTGGAGCTTATTTGTGTCTGATATCCAATCAGTATATCCTTTTCATACTATTGAATATCTTATTTATTGTAATCTATAATCACAAGAATATCTCTAAGTACTCCAAGTACTTTGACTATACTTAGTGATTTATTACAATTTTTAATTAGACTTTTAGTCTCTCTAGAATGGTCAATCTTTCGAGTGAACAAATTCTTCTTTCGGTCAGTTTCTTTGAGTGGTAATTATCTCTGTACCGGTCCGACTTCCCAAGTATTCAGTATCTCTAAGTGGTTTGACCTCCTTAGAGTCTATTTCTCAGGAATCTACCTTACACAGAGATTACCTCTCAAGATTCTACCTCATAGATTTCATTTCTCAAGACATTAGCTTATTCGAGAGTCTATCTTGGAGAATTCATCTAACTCTTATGATTCTACCATTAAAGAGTCTATTACTTTAAGAATCTTTTCTCTTCAGATTCTGTATCTAAAGAGTCTCACTTTCGAGATCAATAATCTGCCTTTTCAGATTAATAATCCGTCTCAATAGAGTTTATTTCTCAAGATTGTTTTCCCTTTAGAAATCTATCTTTTGAAATTCTAACCCTCTTGACTACACTTCTTGAAAGTCTGCCTTAGGACTTTATCTTTCAAGAGTTTTCCGTTTATAGATTCATCTTTCAAATACTTCCTTTTAGGAACCAATTTGCAACCCAACGGTTCGCATTATGGAAGAAGATCAATCAACTTCCATATGTATGATGAACTATTCATTTAAATGTTAACAACATTATTTAACAGGTTTCGTTTAATTTTCTACCATAGAAAATTAGGACCAAAAGACTAGCTTCTTTTGTCCACAAACTGTGTCTTAGTTCATCTTACTATTAAGATAAATCTTTTACAGTTTTATAAGTTCTCTTCTTAAACTTATATTATTTCCTTTTTACTTCAAGGAAATATGATTTCAAGGAATACCAAATTCCTTATCTTTGGCTTAAGTACTTCTACTTAGCTCGTACCCCCACACTTGAGGTGTATCCCCACACTTGAGGTGTATCCCCACAATTGAGGTGTACCCCCACACTTAAAGTATTTATAAAACGTCTTACGATTACGCCATAATCTGTAATTAGTTTTATCAAATCCTTTCTTGGGTATGTCATTTAAAAATGACTGTCTGACTTCCCCACAAATTTGGTTAAGCCGAGCTTATTGCATTTATCATCTCTATAGGGGTATGATTCTTGCATTTAGCTCCTGCATTAGACTGAGTTGAATATGTTGCGATCGTTTGATGAATACTGCCGGAAATATCCTCACAAATATCCTCAAACGGCGCCGCATATTCCCCTCATTGTAGCTTTTCGAATCTTCTTTATATTAAGTTGATTCGTCAACTTCATTCTTATAAGTTTGGAAAGCCTCCAAGGCTTCATCCTTCCTTATCAAGAGAATGTCTTGTGCAACCATTTATAAAGTAATTAAATACTTTTTCCCACCTCGAGTTTGCACTAACTTTAGATCACAATTATTTGTGTGAGCTAACTCAAGAGGTGTCGTGTTTCTTATTACTGAAGAAAATGATGACTTAGTCATTTTATCTTTCACGCAAATTTCACACTTGTCAGTTGAAACGAATTTATTCATGAAAATTAATTCTTGATTCACTGACATCTTAATTGTGTTGAAATTCACATAACCTAATTTATCAAAAGGCAAAAATAAGAAACACCGATGCTCTTTGCCTCTAGGCAAAGTACCCTTTACCAAGAAACTAGGTTCTTGCGAATGTCTGGGACATGCAGCATATTCACGAGAGTCAGTTCTCTGTCTGAAGTCATCTTCAGCATGATCCTTCCAAGTCCCACGATGTTGGAAGTAAAAGAGTTTCTCATTTACACCTTCCTTCCATTGAAAGGAGTGTTTAATGTGAAGCTCTCTTTATCAGCATATATATGGTGGGTAGTTTCAGCTCCAGTGTCTATCCACCATTCTTATGGGTTGACCTTCAACTTGCTAAGTTGGCTTCAAACCCCCTTAGTTCTCAATCAAACCTATTCAACCTTTCGTTGACGTTGGCTTTGATTCATGTTGTCCATTTCCCTTCTTGGAATACGACAAACTTTTGCTACGTGATTGGTCTTACCACATCTTGTAGCAAATCTTGGAGTTGGTTCCTTGAACCTTATAGTCCATTCCAAAGTGTTCTACAACTCTTTGGTTGTCCCCACGAGACAATGTTCTTTTAACGGGCATCATTTGGTCCACTCAGTATGTACGTCCTACATATGAGATTTTCATGATCCCATTCTTCTGTGGCTATTTGTCTTCGCGGATTGGCTATCTGGATAATCATCATCCTCGTTTCTCCTTGGTTTATTTGCCTTGGCGAAACTGGATCATCATCCTCTTCCTCTTCGGTTATCTGTCTTGGCAAATCTGGATCATCATCCTCTTTCTCTTCGGTTATTTGCCTGGGTTATCTGCCTTGCATGAACTTCTTTGTTTATAAGTCCGTTCCATGTTGTCAACAATTCTTTGAATCACTTCCGGGATTATTGTTGACCTTCTCGTTAACTTCCAATGCTCTTCTAGTTATCCTTTCTTGGAAACCGTTATTTTTCTCGTTAAGTCTTTAACGATAATGTCCTTCGGTTGTCCATCATCATTGGCTCATATTTGTCATAAAAACAAGAAAACGTTAATATCTTCTTGCGATTGTTGGGAAAATTGTCTATTTGACAATAAATAAGGCTTTCTTGAATTTAACGAAATGACAAATAATATAATGAACCATAACATAATTAACGGGGCAGGAAATAAAGATAATCTAGAATGCAAAAATTAAAGCAAACCGAGTAAATAACGAAGTCGAGTCTTGTGTTGGACACAATCTCCGCAAGAAGATATTGCCCTTCTGGTGCTAACGGTCTGTGGCAATCTTCTCTCAAGATAAAACGACTTTACAGTCATTAATAGGAGCACACCAAATTAATGACTTCGGCGAACAAAATTCGTGTTTGACACTTCCAGACTTTGAAGAAGAATTATGCAACAAGATGCTCTATCTTCTAACATATGATGTTAAGAATTCCGTTGAATTCTTTGACTGAATCCATAATTCAGTTAAATATCTAACTGAGTTAGTTAACTCTGTTAGATAAGTGATTCTCTACCTCTAGTGAGAGGAGAGAGTGAATATGTGAAGTGAAGATTGAGTGAATGAATGAATTTGACAAACTAGTGGGGGGTTTATATAGTATATGAAGAGTTAGGGTGTCTTTTGGGAATAGGCACAAATGGTGTCTGGTGGAATCTGGACCCTTGGATCTGATCTGAATGGAGGGAGGAGATTTGCTTTGAAAGGACATGGGACATGCCCCACCTTTTCCAACCATCACAACCTTACTCCAATCCAGATCCTCCCTTTGCTGAACCTCGGCCCATTCCACCCCCCAGGCGGCCCACTCGCCCAAAGTCAGTCCAGCATGACCCAACTGGGCTTCGGCCCAATCCAACCAAGCGGCCCACTCTCCAAGCCTAGTCCAACTCGGCCTAGACACCTAGCCCAAGCGCCTGAACCAGAACTACCTAATCCGAACCCGCCTTGGACCGAATCGAACCATGAACCGAGCCAACTTTTGTCAAAAGTTTAAGGCTCCTTAGCTCCTAGCGACGATGCGGTCGTGCGAAGTGCAAAGTGCGCCCTAAACCGCCCATTCCGCCCTTCGCGCGCTTCGCGGGTTGTGGGTCCATTTTAAGCTAGAACAAAACTAGCTCAATAGCCCACTTGGATGCATGGTTGGCTCAATGGCCCCAACTAGGTTGGCCCAAGGAGATCAACTTGATGACTCCTTCCTTGGATGGATCCACTTATAAACTATCATTGCTTTATATCTTTAAGCAATGTGGGATAACTATTCCACATCCCATAAACTCTTCATAAAACCCATTTTATTTTGCATACTTTGAGCATTAATTTCTCATTCACCACTAATTGGTTTTGAGAAAGTAAATATATCAAATTAATCTACTCCAAATGTAGATTATTAATATGCAATCATTTTCCATTTTTCTAAAATGGAACCCAATGGAATTCTTGGTCAAAAGTCGATCAAACCACACTTTCCAAAACCAAAATTCCAACAATCCCCCACACGAATGACAAATTAATGCATGCATGAATGCAGACTCGTCTGGAAGTTTCGGCGAACTATTATTGCATCGAGATAGGTAGCTTATGGCCTTGAACCTTCCCTAGTGAAATACTATCGGATATACTAGCCATTTGGTAGCGAGTCGCTTTGAACCAAAGGATCGTGATAAAGTGTATACCAAGACAATAGTACTCACACAATAACAGCTCTAACACGTTTTGTTCTCACGTTTTGTCCATTTTGGCCCTGGACCGTTCTTGATTCATAAGTGTTTCAATATAGAAGCGGCCTTATTACTTCTCACTTATATAGGTGATCTCCCATAAAGAGTATCCTGCTATACTCCACCACTTAGGTATAGGAATCATTAAAAGCTTTGAGCTTACCCTCACCACACGTCATCAGGTGTTTTAGCACTTAGATGGCTTCTGAGAATGAGTTATAATGAGTTCTAAGTGCACATACTAGAATTTCCATAATTTAGTTGTCTCATTGAACCAAGGGCATGGGATCTCCAATTCTCAAGGTTGAGTGTCCACTATGGATTTCTTTGTTTGCGTGGGTTTTTAACTTCATTCCCCTTACCAGACAATTTGATCTCCTATTCATACCCTTTGGTATACGGATCCGTTTTTGACTTCACATGGCCAGTTGTGACAGTATCATTTGTGTAGGGTTTCGAGGGTCCATGCGCAGCGGAATAAGCAATAACTCGAAAAACCCCAAGCCCTAGAATCCATTCTAGATGAATAATTAAGAGAGATGAAATAGAATTACCAACCTTGAATGCTTTTGCCTTTGATAAACTTGACCCAACTCCAGATTGAATGATCTTGTTAATCCTTGATGAACGAACGGGAATCACGAACCAAAGATCTTGATGAACGAAGATCCTCTATGTTTATCCACGCGGAGCGAACCTAGAACTCTTCTAGGAGGATTGCTAGATCCAATTGATTGAACACCTTTCAATCAATGAAGAACAATGGATTTGGTGGTGTTTGATTCTCAATTCTCAATTGAAATCTCCCACTCTAAGTGTTTCTCTCAAGCCAAAACGTTCTAATGACGGCTAGGGCAACCAGGGGTAAGTATTTATACGTTATAAAACTTTTCCCCTCGCGAAAACCCTAGTTTTAAGTCAATTCCGCGTCAGTCCAGTGCCCAGGGGACGAGTCGTCCCCCAGGGGACGAGTCGTCCCCTGACACCCAGCTTCTGAATCTGGCTTCCCCCTTAAGGGGAATAGTTGGTTCTGGCCTGGGGATGAGTCGTCCCCTGAGAACAAAAACTCCATATTCTTCATTTTTGACAATTCGTTCGATGCGTGTGACTCCATAGGACCATACTATGTTGGCAATGAGTCCGATCACATCGATCCTCATAAGACATGAGCGGACTCTAGCAAGCCATCATGCCTACCCAAATAGTATAATATCAAGTTCGATTTTCCTACATAGAACATATCACAATCCCATTGTCACACGATGTTATATTGAACATGAGTCATGGTCCACGTCAACTCATATTGTTCAATGCTTTCTCGTTACCAAGTAAATTGATTAATCGAATGACATTAATCACATTAATTCATTCGGGCATGGCCATGCACTACATCAATCTTACTTACGAGTGGCCTAGCAAACATCTCTCTTTACGAGGGACAATTTCCATCTTGACTTATCATTCTTCCCAACAAGAATCATACCATGCCAATGATAGCCCTTATTGTCATCCGGTTAAAGACAACGTTAAACTATATCAAACATGATATTCATCGAGCGGAAGACGATGATAATCTCGGAGTCAAAGGATATCAATGATATGACTATATGAGATTTAATTATGACATATGACCATGACATAAATCTCATAATGGGTCAAGTCCAGTACCTTGTTCTCTAACAAGTACCCATGAATCTAATGTGCATCTCCATGCATATAATCATCATATGATTATCCATTAGACTTCATACTAGTGCTTCATAAGTACTAGGGACACGATTATTATAACTAAACATGCAAATTCATATAATAATCAAAGAAGCAATCTCATATATAAATGAACAATGACAATACATAAAGGTCTATCTCTATAGGCCTAGGGCACTAACACCTACGAGACTCCCACTTGCACTAGGCCCAATCATTCATGTATCTTATACCCGTGGACCTAACATGACCATCATGTTTAGCTTGTGGTAAAGGCTTGGTGAGAGGGTCTGAAATGTTGTCATCCGTTGGTACCTTGCATATCTTGACGTCCTCCCTTTCACGAGATTTCTCGAATGAGGTGGAAGCGTCTCAAAATGTGTTTGGATCGCTGATGTGACCTTGGTTCTTTTGCTTGGGCAATAGCACCATTGTTGTCATGAAACGGCTCTATCGGGTTAGTGATACTCGGAGCGACTTCTAAGTCACTAACGAACTTCTTGATCCAAACCGCCTCCTTAGCCGCATCGATGCTTTGCTATGTACTCGGCCTTGTTGTAGAATCGGCAACGGTGCTGCTTGGAACTCTTCCAACAAACGGCACCTCCATTTAGCATAAACACAAAAACCGATTTGCGATCTATAGTCATCTTTGTCGGTTTGGAAGCTTGCATCTGTGTAACCCTTTACAACCGGATCATCTTCCATTCCTCCAAATACCAAGAATACATCCTTAGTCCTTCTTAAGTACTTAAGGATATTCTTGGCAAACTATCCGATGGTTCTCACCAGGATCGGGTGGTATCTACTCGTTGCGCTTAGAGCGTACGAGACATCGGGTCTAGTACATAACATGGCATACATGATAGACCCAATTGCCGAAGCATATGGTATATCATTCATCCTCTTTCGCTCATCATTTGTCTTAGGACAATGAGTCTTGCTAAGAGTAATGCCATGTCCCATTGGCAAGTATCCTCTCTTAGAATTTTCCATCTTGAATCTTCTAAGGACCTTGTCAATATATGTACTACGACTCAAACCAATCATCCTTCTTGATCTATCTCTATAGATCTTGATACCAAGGATATAAGTCGCCTCACCCATATCTTTCATTGAGAAACATTTTCCTAACCGGGACTTTACGAGTCTCAAGTGCGGGAACATTGTTTCCAATGAGTAAGATGTCATCGACATATAACACCGAAATAGCACTATGCTCCCACTTATCTTCTTGTATACACAAGGTTCATATTCGTTTTTGATGAAGCCAAACTCTTTGGGCGATTCATCAAAACGTAGATTCCGGCTCAGGAAGCTTGCTTCAATCCATAAATGGATCTCTCGCAACTTACACACTTTGTTAGAATCCTTTGGATCGACAAACCCTTCAGGCTGTATCATGTATACATCCTCAAGTAGGTTTCCGTTAAGAAACGCTGTTTTGACGTCCATTTGCCATATCTCATAGTCATAATATGCGGCTATGGCAATTAGGATTCTAATAGACTTAAGCATTGCTACGGGCGAAAAGGTTTCATCATAGTCAACGCCATGAATGCGCCTATACCCCTTAGCAACTAGCCTAGCCTTATAAGTATGTACCTTCCCATCCATGTCGGTTTTCTTTTTGAAAACCCACTTGCACCCTATGGTTTTTACACCTTCGGGTGGATCAATCAAGTTCCAAACTTGATTATCGTACATGGATTTGATTTCGGATTCCATGGCTCCCGGCCACTTGTCCGAATCGGAGTGGACATCGCCTCTTGATAGGAAGTAGGTTCATCATTCTCAATGATTTCTACTTGATTACTTTCCGTCATGAGAAATCCATATCTCTCAGGTTCGGATCGTATCCTATCCGATCTGCGAAGAACTTGTGTATCTTGAACCGGTTCCACAACACTTGTGAACTTGGTTCCGTCTCTACTATCGGTTCCTTGTCATTTTCGGGTTCTTGAATTTCTTCAAGATCAATTTTACTCCCACTAGTTTCTTTAGAGAGAAACTCTTTCTCTAGAAAGACACCATTTCGAGCAACAAACACTTTGTTCTCGGATTGGTTGTAAAATAGATATCCTTTCGTTTCCTTGGGATAGCAGACGAAAATACATTTATCGAATCTAGGTGCAAGTTTATGTTCGAAACCAATTTCTTTACATAAACCTCACATCCCCAAATCTTCATGAAAGATAAGCTAGGCTTTCTTCCATACCACATCTCATGTGGGGTTTTAGGAGCCGATTTAGTAGGGACCTTGTTAAGTGTGAAAGCGAGTTTGTTTCCGGTGCATGTCCCCAAAGGAAATAGGAAGGTTCACTTGACTCATCATCGATCGAACCATATCTAATAGAGTTCTATTTCTCCTCTCGGATACACCATTCCATTGTGGTGTTCGGGTGGAGTAAGTTCGAAACAATTCCACAACTTTTCGGATGATCGTCAAATTCTTGGCTCAAATATTCACCACCTCGATCGGATCGAAGTGTTTTAATAGTTTTGCCAAGTTGATTTTGTACTTCACTTTGAAATATTCTAAATATCTCAAAAGCTTCACTTTTGTACTTCATCGGATAGACGTAGCCATATCTTGATAAGTCATCGGTGAACGTTATGAAGTACCGAAATCCTCCCTAGCAATGCTATTCATTGGTCCACATACATCGAGTATGTACAAGAGCCAACAAATCACTAGCCCTTTCACTACTCTTAGTAAAAGGTGCTTTAGTCATCTTGCCCAATAAACAAGACTACGCAAACATCATATGATTCATAATCACATGAGTCTAAATATCCATCTTTATGGAGTTTAGAGATGCGTTTCTCGTTTATGTGCCCAAGACGGCAATGCCATTTATATGTGTCATTCACATTATTTGGTTTGGATTTCTTACTAACATGATAGACATTATCAACATTATTCTCAACATCCAAGACATAAAGGCCATTAAAAGAATGAGCAACACAATAAAGCATGTCATTCAAATAAATCGAAAATCTCTTATTCGCAATAAGAAAATTGTAACCCTCATTGTCTAAACATGAAATAGAAATAATGTTTACGCTCAAATCCAGGAACATAATAACGTTATTTAAAACTAAAATTAATCCGCTTGGTAAAGTGACTTCGTAAGTCCCTACGGCCAATGCGGCAACTCTTGCTCCATTTCCAACCCGTAGATCTACTTCACCCTCTTTGAGCAACCTTCTATTCTTTAGTCCCTGCACATTTAGGCAAATGTGAGATCCACATCCGGTATCTAATACCCAAGAACTAGAGGTAGAAAGTAAAACATCTATCATATAGATACACGAAGTCATGGCAATCTCATTGCCCTTCTTCTTCGATCCTTCTGATAAAGTTTGCGATTACGCCTCCAATGCCCGGTTTCCTTGCAATGGTAGCACACCGCATCCTTTTGGGATTTGGGTTTAGGCTTCTCGGCAACGGCAACCTTTGCCTCCGGTTTAGCAACTTTTGCTTTACCCTTGTTTTTGAACCCCTTTCCTTTATTCACCATCAACACTTGATTGGTTTTCTTGGTAATATTGTTCTCCGCATTCTTTAGCATCCCATGCAATTCGGACAGAGATTTATTCATCCCATTCATGTTATAATTCGTAACAAAGCGATTATAACTCTCGGGGAGTGAATGCAATATCATATCCGTAGCCGGCTCTCTGGCCCGGATAGGATACCCGAGCCTCTCAAGATGTTCGAGGTGACCCTTCATCTTCAACACATGAGGCCCAACGGGTTGTCCTTCAATCATCTTGCATGAATGAAGAGCCTTCATAGTGTCAAACCTTTCCGTACGTGCTTGCAAATTTGGAACATTTCCTTCAAATGATTTCCCAAATCATAGGCTTCCATGTGTACTGAGGTCCTTACGAAGAGCCTTACACATGGTCGCAAGCATCGAGGCAACCAACATCAATAGAATCATCCATATGCTTCTTATGTTGGTCCCTTTCCGCTTTAGTTGCATTAGCGGTAGGCTCGGGTGGAACGGGTCCATCGAGAATGTACAACTTCCTTTCTGTTTGAGAACAATTCCCCAAACTGCGGATCCAATCCACATAGTTATTGCCATTCTCCTCTAACTTGTCCTTCTCAGGGTGATCGCGATGACATGTTTTGATTATTGTTTACAGCCATTGATCTACAAAGATATGCAACAAGATATGAACACATATAAGTACCAATTCATTTAAGAGATTAATTAACGTATTTCACAAATACTCCCACTAAATTATATAACCTTCTTATACAAATATGTATAATATAATTTAATAGGCTAAGACCCAACTTTAATTTAATTTCAAGTCGGCTATGGCACGATTGCTCAAAATTAAACTAAAAAGGTAGATAACATTTATCAATCATATCTATATATGACTCTTAGATCATTATGAGATTATAGACATCTTATGTCACATGTTTCAATCTCATCTTATGCCTTAGGCCCAAAACCGTTTTGATAGCCTAATTGAGTTCAACCATGTTAAACGTATAGCAACCACTATTTGCTCATCTTGATCATACAAAGATAGAATTAATGCACCTCGCTATGGCGAGCCCACATAAAACTACCCGTACTCACAAGTGTTTAAACATGGGTGGCATAAAACAAACTCAAATTACAAAGAAGGTTCAATTTTTTCATGCTTATCAATTACATCCCAAGGTTGATTCATGAAAACTATATGAACATAATTATGAACATGGAATGATGCAACACATATTACATTTGATCAGTAATTACTAGTACGCGGCCACATGCTCCAAGATTATCCCACACTTCCATCGAAGTGCACTGTGGGAAGGTTTTGGTGTCCAGCCAATATACCAAGTAATACATCACAAATATCCTAGATTAATCACATTAATCATATCAATGAAATTGACATCCCATAATCTAGATTAATCATATTAATCATATATATTACAATTTCATAATCATGGTATATCTATATATACTATTACTTCTCAAGTAAAACTCATACAATTTCATATTCTAGATCATGCACATCATGAAAATTCATATAATCATATTACATAATTATCATGATTATCTAACTAAGCATCATGAACGGGGCTTTGATACCACTGTAGGGTTTCGAGGGTCCATGCGCAGCGGAATAAGCAATAACTCGAAAAACCCCAAGCCCTAGAATCCGTTCTAGATGAATAATTAAGAGAGATGAAATAGAATTACCAACCTTGAATGCTTTTGCCTTTGATAAACTTGACCCAACTCCAGATTGAATGATCTTGTTAATCCTTGATGAACGAACGGGAATCACGAACCAAAGATCTTGATGAACGAAGATCCTCTATGTTTATCCACGCGCGGAACGAACCCTAGAACTCTTCTAGGAGGATTGCTAGATCCAATTGATTGAACACCTTTCAATCAATGAAGAACAATGGATTTGGTGGTGGTTGATTCTCAATTCTCAATTGAAATCTCCCACTCTAAGTGTTTCTCTCAAGCCAAAACGTTCTAATGACGGCTAGGGCAACCAGGGGTAAGTATTTATACGTTATAAAACTTTTCCCCTCGCGAAAACCCTAGTTTTAAGTCAATTCCGCGTCGCCCAGCCGCCTGTGGGACGAGTCGTCCCCCGTGGACGAGTCGTCCCTCGACACCCCGGCTTCTGAATCTGGCTTCCCTTAAGGGGAATAGTTGGTTACGGCCTGAGGACGAGTCGTCCCCTGAGAACAAAAACTCCATATTCTTCATTTTTGACAATTCGTTCGATGCGTGTGACCCCATAGGACCATACTATGTTGGCAATGAGTCCGATCACATCGATCCTCATAAGACATGAGCGGACTCTAGCAAGCCATCATGCCTACCCAAATAGTATAATATCAAGTTCGATTTTCCTACATAGAACATATCACAATCCCATTGTCACACGATGTTATATTGAACATGAGTCATGGTCCACGTCAACTCATATTGTTCAATGCTTTCTCGTTACCAAGTAAATTGATTAATCGAATGACATTAATCACATTAATTCATTCGGGCATGGCCATGCACTACATCAATCTTACTTACGAGTGGCCTAGCAAACATCTCTCTTTACGAGGGACAATTTCCATCTTGACTTATCATTCTTCCCAACAAGAATCATACCATGCCAATGATAGCCCTTATTGTCATCCGGTTAAAGACAACGTTAAACTATATCAAACATGATATTCATCGAGCGGAAGACGATGATAATCTCAGGTCAAAGGATATCAATGATATGACTATATGAGATTTAATTATGACATATGACCATGACATAAATCTCATAATGGGTCAAGTCCAGTACCTTGTTCTCTAACAAGTACCCATGAATCTAATGTGCATCTCCATGCATATAATCATCATATGATTATCCATTAGACTTCATACTAGTGCTTCATAAGTACTAGGGACACGATTATTATAACTAAACATGCAAATTCATATAATAATCAAAGAAGCAATCTCATATATAAATGAACAATGACAATACATAAAGGTCTATCTCTATAGGCCTAGGGCACTAACACCTACAATTTGAGATCAATTGTCTTATGGTAATATGTCAATGACCATTGTGTCTTGACTTACCACGATGTTCTACACCTTTTCCTATTTCTCATTGTCGTCACAATGCCTTAGGTTATGTAGACACAAACTTATTCCACAAAGGAATATCTTCCAAGACCATTCAGCTTTTATCTTTATCTGACGCTATCGACTCAGATTTCTTATTGAATCGAGTTGTTCATGTTGTCTTGGAAGTTTGACACCGCTGCTCCATTTATTGTGAACACATTTTTCACCTTGGAGCTTATTTGTGTCTGATATCCAATCAGTATATCCTTTTCATACTATTGAATATCTTATTTATTGTAATCTATAATCACAAGAATATCTCTAAGTACTCCAAGTACTTTGACTATACTTAGTGATTTATTACAATTTTTAATTAGACTTTTAGTCTCTCTAGAATGGTCAATCTTTCGAGTGAACAAATTCTTCTATCGGTCAGTTTCTTTGAGTGGTAATTATCTCTGTACCGGTCCGACTTCCCAAGTATTCAGTATCTCTAAGTGGTTTGACCTCCTTAGAGTCTATTTCTCAGGAATCTACCTTACACAGAGATTACCTCTCAAGATTCTACCTCATAGATTTCATTTCTCAAGACATTAGCTTATTCGAGAGTCTATCTTGGAGAATTCATCTAACTCTTATGATTCTACCATTAAAGAGTCTATTACTTTAAGAATCTTTTCTCTTCAGATTCTGTATCTAAAGAGTCTCACTTTCGAGATCAATAATCTGCCTTTTCAGATTAATAATCCGTCTCAATAGAGTTTATTTCTCAAGATTGTTTTCCCTTTAGAAATCTATCTTTTGAAATTCTAACCCTCTTGACTACACTTCTTGAAAGTCTGCCTTAGGACTTTATCTTTCAAGAGTTTTCCGTTTATAGATTCATCTTTCAAATACTTCCTTTTAGGAACCAATTTGCAACCCAACGGTTCGCATTATGGAAGAAGATCAATCAACTTCCATATGTATGATGAACTATTCATTTAAATGTTAACAACATTATTTAACAGGTTTCGTTTAATTTTCTACCATAGAAAATTAGGACCAAAAGACTAGCTTCTTTTGTCCACAAACTGTGTCTTAGTTCATCTTACTATTAAGATAAATCTTTTACAGTTTTATAAGTTCTCTTCTTAAACTTATATTATTTCCTTTTTACTTCAAGGAAATATGATTTCAAGGAATACCAAATTCCTTATCTTTGGCTTAAGTACTTCTACTTAGCTCGTACCCCCACACTTGAGGTGTATCCCCACACTTGAGGTGTATCCCCACAATTGAGGTGTACCCCCACACTTAAAGTATTTATAAAACGTCTTACGATTACGCCATAATCTGTAATTAGTTTTATCAAATCCTTTCTTGGGTATGTCATTTAAAAATGACTGCATGACTTCCCCACAAATTTGGTTAAGCCGAGCTTATTGCATTTATCATCTCTATAGGGGTATGATTCTTGCATTTAGCTCTGCATTAGACTGAGTTGAATATGTTGCGATCGTTTGATGAATACTGCCGGAAATATCCTCACAAATATCCTCAAACGGCGCCGCATATTCCCCTCATTGTAGCTTTTCGAATCTTCTTTATATTAAGTTGATTCGTCAACTTCATTCTTATAAGTTTGGAAAGCCTCCAAGGCTTCATCCTTCCTTATCAAGAGAATGTCTTGTGCAACCATTTATAAAGTAATTAAATACTTTTTCCCACCTCGAGTTTGCACTAACTTTAGATCACAATTATTTGTGTGAGCTAACTCAAGAGGTGTCGTGTTTCTTATTACTGAAGAAAATGATGACTTAGTCATTTTATCTTTCACGCAAATTTCACACTTGTCAGTTGAAACGAATTTATTCATGAAAATTAATTCTTGATTCACTGACATCTTAATTGTGTTGAAATTCACATAACCTAATTTATCAAAAGGCAAAAATAAGAAACACCGATGCTCTTTGCCTCTAGGCAAAGTACCCTTTACCAAGAAACTAGGTTCTTGCGAATGTCTGGGACATGCAGCATATTCACGAGAGTCAGTTCTTTGTCTGAAGTCATCTTCAGCATGATCCTTCCAAGTCCCACGACGTTGGAAGTAAAAGAGTTTCTCATTTACACCTTCCTTCCATTGAAAGGAGTTTTTAATGAGAAGCTCTCTTTATCAGCATATATATGGTGGGTAGTTTCAGCTCCAGTGTCTATCCACCATTCTTATGGGTTGACCTTCAACTTGCTAAGTTGGCTTCAAACCCCCTTAGTTCTCAATCAAACCTATTCAACCTTTCGTTGACGTTGGCTTTGATTCATGTTGTCCATTTCCCTTCTTGGAATACGACAAACTTTTGCTACGTGATTGGTCTTACCACATCTTGTAGCAAATCTTGGAGTTGGTTCCTTGAACCTTATAGTCCATTCCAAAGTGTTCTACAACTCTTTGGTTGTCCCCACGAGACAATGTTCTTTTAACGGGCATCATTTGGTCCACTCAGTATGTACGTCCTACATATGAGATTTTCATGATCCCATTCTTCTGTGGCTATTTGTCTTCGCGGATTGGCTATCTGGATAATCATCATCCTCGTTTCTCCTTGGTTTATTTGCCTTGGCCGGATCATCATCCTCTTCCTCTTCGGTTATCTGTCTTGGCAAATCTGGATCATCATCCTCTTTCTCTTCGGTTATTTGCCTGGGTTATCTGCCTTGCATGAACTTCTTTGTTTATAAGTCCGTTCCATGTTGTCAACAATTCTTTGAATCACTTCCGGGATTATTGTTGACCTTCTCGTTAACTTCCAATGCTCTTCTAGTTATCCTTTCTTGGAAACCGTTATTTTTCTCGTTAAGTCTTTAACGATAATGTCCTTCGGTTGTCCATCATCATTGGCTCATATTTGTCATAAAAACAAGAAAACGTTAATATCTTCTTGCGATTGTTGGGAAAATTGTCTATTTGACAATAAATAAGGCTTTCTTGAATTTAACGAAATGACAAATAATATAATGAACCATAACATAATTAACGGGGCAGGAAATAAAGATAATCTAGAATGCAAAAATTAAAGCAAACCGAGTAAATAACGAAGTCGAGTCTTGTGTTGGACACAATCTCCGCAAGAAGATATTGCCCCGCACTGGTGCTAACGGTCTGCGGCAATCTTCTCTCAAGATAAAACGACTTTACAGTCATTAATAGGAGCACACCAAATTAATGACTTCGGCGAACAAAATTCGTGTTTGACACTTCCAGACTTTGAAGAAGAATTATGCAACGAGATGCTCTATCTTCTAACATATGATGTTAAGAATTCCGTTGAATTCTTTGACTGAATCCATAATTCAGTTAAATATCTAACTGAGTTAGTTAACTCTGTTAGATAAGTGATTCTCTACCTCTAGTGAGAGGAGAGAGTGAATATGTGAAGTGAAGATTGAGTGAATGAATGAATTTGACAAACTAGTGGGGGGTTTATATAGTATATGAAGAGTTAGGGTGTCTTTTGGGAATAGGCACAAATGGTGTACGCAGTGGAATGCTGGACCCTTGAATCTGATCTGAATGGAGGGAGGAGATTTGCTTTGAAAGGACATGGGACATGCCCCACCTTTTCCAACCATCACAACCTTACTCCAATCCGGATCCTCCCTTTGCTGAACCTCGGCCCATTCCACCCCCCAGGCGGCCCAACCGCCCATTCCGCCCTTCGCGCGCTTCGTGGGTTGTGGGTCCATTTTAAGCTAGAACAAAACTAGCTCAATAGCCCACTTGGATGCATGGTTGACTCAATGGCCCCAACTAGGTTGGCCCAAGGAGATCAACTTGATGACTCCTTCCTTGGATGGATCCACTTATAAACTATCATTGCTTTATATCTTTAAGCAATGTGGGATAACTATTCCACATCCCATAAACTCTTCATAAAACCCATTTTATTTTGCATACTTTGAGCATTAATTTCTCATTCACCACTAATTGGTTTTGAGAAAGTAAATATATCAAATTAATCTACTCCAAATGTAGATTATTAATATGCAATCATTTTCCATTTTTCTAAAATGAAACCCAATAAAATTTTTGATCAAAAGTCGGTCAAACCACACTTTTCAAAACCAAAATTTCAACAACCGCACGGATCCTATTAAGGCAGAGGGTTGAGAGAAAGTGTTCAATATTGATTTGAGGATTTGGAGAAAAGTGCATTTTCAACGTGCAGCTTTGTTGGTTAGTCTTAATCCACCGACCTTGAAAAATACTCCCTCCATCCCGTTCGAAAAGACATAAATTTTCTTTTTGGGTGTTCCATTTAAAAAGACACTTTCCCAAAAGGGAAAGTTTTTATTACTATTTCATCCACTCATTCTCTCTCCTACTTTACTTTTACACTCACAACATTCTCTCTCCTAATTATTCCTCCCAATCATTCTCTCTCCTATTTAATTTTTCATACTCACAACATTTAAACTTTTTCTCTTTCCTACATCATTTTCCTTAATTTACGTGCGAGATTGATTTTGTATCTCTTAGGGGACGGAGGGAGTATAGTATTTTGGGCAATGTACCGTTGACAATGGAAGTGGAAAAAATGGCCATCTCATCTTCACAGTAAGTAAGACTACTGCCATAGGTCGGTGACCCTCAACAGAAACTACAAAATCCAAAACCAAAAAAAAATAAATTAGAAAGACACGTATTTTGCTTGCCCCGGGCAATTGACCGACTCAAGAGTTGGGTCAGATTGTTTCTTCTTTTTGCCACATGTCACCCAATAATTGGGTGACATGTTTTTATATAAATATATTTTTAAAATTATATAATTATATATAATAATAAAATAAAAAATATATCAAAATTCATAATTATATAAAATAATAAAATAATAATAAAATAAAATGATAATTATATAAAATAAAAAATAAAAAATATATCAAGTAAATTATAAATTATGAATTTATAATTGTATGGATAATTATTTTTAATAATTGTACGGGTAATTTTAAAAATATTATTACTAATACATTATTTAAAAAAAAATGATAAGTATTTTAGATAAATTGGAGTAAAGAGAAATAAATATTTTATTAAAAGATTGAGTTGGGATTGAGTTACTGATGAGAGTATAAATTATATTAGATTGGGATTATGTATATGAAAGTGAAAAAAATTAATATTTTATTTAAAATTGAATTGGGTCAAAATGGGGATAATCTAAGTGAAGACAACAACCGAAACACAATGTACTTTCTGTTAGTGATGTTTTTTTTTTTAGATTTCCAACGGCTGCAACACATAATTTGCTGAACCGCTTCAGTCATAAAAAAATCCCACAATAAAATGTAAAAAATCTACTAAACATTTACTTCCTCCGTCCGGTTACAAATCACACGCTTTTCCTTATTGGGCGTTCAGCTACAAATCACATATTTTCTATGACAAAAAATCTTTACTATTTCACATATTAATTCTCTCACCTACTTTACTTTTATACTCACAACACCAATCAAATCATTATTTCCTACCCCACTTTCTCTCTCCAACCTCACTTTTCATACTCACAACATTTTTTCCATTATTTTTTTTCTTAATTTACGCGTAAACAGTAACTCTCTTATTTCTAGCGGGACAGAAGGAGTACACAATATAAAAACCAAACTACGAAATATAAAAAAAAAAAAAAAAAAAAAAAGGTTTTTTACTTTCTTATTAGGCCAAAATATGTTTACCCCAAAAGTATCCGAACAATTTCACTTTTCACCCCAAATCGAATTTTGTCTTAGAGTTAGAGTGACACTCTAATTTGTCTCTAATCTCACTTTGACCCATGACTTCTAACTAACGACGTTAGCAATTTAACGAGAAATGGTCATTTGCATGTAATGTGAGGGGTATTTTGGTCATTATGTTTTAAAATTTTAATTAACTTCTTATTTATATGAAATAATAAAATTATAGATTATTATCTAAAATCATAAACTTATTTTATAAAAAAAATATACTCCCTCCGTCCCGGAGAACTTTACCCCTTTACTATTGAGAACGGAAAATAAGAAATAATGTTATTAAAGTATGTGTTGTGAGTGGGAGGAGAGAGAATGAGTGGAGAGAATAGTAAATTTGAAAAGTGTTGTGAGTGGGAGGAGAGAGAATGAGTGGAGAGAATAGTAATTTTTTTTTCCTTTTTAGGAAAGTGGGACTTTAAAGTGGGACGCCCAAAATAGTAAAAGGGGTAATGTTTTATGGGACAGAGTGAGTATACTGACAACATAATAATATGTATAAATATTTTTTTTAAAAAATAAAAAATAAAAATAACTAAACTAACCCAAAAATATGAAAAAAATAAGAAACTCAGGTCCAAATTCGTCCCCCACCCCCCATTTCACACCAAAAGTTCATTCTCTTTCTTCTTCTTCCACCCATCTCCCTTCTTCATCTCCCATAAATAACCACCGATCTCCACCAGCCCACCCTCACATATCCATCTTATCTTCCCGTCACCTTTCATCTCCTCCACATAATTTATCGCAGATATGGTAAGATATGGCACATATGGAATTGATTTAGGTGGAATCGGCAATGGATTCTTCCTTTCCCCTTCTCTCCCGCCTCCATCAAGGCAGTTACCCCACCCCATCCCATAGCCTCGGAAGACCTCGCCTTACCGTTGTCCGCTGTCCAAACTCCCCCATTAATTCCGGTGAAAATTTTACTGTCACACCACTTCACCCATTCGTCCCTTCCACGAATTTCGCACTTACTACTTCTCCATGTTCACTTTCCTCGACGGATATGAGTTTGAAACCAGATCCACACTCTTTTCTTCTTCTCCTTTTCGTTTTTAAACTGAATTTGAAGATCTATTGTTAGAATTTAGTCCTTTTTTAAATTAGAATTTGGTACAATTTTTGTTTGAATATGAGTTGAGTCCATTTTTTTACAAATCTGATATTGGTACAATTGTGTTTGAATCTAATTTGATTCATTTTTTAGCATGGATTTGATTTTGTGAAATTGGTGGTGGCTGTCGGAAATGGGTGGTGGTTGTTGCGAGATTTTGGAGAAATGGTAATGGTGGTAATTGAATGGTGGTGATGGTAAAGGTGTGACCGGATTTGGGTGGTGGTGAAAACGGTGGCCGGATTTTGAAAAAAATGGTGGTGGTGGTAGTTGTTGTTACTGACTGGTGGGGTTGGGGGAGAAAGCAATTGTACCATAATAACAAATTGCCATTTTTATCCTTCTCTTTTCAAATAAAACTATAAAAAACACCCCTTATGTGAGATGTACATGACCATTTCTCGTTATATTTCAAACGTCGTTAGGAATCATGGGTCAAAGTGAGACTAAAGACAAATTAGAGTGTTACTCCGGGACAAAATTTGATTTGGGATGCAAAGTGTGATTGCCTGAATACTTTGTAGGGAGGGGTAAACGTAGTTGACTTTTTTAGTATAAGTTTTACAAGCACTACTAAATATTTTATATACATTTAAGTACAAAATGAGTTATTACATTCGTTCAAAAAGATATTTTATTATGTGTTGTCCATTTTTCAAATTTGATGGTGCAAGAATGCTTTTGGGCTCAGGTATTGTTGTCCGTGAGATGGCAGTGACGACTGTAATCTACTTGTACAACACAAGAAATGAATCGTGAAGCTGCGGCAGGAGGTTTTCAGGCAGCCTCCGGCGTGAGAATCAGTGTATGGACTGGAAAATGATGATAATAGGAAGGTGGGTGTGTGTATACGTGAACATGCAAATAAGCATTACCTTAGTCCATGATTCTGTTCCCATATTTATAGTAGATGAAGTGGTATTAGGGTTTTCATACGAGGCAGTTGGATTGGGTTGCTGTGCAGTTGGATCATCTTGGTTCCCCCAGGCGTACACGTGTCACGCCGTGATTGCTCCGCCTAAGTAAGGACGGCTGTTGTGCACGACACCGGATAAGTGGTTTGCCTTATAAAGGAAAGTCAACTTGCGCACACTTTTGGCGTGTAATGCGCTTTCCGTGATTGCACGTAGAATGTCCGGTGTCAGAGTCGACTTTATCCCAATATAGCTAATTAATCAAGCTTATTGAGGAAGCTAAGTGAAGGGACGGACTGGAGTCAGGTATGTCCGGGAGGATCATCGCCTTATCAAGACTCGATAAACGAGTGGACGAGCGAGTTAGATCGCTCAAATGGCGGCAGCAGTCGTTACTATGTTGGAATGGATTCTGGCTTGTGATGGGGAGGCTCGTCGTTAGATGGGCTTGGTCACTCATTGGCGACGACCGCCATCTAGTGTATCGACGGGCCATGTCTCCAAACCTTGATGGGCTTCATTGGTCTTGATCCATTAGTGGGCTTGTTAGGCCCCAATCTCGCAGAGATACGCTGGGCCCGGCCCATAACGAAATATTCCGTTCAGTGGCCCCCAACTCATGGGTCGTCTTGATGGGCCAGGAGTTTGCGCTTTATCTTAGGGTTATCCGTACGACCGTCAATTTGAAATTTGAATTGTGATGACGTCAGCATTGATGACGTGGAGGGCCAGAATTCCTTCATTAATTGACACGCGTCCCATGATGGGACATTCTCCTCGGAAATCACAGAGTATTTAATGCTTCCCATCATTTCGCCGTTTGGATTTCCTAGGTACAAAACCTTTCATCTCCTTTGGGTATAAAAACTTCCTCCCTCCTCCATTTCAAACTTTTTGCAACCTTGATTATTGAGAGCAAACAGCAAAAGGCGATTTCCGGCAACTAGCAACAAGAATTCCGGCGAGCAAGTGTGAGCGTTGTGAAGGATTTTGGACATCTCCTTTTTACTTATATTTTGAATCGCCACCTATATTATTCGTTTGGAAAACATAGAAAAACCATTTTGAAAGAGATTTGGGTTCGGGGCTTAGGTTATGGAATGGGAAGGTCAAGGAGCACCCATTCCACCCAATCCGGAGATCGGTCTTGCTAAAGAAAAGAGAGGTTTTCAAAAGAGAAAAGAATTTCAAATAAAAATAAATAAAAATCCATTTAACGGGGTTAAACAGAATGTAGGATCGATTGCTTCGAGACCATCCCCATGATTTAGGGAGGCTCTAGGCCGATCCTAGATTCTATGTATTTATACCACTCTAACAATCAATTAGAAGGGGATTTAGGGGATTACCTTGCGTGAGGTGATTTGGGCAGAGTTTCGACTCAAGTTTAGAATCAAATCTTGATGCGGACAGAGCTTCGCCTCAGTCCTTGACTCGAATCTTGATGTTTGTTTATCAACAAGGTTGACAAACAAAATTTGAGGTGATTTTACAGGAATCTTTCAAGGAGAGAAACTAGTAAAATGTGCGTGAATTGTGGAATTGTTGACCTTTTGAACCTTGGAAGTCACCAAGTATTTATAGGTGGTGGAGGGGTATTGAGGATGAGATCAAATACTCCTAGGAAGGTTCCAGACTCCCAAAATCATTGGTTGGCCGGATGGATAAAGTTTTATCCCGAAAAGAGATTGAAATCGACGAGGAAACTGTCATTTGCATGCTGCAGAATAACAATATCTCGCGCGAGACACGCCATTCCGCGCGGGGTATTGTTTTATGTGGACAATTCTGTCCTTTCCCCGTTATCTCGTATGCAGTTTAGTCCCAAACTAACGGTGGTTAGTCAAAACTTAACGAAACATGACGAAATGGTGGATTTCTACTTCTTGACTCAAAGCGAGACTTAGAGTGGTATAAATTTGATCCGATGGGTTCAGAATGGGGTGTCTACAGAGCCCCTCATCGACAAGTCTTATGAAAGAAGTCATGTCAACGATAGAAAAGACATCATTCTGAACATCGGGATGGTCGGGCCGCACGGCTTCCTACGTATCTCTATCGGAGAATCAGACCATGACGTAGTTCGACTCCAAAATACGAAAAGGCTGCTTTAGGTATTTTAAAATCATTTTGAAAATCGAGGAGATTTTATTTTTGAAAAGGTAAACTCATACTGAGGAATCAAATCAAGACCCAATTCTGAATATACCTTCCTGTCTGAAGATTCGCCTGTCTGGGCTCCGAACCTGTAAGTGCTCCAATTTGAGTTGTTAGTATTTTCGTTAGAAAACTAACAAAAGCCCTAACATTCCTAACATTTATAACAAAACCTAACTTTTGTAACGAAGCAAGGGTAAACTGGGGATTGCTATTTGGAGTTAAACAATTAAAGGAATCTCACAAATGTTGAATTTCCGAAACTGGAAGCTGCTGGAACAACAGCTGGTTGAATTTTTGAAAATATATTCCTCTTGTCCAAAGCCTGGAGCAGCATTTAATGAACAGTGCACGCCTACGGAAGGATCCGAGCGGATGAGAATGTCTCCCCCAATGGCCTATAAATTGAACCCTTCTCTCTCAGTTTACAGAACACAATTTGCTCACAGGAGCTATACTCTGGTGAAAAACATAGAGAAAACAGTGGGAATCCTTAGATTGCCACCATTTTCCCTTGAGTCTTTCCCAATCTCACTCCAAACACTCTCAAATCACTCTTAAACATACACAAGCTCAAGCTTAAATCAACACTAAAGAGGAGGATTAGAGAGAAAACATAGAGGACTTAAGTGTTATCTACTTGTTTTCTCTTTGACCAACTCTATCATCAAACACTCTCTAAACACATTCAAATCTTGATACTCCTCAAGTCAAGCTCCAAACCAAGGAAGATAGGGTTAAACCATCATTGGTAAACCCTCCTTCTTTAAACCCTAAAACTCTCTTTTAATTTCTTGTTCATCTCGTTCAATTTACATCTTTACAAAATCTCCCCTTCCCAAGCAAATGAAATGCTTCAAGTCCTAATGTACCCTAAGGATGGCTTGATATAGTAGATCACCACTAAAATATTTAGTGATCACTAATCAAAGCCTAAGGAAATGGGGACAAGCGTGGATGCAAAACCCCTTTAAAATCACATTTTCCTTCAAGAGAATGTTTCTGTCCAGTAGCATTTCTCTAAGACCTCTGTCCATGGTCTAATTTTTTGGACACAGATAAACTTGGGATTTGGTGTTGACTACAAAATACTTTTTGTAGCCAACATCCGTATAACTCCATAAATATTTTTACTTTATTTTTTATCTGAGTCTAACTCCAAATGGAAAAGTCTTTTGAAGAAACCTTATTTAAGATGTTTTGAACAACTTTCATTCTCTAACTTTCTCCAGATTCTGAATTTTTAAAGCTCTTAAATCCATTTCAAAATCAAGTGTCCACTGCCTTTCTCATTCTGGCAGAATTGATTTTCAACTTCATGGAGTCTTTTGAGTACCAAAACTCAACCCTAAAATCATACCAAAAATCATGAAACTTTTTTAACGTCTTACAAAGAGTTCCCAATTTTTAGTTTTCTCAGTTTGCATTTATTTTAACCAAAACACATGCACACACACACACACACACACACACACACACACAAATGGTTTCAAATTAGGAAGACTCGTTTTACGAGGCATTCCGGGTGAACCCTAACGTTCTTCCCGAAGTGTAACGTGACCTCCGAACCCAAGTCTCTAATCTCGGGCATTTTTCAAAGTTTTGGCCCTTAAAATAAAAATGGCGTGGCGACTCCGTTTTGTTGATTTTCAAAAAAAAGAAAAATCGCGGCGGCACATTCATCACAGTTGGCGACTCCGCTGGGGAAATAAAAATGAGCTTTATCTTTTCCAAAAAAAAAAAATCTTTTTCAAAAAAAAAAGAAAAGCTTTTGTGGGTCAAACTTCCGTCCCGGCATTTGAAAACCATTTGTACTGTGTGTGTGTGTTTGTTTTGCACATTTCGTGTTGTTTTGACTGTCCCGAAAAAATTGGTATTTTGACTATCGGAATCATTTTCCTAACTGTTTGAATTTTCGTGCTTATGTGTTATTTTCTTTCAAAAAAAAATTTCAAAAAAAAAAATCAAAAATTCAAAAAAAAAATTCAAAAAAAAAAAAAGATTTTCAAAAAAAAAAAGATTTTCAAAAAAATAAATCATTTTTTGCATGCATCATCCTCTTTAAGACACATAAAAATTTCTATTTTACTCAGAAAGAGAAGATAGACTGCTTGCACACTACGCGCACTTGGCCTTACACTGCACACTACGTCCTTAACCCGGGGAAATCCCAGTAGCAGCCCGTTTGGCCTTATTACGCTTCTCGGTGCGAGCACGGGACTACCCAAACATCCCTTGGAGCCTTGTGTCGACCATGCACATGTCTGTGACACACTTTGTCCGAGACCCGGTTGGTTTTTAGTCTGGTCCGTGTCATGCCCGGTCTGTGTATACACCTTTCCTTTCAAGCCTTAGTCGGCATACCACGTCAATATCTTTCGGGGACCCTAATCAGTCGAAGTCATGCCGGTTTTCCGCCGCAAACTTTGACCAGATATTGACTGGCGCCTTGACTTTGACTTTGACTGGCACAACTTATGCACCGACTCCCGGCATGACACTGAGTCATCAAGGATTAATGATTATTCCATGTCTAATTACGGCCTAACTAACGACGGGTCAAGATCAATTATGGACGTTTATCAGTCCGAGCCATGCCGACTTTTCGTCGAGCCCTCCGGACATGATCTTGACCTTTGACGTCAGATTTGTCCGTAATTTATATCGAATGCTCGTTAAGACTAGATTACCCGCCAGACTTTAGGATCGTTTTTATTTTCGGTCGGTGGGACTGCTTGCCCTACGGAATCCTTGTTCGAGGTTACAGGTTGAGGGTCCGCAGGCGTAGTGATGGGGCCCACTGATCCAGGAATCAGAGTAGTTTGCGAAAAAGAAGAGCAATCTTTTCCAATCGATTAGGTTAATAAAATGCGTTTTAAGTAAACAAGAACAAATAACTGCATGTTGCATGAGCCCTAAGCCCAAACACCTACCCTCCTTCACTCCCAAACATCTGAACCCTCGTGTCTTTCCCCCCGCAGCTCCTCACAAAGCTTGGTTTCGGGCGCCGGGTCACCGTTTGATCAGTTGGGAAGAGTCAAGCGCATCATCAGCTTCACCGTTTGTTTCGACTCCGGGTTTCAGAATGTCTGCATCAGCTGGTAATGATGGGGACAACATCACTCCACCTCCCGAGACCCCACAAACAGAACAACAGTGGAATCAGTTAGCAGAACACATGAGATTGCGGCAGGAAGCACAGATTAATAGCCTTATGGAAGCCATCAGGAGCCATGGTTTGGCCGCCAGTCTCAATCCCGATGGCACCTTCACCGTGGAAGAAGAAGAGGACCCCAATCCCACTCTCAGTCGCCCTGATTACTCCAGGATGCCACCACCTACCTCCTATGGTACTACTACCAGAACCCATGCTCCTCGATCTTCGGGTCAGCCAGCTCCCCAGCTACAGACTACTGGATCCATGCAGCCTGACGGGGCGAATCAGTTTGCAGCCCCTCAGTGGGGACAAAATCAGTACGGAATGTTTTTTCATGGTTGGGGGTACCTCGGAATGCCACAGCAAATTGGTATCCCGCCTCAGTTTGGAACCGATCAATCCGACCTTCGCAGCAACAGTTTGGAATGCCACCACGATGCAGTCAGGGCAGTCGGGAATCCTTCCTCGAGAATGATGCTAGCTCGGCTCCTCACACGGCTTTCACAAACCCATTTCTCACTCAGGGGTTCGATGGGCCAAGCCCCTATCCCGGTTTCATCGAGAATCACCAGGATCGCAGTACCCTCACAGTTATGCACCCTCGCCACATCCAGCCCATGCAATTCAACAACCGGGGACAGCGGCCCGCATTTAAGCCTACTTATGGGTCTCACTCGGAATCCGAGCTATCCGGCTACCTCAGGTCTGCCTCCACCTTCTCTACCAATGGGAAGCCAACAGCAAGTCGCTGGGTTCTATCCCTTTGCCCAAGCTCCTATCTACACTCTCCAGGGTAATTTGGGCCAAGGACAGGTTTTCACCTACGCTCCGGGATATGGTATCCCTTCCACCAGTGTGCCGCTAGTAGTAACTCCTCTCTCCAGCTCAGTCACTGGTTTGAACGATATGGCTCCACCACAGGACCCTCAGGTTCATGGAACAGCACAAGGAGATGAAAGCACAAATTGCTGAATTGACTGCTAAGAAAGCTGCCTTTCGGCCTGCGGACCCGGACTCCATTGTGCCCCTACCCCACAAGTTTGTGATGCCTAATCTAGACCTGTTTGATGGGACTGCATGCCCGAAAACTCATCTGGATACATACACTTTGGCAATGAAAGCTAAGGGATGCACAAACCAGCAGTTGGCCGACTACTTCAGTCTCTCTTTGAAGTCAGGGGCTTTGAAATGGTTCTTCCGCTTAAAACCCGAGGCCAAGGCCACATGGGAACAGATCACTAGTGCTTTCACAGAGAAGTACAAAGCTAACTTGGAATGGGAAACAAATAGAGTTGATCTGCAGACAATGCGGCGTCCGACGAGAACATCGGGGATTTTTACAAGTGTTGGAATTTGAAACTTAGCGAAATGGCAATTCCTCCCTCTGAAGAGGAACAGTTGGACATCTTCCAGTCATGCCTGAAACCTCATTTGAGAACTTCCCTCAGTCACTTCCCCTACGCGGACTTGCGTGCAATGGTTAATTCCGGGGCTAAATTTGAGAGGGCTCACAATCAACAGCAAGTTGTTGCACCTACCTATAGATACCGGGCTTCATCCACCTCCAACACGACTCCTGCCCAGCCCTATTCGGAACAGGACTGTAACAATGCCACTCCCTTTGTTCCCAAGAAACCTGATGCGTCCAGATCTCGGCTCCAAGACTTGAGAAACTTTGGGATGCCTTTGTGTGATATCTTCAGAGGTTTGGTAAAAGAAGGTTTGCTCTGGCCTTTAGATAATTATCAGCCAAGAAACCCCAATGCTCCTTTGGATACCTCCAAGCATTGTGCCTTTCATCAGTACCATGGGCACCTGATAGATGATTGCGTCCCCTTGAAAAAGGCCATCCAAAGTTTGATTGAGCTAGGGAAGTTAGAGGTTCCTGAAGGGCCCAATACTATCAGTAACCCGTTCCCTAGAAATAACAACATGAGTGTCAACATGGTCGAGTTTGGTGATTCAAGACTTGCGGGCATAATGGAATTTGACTCGCCCTTTTGTGAGATCGATGAACCAGTCATCGCAGGCAATGAAATGGCTGGATTGAGGAAGGGATTGCCAAAGAAATCCTGGTGGAAAGATCTGCAATAGCTCCCATCTCCAGCGTCGAAGAGTAGATGCATGGTCCAACAGCAAAGAGCGGCTAGACTAGGGGCTACCTATCTCTAAAATAGTCTTTTAGTCAACCTTCGTAGGTTCTAGTACTTCTCTTTCACCTAAGTCCTTCCTGACCATTTGTCGTTGTAGTCCATTTTGGACATAGTAGTTAAATCTCTAACTTTTATATAAGTCTTTTTTCTTTTCTTGCTAGACTCGAGACATCACTTGCGCACCCACGTTACACTTAATTGAAATGGTTTTATCCTAGATGATCACTTGTGCTGCTCAACCACTAATTCTTTGAAATGATTAATATTAAAATTAATTGGAGTGAGAAAATCAATTGATGTCCTTCTCAAATTGGGGCTTACCAACTCCCCATCTTGCATCTCATATGCTCACTTCATCCTCGTCATTTCGTTGCTCGATGAATTTGCACGAATCTTTTCTCATTTAAAGCTTAAGCAAGCAATGAAGACTTAATCTCAATTAGGTCATCCGGTAGGGATTGCGGTTGAAGCCTTTCACCCATAGGAAAGCCATTACCTCACCCTCACCAAACAATACCTTTCATTTCAAGATCGGCGTGTTTTGAAACCCTGTTTAGCCATCATTTTTGCTCCTTACTGAGAGAAGTCCAAGCAAGGCCAAGAAGTTAACTTCGAGAGTCGGCAATGCGCAAAATATCTCGAGCCATGAAGGAAGGACAAAGATAATCCTCAACTCCTCAGGAGGCTTTCCAAGTCAAAAAAAAAAAAAGGACTGTCGATCCTCACAATTCAGTAAAAAGTCCCCGACTCCTCAAGAAGCTCTCCAATGATCAAAAAGGAGCCCGAATTCTCGAAAGATTCGCAAAAGTTCTCGATAGCTTGGACTTCCTCTCGCCATTACCTTAATCAATCCCAAGCCATCCTCTCGCTTTTAGAGGATATTCCCATTTCCTCAATCTCTCGCTTTTAGAGGATATTCCCGTTACCATTACCCTTGCCTTTGGCCAAAGTCAAAATTTGACCTCTCATTCTTAGAGGCAATCAATCTTCCCCGCCATAGATTTCCCAAACACATCCCTGCAAGCCAACCTCTCATCTTTAGAGGTTCAGTCAGCAAAAGGCCCAGCCGACCTCTCATCTTAAGAGGTCGTAATTTCCCAAATCACCCGATGGCCGATCGAAGCCCGGAAGCCCAGCTGTAATTCCTATCGGATAGCAATTTCATCGTAATCAAATTAATGTTTCATTGCTTGCTTAAATTGGAATCTAATCCATCTTGGTTCAGAATCATTAATCAAAGATTGTGCAAATTCAAATCTGATTCATTCGACATTTCATGTAAGCATAATTCATTTCTACTCAACAAACACTTGCCGTGGATGTCCCACTGGGGCTTCCCATCCGTGTCTTTCATGGACACTCTAAGGGGATATGTTATTCAATCCTCCAAATCCTCAAAATCCCCAAAGGTCCAGATCCTCGAATTTCAACATTCGTTCTCTTTTCAATCGGGTTAAGCCCGAACTACGGCGACCTGAGCTCCTCGTCAGGAGGGGAACGTAGGCAACCATCACTGGTCCGGTCGAAATCACAAACAAATCTCGAAAAATCCGGTCTCATCATAGGGTCGTCCCCATACATAAATCCTCTTTAACTCTCGATATCAGTTGACTTTCTCCTCGTGATTAATCAAAATATTTGTTCATATCAGGTTTGTGATCATTACGAATAAGACAAGTTTTCAAATGTCTCAACAAGTCTTCTCTTTCTACATTTTAGGAAGATAGAGCCAAACACTGTTTTTCTGTCAGTAGGGGTTTCCATACACTTTTCCACACCTTGTTATGTTTATACTCTCTCAAAAGAGTCAAACCCAAAAGCAAGAGTGTCATACAAAAATTTGGGAGACATTCCCACCTTTCAAAAAGATATGCCCCTGCACGTAAACATTTCCGAGTCTTGTCCAGTGACTGATTGACTAAGGTCTGAAAAGATGGGTGCCTCCTTTGTCTGCAATAAGACTACTCTGAATTTCTTCACGCTGGGGCTTTGCTAAGCGGTTCTCCCAGGTTCTCCTGTACCAGCCCTTCAAGCTGGGGCTTCTATAGTCATCTTTGGGTCCATATTGGGTTCTTCACTACGAGATAGATTCAATCTTTATCAGATTATTTTCAGGATCGCTTTGCATTACCAATCAGATTGGGATTCTGCTAATTATGTCGGAATCACAACAAGGTTATAAGATTGGGGCTTCGCCAAGTCACTTCTCCAAAATTTGGACTTTGCCTACTCAGTTCTTCAAACCGAGGCTTTGCCAAAGAAGGGATCTTTCCTCGCTTTAATAGGATCCGGGGGCTTTGTCAAGCTGGTCCTTTGTACCTGAATTTTATCAAGTCACAAGAAAGGTCTAGTAACATCAACAACTAGATTTTCAGCTTCAGAACTTGGTACATAGCAGCTTCCCGTAGCATCGGAATTTAAGATCTGGGTTTCTTCCGGCATTAGCAATTTCATCAAATCATTCTCCGAACAAGGTTTCGGCCAAGTCACAGCTCACCCAAATGAAAGAAGTTTCACTCATATCGACGTACTCTAGAGCCTGTCGGCATCAGCTTCAAATGATCAAGATTGAGAGGGAAAATTTCAACCAAGACCCGGGATCCGAATCCAATCTCATCAAAATTGAGGTCCATGTGATACTGTTAACAAAACCTCATTAACGACCGCTGTTTAAATCGCGATCGGGGGCTCCCACCCCCCACTTGCTCAAAATCTGTTCCAAACAGTTTCCAGACACATACATCCCAATACATCCCCTCTCATCACCATGCATCCCCAAAAAAAATCTCCCCAGGGCTCATGTAGAATGCAGAACATGAATCAATAAAAAAAAACCTAAGCGATCGCGAATCATTTTAGTTCCATGCATGCATCCATCATCATGAATGTCATATGTGCATTTGTCCCTCTACTAACAAATGTAGCAATTCAAGCACGAAAGACCAGTTTTCCATCACTACCCGAAGCCTCTCCGCAGCGAGGATGGTCTCCACCAAAGACGACCTCCAATGTCCACAAATGGATGAAGACAGCCTCCAGCATCTACAGTTTGGCAAAGATAGTCCCCATGTCTATAGCTTGGCAAAGACAAACTCCGGCGTCTGCAACTTGCTAAAGACGACCTCCAATGTTCACAAATGGATAAAGACAGCCTCCAGCATCTACAGTTTGGCAAAGACAAGCTCCGGCGTCTGCAACTTGGTAAAGACAACCCCCAACATCCACAAACATATGAAGACCGCCTCCAGTGAATACAATTCGGTCAGAGACGCCAAGTTCTCAAATGCAAATCGGTCAGGGACGCCAAGTTCTCAAATACAAATCGGTCAGAGACGCCAAGTTCTCAAAATGTAAATCAGTCAGGGACGCCAAGTTCTCAAAATACGATTCGGTCAGAGACGCCAAGTTCTCAAATGCAAATCGGTCAGGGACGCCAAGTTCTCAAATGCAAATTGATCAGGGACGCCAAGTTCTCTAAATACGATTCGGTCAGAGACGCCAAGTTCTCAAATGCAAATCGGTCAGGGACGCCAAGTTCTCAAATGAAAATTGGTCAGGGACGCCAAGTTCTCAAAATACGATTCGGTCAGGGACGCCAAGTTCTCAAATGTAAATTGGTCAGGGACGCCAAGTTCTCAAAATACGATTCGGTCAGAGACGCCAAGTTCTCAAATGCAAATCGGTCAGGGACGCCAAGTTCTCAAATGCAAATTGGTCAGGAACGCCAAGTTCTCAAAATACAATTCGGCCAGGGACGCCAAGTTCTCAAATGCAAATTGGTCAGGGACGCCAAGTTCTCAAAATACGATTCGGTCAGAGACGCCAAGTTCTCAAATGCAAATTGGTCAGGGACGTCAAGTTCTCAAAATATGATTCGGTCAGAGACGCCAAGTTCTCAAATGCAATTTGGTCAGGGACGCCAAGTTCTCAAATGAAAATCGGTCAGGGACGCCAAGTTCTCAAATGCAAATTGGTCAGGGATGCCAAGTTCTCAAATACAAATCGGTCAGAGATGCCAAGTTCTCAAATGCAAATCGCTCAGGGACGCCAGGTTCTCAAATGCAAATGGGTCAGGGACGCCAAGTTCTCAAATGCGATTCGATCAGAGACACCAAGTTCTCAAAGGCAAGTAGGTCAGGGACGCCAAGTTTTCAAATGCCAATCGGTCAGAGGTACCTCACGCCCTTAAATGTCTCAACATCTCGATCAGATACATCAAGACTCTCAACACTATCAACCACCACACAGCCCCTACGACTTGCTCTCCTGCAGGTAAGCACAGCAAAGGTACGTTAGTCCCTCAACATATCTAAAAAATATGGATACATTCATGATTATCCATATCTTTAGCTATCTCTATCTCCGCAAATAGCAACGTAAGCTTTAGTTCCTTAAGGTGACAGCCTCCGAATTATCAAAAGGCCCAGGATCCTAGACCTGTTCCTAACGGTCCAGCAATTTTCGAACTACGTACAGGCTTGATTCCCATCTGGGATACGTAGGTAACCTACCATAGGTCCAGCCACTTGATCAACATGGTCACCCTTTTTCCGGACAGTTATTGTAAGCCCGAATCTTCCCCAGCGAGAACGCCCTCAAGTAGTCTCCCTCAGGTACAAAATCTTGATTTAGGGTCACATTCCTGAACTAAATCTCAACTTAGGTTCATACTCCTGAACTGAGTCCCTATTTAGGTTCATACTTTGGAACTAAACCTCAACTTAAGTTCACCCCCGACGAAAAACAACGGAATTCCGTCTCTTCCCTCGTTTTCACCTCCGGCAGCAAACGTAAGACCGATCCCTTCAAATGAAGTCCACCAAAAGACTGTCTATCCCCTCAGAGTCCATCCCTAATGAAAGGATACGAACACCGAAGGAAATCGTTTCAAAACAAGTTAATACCTCTAGATCACCATTTGTCAGGGTTTGAAGCACCTAAAATGCCATCATCAAGGTTCGAGGCACCTAAAACGTCATCATTAAGGTTTGAGGCACCTAAAACGCTATCACTTCAATTTCAAAACACAACACGAGGAAAGCGATAAATCGCAATCATCCCCTGATTCGACAAACCGAAATCATAGGGCGACTTCCCAAAAATAGTCAAATCTTAGGGTGACTTCACAAAAATAGTCAAATCTTAGGGCGACTTCCCAAAAAATAGTCAAATCTTAGGGCGACTTCCCAAAAATAGTCAAATCATAGGGCGACTTCCCAAAAATAGTCAAATCATAGGGCGACTTCCCAAAAATAGTCAAATCATAGGGCGACTTCCCAAAAATAGTCAAATCTTAGGGCGACTTCCCAAAAATAGTCAAACCTTAGGGCGACTTCCCAAAAAAATAGTCAAATCATAGGGCGACTTCCCTAAAATAGTCCCTCTAGGGTCGACGACTGAAAATAGTCGGAAGACCCGAACTACGACTGGCTTGATTCCTCTTAAGGATACGTAGGTAGCCTACCATTAGGTTCAGCCATCAGACCAAAATGGTCATTCTTTCCCCAGCAGTGCGGATATACAACTCTAGCCACCAGACCAAAATGGTCATGTCTTATCCCCATACAGAGTTTCTTTCAGCGACCGACTGCAGAACTCGCTCGCCAGGTTGACATCCTAAAATAGTCCCTCTACGGTCGACGACTGAAGATAGTCGGAAGACCCGAACTACGAACGGCTTGATTCCTCTTAAGGATACGTAGGTAGCCTACCACTAGGTCCAGCCACTCGACCACTTTGGTCACCCCTTTTTTCCATTTTGTCAAATATGGAGCCTTACTCTTATCGACGACCCCGCTTCCTTCGAAAGCGCCGTCGCCGAGGGGCTACTGTAAGTGCTCCAATTTGAGTTGTTAGTATTTTCGTTAGAAAACTAACAAAAGCCCTAACATCCCTAACATTTCTAACAAAACCTAACTTTTCTAACGAAGCAAGGGTAAATTGGGGATTGGTATTTGGAGTTAAACAAGTAAAGGAATCTCACAAATGTTGAATTTCCGAAACTGGAAGCTGCTGGAACAACAACTGGTTGAATTTTTGAAAATATATTCCTCTTGTCCAAAGCCTGAAGCAGCATTTAATGAACAGTGCACGCCTATGGAAGGATCCGCGCGGATGATAATGTCTCCCCCAGTGGCCTATAAATTGAACCCTTCTCTCTCAGTTTACAGAACACAATTTGCTCACAGGAGCTATACTCTGGTGAAAAACAGAGAGAAAACAGTGGGAATCCTTAGATTGCCACCATTTTCTCTTGAGTCTTTCCCAATCTCACTCCAAACACTCTCAAATCACTCTTAAACATACACAAGTTCAGGCTTAAATCAACACTAAAGAGGAGGATTGGAGAGAAAACATAGAGGACTTAAGTGTTATCTACTTGTTTTCTCTTTGACCAACTCTATCATCAAACACTCTCTAAACACATTAAAATCTTGATACTCCTCAAGTCAAGCTCCAAACCAAGGAAGATAGGGTTAAACCATCATGGGTAAACCCTCCTTCCTTAAACCCTAAAACTCTCTTTTAATTTCTTGTTCATCTCGTTCAATTTACATCTTTACAAAATCTCCCCTTCCCAAGCAAATGAAATGCTTCAAGTCCTAATGTACCATAAGGATGGCTTGATATAGTAGATCACCACTAAAATGTTTAGTGATCACTAATCAAAGCCTAAGGAAATGGGGACAAGCATGGATGCAAAACCCCTTTAAAATCACATTTTCCTTCAAGAGAATGTTTCTGTCTAGTAGCATTTCTCTAAGACCTCTGTCCATGGTCTAATTTTTTGGACACAGAAAAACTTGGGATTTGGTGTTGACTACAAAATACTTTTTGTAGCCAACATCCGTAGAATTCCATAAATATTTTTACTTTATTTTTTATGTGAGTCTAACTCTTTTTTCCAAATTATTTTCCAAAGGTCAGTTTAGCAGTCTCTGGAAATCCAGATTTCACATCTGTGATTTCCAGAGAGTTTTGTTCCATCTAATCATCTCCAAATGGAAAAGTCTTTCGGAGAAACCTTATTTAAGATGTTTTGAACAACTTTAATTCTCTGACTTTCTCCATATTCTGAATTTTAAAGCTCTTAAATCCATTTCAAAATCAAGTGTCCACTGCCTTTCTCATTCTGGCAGAATTGATTTTCAACTTCATGGAGTCTTTTGAGTACCAAAACTCAACCCTAAAATTATACCAAAAATCGTGGAACTTGTTTAATGTCTTACAAAGAGTTTCCAATTTTTAGTTTTCTCAGTTTGCATTTATTTTAACCAAAACACACACACACACACAAATGGTTTCAAATTAGGAGGACTCGTTTTACGAGGCATTCCGGGTGAACCCTAACGTTCTTCCCGAAGTGTAACGTGACCTCCGAACCCAAATCTCTAATCTCGGGCATTTTTCAAAGTTTTGGCCCTTAAAATAAAAATGGCGTGGCGACTCCGTTTTGTTGATTTTCAAAAAAAAGAAACGGTGGGCATCATCACAGAACCTGCGGGGAAATATGTTAGAAAACAAAGGCTTACCTATCTGGTCCTTTGAGTCCTGTCAATTTTTGTGACGATTCGTCTGTCTGGGCTCCGAATCGGGCTTTTTGAGGATGACGATTCACCTGTTTGGGCGCTGAATCGGGCTTTTGTTTTGACGATCCACCTGTCTGGGCGTTGGACCGGGCTTTTGTGATGACGATCCACCTGTCTGGGTGTTGGATCGGGCTTTTCGGATGACGATCCACCTGTCTGGGCATTGGACCGAGCTTTTCTGTTGACGATCCACCTGTCTGGGCGTTGGACCGAGCTTTTCTGATGACGATCCACCTGTCTGGGCGTTGGACCGAGATTTTCTTTTGATGTTTCACCTTTCTGGGCTTTGAATCATGTGGACTGAGTTGATTTTTGGATCAATTGATTTTCGGGCAACTGGTGCCGTACCGGGCGATCGTGCGGGTGTCACGTTTGGCTCGTCCCGTGACTTGCGGTGCCGATTTTTCCACGTTTCCTTGCTAGTGTGTCACTTCCAAGGGTAAATGTGTCAAAAGTTTGAATTTTGACATTGCGTAGACGCTTATTGTCGGGGACAATTTCGTAAAATTCCAAAAGGTATATCTCGCGCGAGACAGCTTATCTCGTGCGAGACTTGTACTGTCGGGGCTAATATAACAGCAGCTGATTTTTAATTTAAAACATCTCTTTTCAAATTCCCTCCCTAGCTCGAGCCAAGGCGATTTTCTCTGCAAATTTTCGTGAGTTGCTTGTTGATTCCTCCTTCCAATCAACTCTCAATCCCTCCTTCCTCCACAATCGATGGCACAAGAAGGAAAAAAAAATCCAATTTTGGGGAGTTACTTGCTAGGAAAAGATTACACCCGCGACGACCTCACTTTCGATAGGCACGTGCACATTTCCACCGCCGTTCGGGAAGGTTTGGTAAGAGCTTCTCTCTCAACTCTTGACTATTGCATTGTATTTGAATTCATGCTTTTTGAATCCCCATTTCCATCAATGGCAGTTTTTTCTTTGTCTTTGCCTAGAACTTGGCTCCACCTTGCACGCTCCATTTTTGTTGAAATTGTTGAATGATTGTTGTTGCATTGAGTGCGTATGAGTCTCCTACATATCATGGATTGTAGGAGGGGTTGATTCGGGTCATCCATTGCATTTTTGGGTAAGCTTTTTTTGTATGCACGCCAAGTGTTCGATGAAATGCCTCAATGAGAATTTTCTTCTATTCCTTTGAATTTCTGACATGAAATGATTTCTAACATTGCCCTTTTTGCTCTTTCTTTGTTTTGCAGTCGTTCAGACCAACGAAAAATTGCCGGGGGAGCCCGAAATTGGCTAGAGCTTTGTGGGACAAGATCAAGGACCTTGAAGGGGTTCGAGATAGGATGGCCCAAATGGGGCTTCTGACTTTTGTTGATAACCTTCAGGGGATGAGACGGACTCCCCAAGTCCTTCAGGCGATCAGGGAAAGGTGGTGGGATACTACCCACACCGTGCATTTGCGCTTCGGGGAAGCCACTATGACTCCGACGGACTTCCTTGCTATCACAGGGCTAGAGTTTGTCGGCGAGCCCCTTCCGAAGACTGTGGGTTATAAGCCTGCGGGCCCTACTGTGTGGAGACAGTTGATTGGTTTCATCCTAACAAGGTTAAGGGATTTGCTGCTGAGCTGTCACCTCTCCGGGGTCAGCTTGAGACTTATGCGGATAAGCCGAATGCAGTTACTGATCGATTGGTGAGGGGTGCCCTCTGGTACATTCTTTCGGAGACCATTTTGTTGAACCACTCTTCTACGGCCCGTCTTTCTCGTTTGGGTTTGTTGGTGAATTTGGATGAGGTGAGTACCTATGATTGGGGCTCAGCGGGGCTGGCCTTCTGCTACCATGCCATGGACGAGGCGTGTAGGCACACCAAGGATTCCCTGTCAGGGTATTCTTATGCTTGGGAGGTATGCTCCTGACTTTTTTTTATATATGTACTCCTTGTCTGTATTTCGTACTGAATCTGTTCTGTTTTCTTGTGCAGATATGGGGCTATGTTGTCTTTGGACTGTCCAAGTTTGAGCTGGACAGTCTGAACCCTTTGTTCCCGGATATCATGAGGTGGAGCCACCCTAATCGGAGTGTTGATGAAGAGGAGGATCAAGAGTGGACCCAGAGGATTGCAGAGGCGCGGGCCATGTTGGACACCTTTGAGTATGAGCGGTTGGGCCTTTATCCATGGACCCTGGTGGAGCGGGAGGTCCACCGTGCTTGGGATGCCCCCGCGATGCAGAGGATGCTGGTATATCTGGAGGGGGATACCATGTACTTGGGCGAGCGAGTCTTTTCACAGCATGGCCGGGGTAGACTGCCGTATAGGGTGCCCGCGGATCCGTCGAGGGCTATGTTCCCTACCCACCTCATTTCTGATGCGGATTATGCTGATTTTGTGGAGGGTTGTGCGGCGACGCATTGTGTTGTTCAGGGAGATTCATATGCGGAGTTCTTGCCTCGCCTGATGGGTCCCCTTCCGATGGGTGCTAGGCGGTCGCTTGCTCGTGGTTCCGCCTCTGCCTCTGCCTCAGGTTCATCAGCCCCTAGCACTTCTTCCCAGTCTACTGGTTTTTTGCCCTTTGTGCCAGATTTCGGTCCTCTGAGCTATATGTATATGATGGGGAGTATGTCGATGATGGGCCACATCCCAACTCTGGATCATATTCCCGAGGGTTACCGCCTTCCACCCGATGTCTCCTCGGTATGTTTCTGTTCGCTATTTCACGTATTCATCCATATAAGTGTATATGTCCAACTTCATCTGAGCATTTCTTTTCTTTTGTTGTCAGGTCACTATGTCCGCAGCCGATTACAACCGTGGAGCGACCAAGATGGCGGGACTGATGGCCCTGGTGTCGGACCTGTCTGAGAGGCTGTTCCAGAAGGCTTCTTTGGCAGCTTCGACTGTGGCCTCTGCGGTGACTCCGACTTGTAGATCCAAGAGATCGAGGAGGGATGGTAGCCCCCATGGTGGTGATGGCGAAGGTGCCGGCGGTTTGGGTGATCTGATGGCTTGACCCCCCCTTTTCTCCTTATTTGCTTTTCTGATGATCTATACATATTGGCCGTGTGGGCCCAGACAATTTTTCTCTTTTCTTTGGTACCTGTTAGCAAGCAGGTAGCACAAAAAACATGGATTTCCTAATTCCTAATCCTAGGTCTAACTAGTTAGTTTTTTAAATTTCTCGACTTTCCGTGTTTGGAAATGGAATGACCGTTTAGGCCACAATTTTGAGCTTAAATTTGGTGTTACACTGCACGTTAGGAACTGCATGCGCAAGTTTTTCTAGACTTGCTTCGTCAAGTCGGGGCTAGATTGTTACTTGTGCAGAACTGTTGCTGTTTTGCCGTGGCGATGTATCGCGTGGGACAAGGAATCTCGCGTGAGACACGCTACCCAGGCAGAATCCTCTTCCTTCTTCGAACAGGATTTTGTCAGTTTTCCCTATAAAAACACCCTGTAGTCCGGCCAGATAACTCATCCTAGCCTTTCAAACTCTAGAGATATCCTGTTAGGGTGAAGTTCTTGTCTTCTTTTCCAACCCTGTGATCCATGGCTTCCAAGGAGATTGCCCCAACGTCCATGATTGTTGATGATTTTTCTTTGTCGTCTGAAGTGATTGAAGCCTTCAAGCAAGCATCAAGAGATTTTATGAGGTCGTTTCGCAACCGATCTCGTAATAGGTTTATAGTAGAATTCGAATTCAGAATCCTTTTTACCTTGAAGAACCTCCAACCGGATTGGAATCTTCTGCAAGGTGCTGCTTGATTTTGGGATTCCTCTGCCCATCTTTTCAATTTTTCTCTCAATGAGATGGTGCCTACTGTGGAGGAATTTGCCATTATCTTGGATATGCCTTTGACTGGTGAGATTGCTGTTCCTAAATACAATAGGAATCATTCAGAGGCTTTGAACGAGTTGCTAGGGATCCCCCTTGATACTTCCTATGAGTTGGTTCACCGCAGGTGGGTAGATTGTTCTTCTTTTCCTGGGCGATTCAGCGGAGATTTAGATGATGATGCCTTTCATGTCTACAAACGAAACTTTCTGGCCCTTTCTCTTTTCGGAGATGTTTTGTTCACATGCAGGGATGGCTTGGTTGACTCCCAATTGGTGGAAATTGTTCTGCAGGCTAGGAAACGTTCTAGGAACATTATTCCGCTAATCTTGGGTGAAACCTTGCATGGTCTTGATGAGCTGCATAAGACCGGTGCTATGACTCAAGGGAGTCCTCTTTTATTGACTATTTGGCTTAGGGAGCATCTCAAGTTGGTAGGTCCCCCGTTGGAATATTCCCCTTTCACCTATCATACGCGAAAGTTGTTGATTAAGGATCTCTCGGCGGATGAATGGGCTGAGTTGATTGCGAAGACTGAAACTGCTGATATTCTTTGGTGCCCACCTTATTGGAGATTGAACAAGTATGTTGCCAATACCAAGGGTTTTGACAGGGTTGTTCTTCCGGATTTGCGAGATTCCTCCTTTTATTTTCCCAAGCGGGTGCTCCGTCAGTTTGGTCAGCAGCAGGACACTTATCTTTTTGAAGGGGCCTCTCGTGATGTGTCTTATATTGGTGTAGAGTTTGCGCAGGTGCTAGCTCAAGCATGGGGCGAAGGAACTAGTCGGGACCGCTGGTCGAACCTTCGGACTTTTAATGCAAGCGTCTTCTTATCTGATAAGTATTTGGATTGGTTCCTTCATACCGGTCACCCTAGTGTGGAGAAGATTGATGATCTGCGGCTTTCACTGCTAGGGGATTCTTTTGTAGCTAGCAGTATTTTGCGAAGGAGCGAGGCTCAGTCTGATCCTGCTAATGTGCGGACCTATCCAACTCAGGATTTTCTTGATGGGGATTGGTACGAGAGGCGAGGCAAAGGGATGCCTAGAAAGATGCAAGCTTTAGATAGGCCCAATGTCTTCAAGAGGCTTTCGGAGTCCGTCTTTGATCGTCTCGAGGGATGTTCTGCTTCGAAGGGCCCAAAGCGCAAGAAGGATCGCGAAGACGGTGGTGATCATGTCCGTCGGCCTACCAAGTCAATGAAAGGCTAGATTTTAAGGAGTACCAAGAGATTGCTTTGATAGATCAATAGTTTTGCTTTATTAGTATTTTTTTTTTCAAGGTTGTTAGCTTAGTAAATTAGTCGTTGTGGTTAGGATTTCCCTTTTGCCATTATTAAAATGCATTTGATTAATAAAAGGACAAAATTAGATTTAATTATTTGATTAGACCGAACCCGGAGGCTGCCTACGTTCCTCTTTTACAGCAATTAAATAAGAGGCTCAGGTCTAACGTAGTTCATTTTTTAGAGAAACAGGATAAAATATGGTTCAAGGCCGAAGGGTAATCTCGCACGAGACAAGGCCCCCTCCCTTTTATATATATATATATATATATATATATATATATATATATATATATATATATATATATATATATATATATATATATATATATATATATATATGCACACCCTTTCTTTTGCCTAGACTCCCTTTTCAGGTTTTCAATCTAGCGGGCTTCTTTTCTTGTGCAAGCTCTAATTTTTGCCTAGGCCGTCCCCTTCAGGATTTTCAACCTAGCGAGCAATTTTTTTTTAGGAGGCCAAGTCACGCGAAGTATTTCTTGAGCTTGTCCATATTGACCGGCTTCGGTAGTTGATCTCCGTCTAGGTCCACCAACTGAAGGGCTCCCCCAGAGAATATTTTCTTCACAATGTAGGGTCCTATCCATCTTGGTCCCCACTTGCCTAGCGGGTTGAAAGGTCCAGGATGATGCTCACGGAGAACCAGGTCACCTACTCTAATATTCCTTGTCTTGACCTTTTTGTTGAAAGCTCTTGCCATTCTTCTTTGGTAAGCTTGGGTGTGCTCGGCTGCTTTCAGCCTCCTTTCATCTAGCAAGGATAACTCTTCGTATCTGCTTTCTAACCAGTCGACTTCATTCACTTGGTTTTCTAGGAGAACCCTTAGTGATGGTATTTCCAATTCTATTGGCAAGACAGCCTCCATTCTGAATGTGAGGGCGTAGGGAGTCTCTCCTGTAGCTGTTCGAACTGAAGTGCGGTATCCCTACAGTGCGAAAGGTAACTTGTCGGGCCAGTCTTTCCCAGTGACTGCCATCTTTCTGATGATGGTTTCGATTGTCTTGTTTGCGGCTTCAACTGCTCCATTCGTTTGAGGCCTGTAAGGGGATGACTTGTGTCTTGTGATTTTATACTCGGTTAGGAGGCGATCAGTTTCCTTCTCGAAGTACGAGCCATTATCGGATATCATCTCTTGCGGGATCCCGTATCGGCAGATGATGTTATGTTTGATGAATTCTGCGACCTTTCTGGCATTCAAAACTTTGTAGGAGGCGGCCTCGACCCATTTAGTGAAATAGTCGATGGCTACTAGAACGAAACAATGTCCATTGGCTCCTGTGGGTGTGACCTTTCCAATCACGTCTATCCCCCATGTCGAGAACGGCCAAGGAGAAGTCATAGGGTACAGCAAGGAAGGTGGCGCGTGTTGAAGGTTGGCGTGTATCTGACACTTATGGCACTTCTTGACCATTTTGGTATAGTCGGCTTCCATGATTAGCCAAAAGTACCCTTGTCTGATAATCTTTTTGGCGAGCATATTTCCACTCATGTGGGTTCCACATATGCCTTGATGAACATGGTCCATATTTCTCGGGCCTCTTCCTCGGTGGCACAAAGGAGGTTTCCTTGGGAGTGTTTCTTGAATAGACGGCCAGCAATGATGACGTAATTAGCGGCCAACCTTTTAAGGGCGATTTGAGTCTTCTGATCTGTCTCAGGTGGGATGGTTCCATCTAGGATGAAATGCCAAATGTCATGGTACCACGGTTTCTCTGCGGAGTCCTCAACGATGGCACATTCGGATGACCATTTGTCTTTGCAGTCATGGAGATCTATAACGGCGCAGTAGGCGGGAGTTGAGCGTCGTGTTATTTTGAAGGGTTTGACTGCTTTTCCTTTAGGGATTTCGACCAAGGAGACGAGTGTAGCCAATGCGTCTGCAAACCAATTTTTATCTCTAGGAAGATAGTGGAATGAGACATCCTGAAATTGTTGTGCCAACTCTTGGAGGTGGGCACTGTATCTTTGAAGGGTTGGATCTTGGATCCTCCACTTCTTCAATGTCTGATTGATGATTAACTAGGAGTCCCCAAATACCTCAAGTTCGGTCACGTTGCGTTATAGGGCTGCCTCAAGCCCCGCTATACAAGCCTCATATTCCGCGGTGTTGTTGGTGGCATCAAATTCAAGATGTATTGCCAGTGGAGTATAGATGTCGTCAGGGTCTACTAACAACATTCCGATGCCGAACCCTCTCTTATTGGCCGCGCCATCGAAAAATAATTGCCACTTATTTTCTTCTTCTATACTCATGATGTCCTCATCAGGGAATCGCAGGTCTTCCCCCTTCACTTCGTCACAAGGAAATTTGGCCAACTGATCTGCGAATACACTCCCCCTGACGGATTTCTGAGTGACGTAAGTGATATCATATCCCGCGAGCATGAAGTACCATTTGGCCAATCTCGAAGACAAATTTGATTTGTCTAGGATGTACTTCAACGGATCCATTTTTGCAATGAGACGAACAGGGAAGGCTTCCATATAGTGCTTTAGCCTTTGTGATACCCAAACAAGAGCAGCGCGGGATTTGTCGAGTGGAGAGTAGTTGATTTCGCTGCCTTGGAATCTGCGGCTGACAAAGTAGATGGCGTTCTCTGTGTGTGAGGTAGGCTGTTCTTGAGCGAGCATAGCTCCTAGCGCATTTTCAGTAACTGTGAGGTATAGATTTAAGGGCTTCTCTTTGTGTGGTGGAACCAGGATGGGTGGGGAAGTTAAGTAGTGCTTGACTTCCTCGAATGCTTCTTGACATTCCTCGGTCCACTCTTGAGGTGCATTTTTCTTAAGTAGCTTGAAGATAGGATCGCACATTGTAGTCAGTTGATTGATGAATCGACTGATATATTGGAGTCTGCCCATGAATCCCTTTACTTCTTTCTGTATTCTGGGTGGAGGCATGTTTATGATTGTTAGTCAAATATATGTTTAGATCTAGAATTGCTTAATCCCAATCATAATAAGCATTAATGTGGACCCCTAATTTAAATAGATCAAATAGAATTTTTCTATGTATGATAGGTCCCTCTAGTGCTATTGCCCAGTGTTTTTATTATGTAATTTTCTCAAGCTTTGAAGACTTGAAGACCTGAGAATTTCCATCAGCATGTGAGTTACTTGAAGCTGCCTTACCGGTTGACCACTCAAACCGGTATTCATGCCTAACCGGCCACCTTTCCTAGCCGACATCTCCCTTGCCGGTTATGTCCTTTCTATTATCGGTTAAGGCTTTCTCATCAAGCTTCCTTCAGTTAGCAGCTAGCCAATGCATTAATTGCTCCCAACTACCCAGCCATCAACTTTAGCTAAAGTTGGTAAAGCAAGCATGCTGACAAGACATCTCTGCAACAAATCAGTACCTTCTTAGAGAATGTCAAGTAACCAGTACTCACAGCACCCCAACTAATCTATGGAAATCCTCTCTATCCAATCCCAGGCATTTAATGCAAGGATCCTCTCATTTAATGCCTGCCAGTCCAAGTCATCATTACAACCTCTTTAAAGATAACGGCTCCTTTTCAAAGTTCACTACAAATAGTTTCCCCGGAGCATTGAAGAAGGTTGGTGCATTTATGATCCTTGAGAGTGAGCTGCTCTGAACTACCAACCTGCAAATTTCCTAGTTCAAAGCATTCAAAGCAAGTCCCTTTATTCACTAGACATCTCTGTAGGACTTAAACACTGAGCACCTCAATCAATACTGTACTGTTCCCTCATTAGATTACTTATGGAACACATTGATTGAATCACACACAACACCCTAGAGAAATCAGCTCAACTTGTGAGAACATCTCTAGAAAACATCAGGTCTTTATTGTAGCATGATCCGTTAGTGGTCACCTTTAGGTTGGCAGCCTTCAATCATTGGCTTGCAACTTGTAATAGGTAGGATCCATTAATATAGTAGTGCACTTTCACAAATCCAAGTTCTGACCAAACTTGGTAGAGGACGTAGAAGTTATTTAACACTGTGAACCTCTTCAAACAATGTGTCATTTCTTTGTGAGTTTGTTCATTTCTTGTTATGTAGTTGTAACTGGTTGATAATTTCTCAACTGGTCACAACCTATTGACTCAACTTACTGCTTAACTTGTTTGTCTTACTTGGAAGTAAAATTTGTCCTTGTTATTGTTGCATGAGATTTTAACTTACTGGCTTTTAAACTTTACCTTACCGGGTTTATACATTCCTAACCGAAATCTCCGCAGTGCAAAATCACTTTTCCGGTTAGCCATTGTATTACCTTCAATCATTTTCAAAGACTAAAATTTTTCACCAAAAAGTTTTAAACAGGCTATTCACCCCCCCTAGCCTGATTCCTACAATTTGGGACCTAACAATTGGTATCAGAGCTAGCAATTTTCGAAAATCATTTTTCCAAGCTTAACCGCTTGAATTGCCAATTTCAAAATGGTAGAAAAAATCATGCAAACATACAACTTGGCAACTGTTCCCATGTTGAACGAAAACGAATTTCCAGTATGGAAAAACAGAATCATGCGGTACTTGGACTCAATAGATGATAGGTTAACCACTGTAGTCAGAGATGGTCCAATGACACCCCTAAAAATCAATCTTGCAACTAGAGCACCCAAAACTCCTCTCATGGATCATGCAGATAGAATGTCTGAACAAGATTTTGAGGTTTATGAAACTTATGTGCCAAAACCACGTGAAGAATGGACTGAGGATGACAAACTTTGTGATTCCTTGGACAGAAAAGCTTTGCACATCATAACCTCCGGACTTGATGACAGACTATACAAACAAGTACAATGCTATGAGACTGCTCAACAAGTATGGCAGAGTCTACTCAGATACTTTGAAGGAGATCAAGTGGCCAAGGACAACAGACTCTACAAAAGTGTTGCTGAGTTTGAGTCCTTCAAGAAGAATCCAAATGAGACATTAAAGGAAACGTACGACCGTTTCTGCGAGGTGAGTAATTCTTGTGCATCTTTAGGTAGAGTTTACACTATGAAAGACCTAAACATGAGATTCCTCAATTCTCTTGGAGACTTGTGGCATGTAAAGGTTGCTATTTTGAAAGAATGCCGTGATTTGAACGTTACTCATATCCAGAACATTGTGTCTACTTTGTTTTTATATGAGGAAGAGCTCAACCGGCTGAGTGGAGTTCAAAAACAATTTAAAAATCTATCTCTGCCAGCTCAGACCGAGATCTTCCCTGGTTCTTCTATGCTTACCGGCCAAACTACTACCAATGACTCTCCCTCAATCTCTCAACCTCAACCAACTCAAACCAATACATCATCTAGTGTAATTTTTGAGGAAGAAGATGAATTTGCTGCCTTCGCTAGAAACTATAGAAAGTTCAAAGACTTTAAGAGATCCCAACAAACACACATCAAACCCTTCCAACCCAAATCCTCATCATTCCAAAGATCTGGAAATTTTCAAAAGAAAGGCCAAACCTCAACCTCAACCGACGGAAAGAATGCCCAAGGTGAGCTTGTGTGTTACAATTGTAGAAAACCCGGCCATTTTGCCTCCAAATGTCCTCAACCGAAGTATGAATTTTTGAGGAAGAAACCATTCAAGAAAAACCCTAGATCTAAATCTAAGAGCTTAGTTGCCGAGGATGGAACTGAAAAAGCTATGCCAGTTTGGTTCGAGACTGACTATGAGAATGAGGATGTTGACATAGATGAAGAAGCTGATATCAGTTTTGTTGCTATTGATGGAACCGATGATAAACCCACCTCCTTGCAGTCACCTATCTATAGACACCCCAACTCCAATGAACACTCATCTTATAATGACCAGACCTCACCTATGAGATCTCCCTTGACCTATTTTGATGAACCCATTCCTACTCCCAAGGCAGACGCAGGTAATCCTTACAATTTTAAAATTCAGAACATAGGTGGATCCCTTTATGGTCAGTGTAAAACTATGCCCACTCTCAGACCGCTGATGCAACCAATTCAACAGACCTACCAAGCTCAAGCCTTACCGATCACCTCTCATCAACCGACGCTTGAGACCCGACCAATTTACTTCTTAAAGCCCCTAACCGAGCCGAGCCCTCAACCGATATCATTACTACCAAATTTTGATCCCAATTTTGAACCATCACCCTCTTCCTCTCAGCCTACCGTTGACCCTATGCCAAATATGTCAAAGTATGAAATGGCAGTGGTGATGAATGAGCTCTTCTCAGATTTTGAAAAATTAAATGAAGCTCACAAAATTATGGCTGCTAATTTTAAAAAGATCACTACTGAAAATGACTCTTTGAAAGCTGAAATAAAATTTTTGAAAGAAAGTAAGCTAGAGTCTGATCAGTTAAAGAAAGATAATCAAGAACTCACTGAAAGACTAAATATATCTGTTTGTCAAATTGCTGATCTAGTGTCAAGAAATAATTCTCTTTCAAAAACCATTGACATATTTTCAAAATCACGAGCTGCTATGGAGACTATCATACAAGATCAATTGTCTCCCTACCGAGACCTATCAGTTATAGGCTTTGGCTCCAGCAGTGATGACAATGTCAGCAAAGACAAACCAGTTACCAAGTCTGTCACTGAGAAATTGATGGGTAAATTTGATGATGCTCAATCCAAATTGATTAAGAGAGAGTTAACTAGACCTTTCAGTACTGTTCCACATACGTATCCCAAAATTAAGGAACAGATGAAGGCCAAGATTGACAAGAAAAAATCCCAATGGACCGAGGTAGCTGATCCTGAGTTAGGATAATATGTTCCACTCAGTGATGGTGACAGCAAAGGTAGAATTAAAATTGTTGATCAGGTTGCAGGTCAGGAAACCTCTACCGGTAAGGCAGCCCCAACCGGTAAAGGAGTAACCGGTAAGACAACTGTCACCGGTCATCCAACCGGTAAGGACTCCCAAACCGGTAAAGGCTCTCCTAAACCTAAGCAACCGACAAACAAAAGTAATTCCATCACCTTCATCCCCAAAGGATCTGTTTCTACTCAATCAGTGAACTCCTCTGAAGCTTTGGCTAAATTGAACATCAGCTCATCTAAACCCTCACAGCCATCTTCTAATAAATGTACAAATTGTGGTTATATTGGTCACAAGGCTTATGAATGCCTCTTGAAGCACCTATCTGGACCCACTGAGTCTAAAAGCTCAGGTGGTGGCCAGGTATGGCTGCCAAAGAGGAACTAACTCTTTGGACCCAAAAGAATAAGGGGGACCATAAGCTTACTGTTTTATTTCAGAAATGCTTAATGGCCTCAACCGATGCTGGTAAGGATATTTGGATTATGGACAGTGGATGCTCTAGGCATATGAATGGACATGCCGATCTCCTAACCGATCTTGAAGAAGCATCTGGTCCTCCAGTTGTCTTTGGTGACAATGCAAAGGGTAAAATTATTGGTCGTGGATCCATCAAAAGAGGTACAGTTATTGTACAGAAGGTATCTTTGGTGGATGGTCTGAAACATAATCTTCTCTCTATATCACAATTTTGTGATAAAGGTATGCATTGTATTTTCAATTCTTCCAATTGCTATGTGAAAGACATTGCTACAGGTGAAACACTTCTCACTGGATACAGAAAAGGTAACGTGTATGCTATAGACTTAAACAATGTTTTGAATGTTACTAATGTTTGTTTTGTAGCTAAGAACATCAGTGAGAACTCCTGGCTATGGCACAAGAGACTCAGTCACTTAAATTTCAAATACCTATCCAAGCTGGCTAATAAAAATCTAGTTGCCGGCTTACCTCAAGTGTCTGCTGATCATGGAAGGAAATGCAGAGCCTGCCAATTAGGAAAACAACATAAAGAATCATTCCACAGCAAGCCCTGCATGTCCACTTCTAGGTGCCTCCAGTTGCTACACATGGATCTATTTGGCCCTACAACAACTGCCAGTTTAGGGGGCAGCAGATATGCGTTGGTTGTTGTAGACGACTTCTCAAGATATACTTGGATAGAGACTTTTGCTTCAAAAGATGATACATATGAAGTTGCTACCAGATTATTTCGTCTACTTCAAACCCAAAAGGAGTGTGACATCATCAGTATGAGATCAGATAATGGAACGGAGTTCAAAAATAATGGAATCGCCAAGACTTGTGATGATCATGGAATAGATCATAATTTCTCGCTCGGAACATCGCAACAAAATGGTGTAGTTGAGAGAAAAACAGGACATTGATCGAAGCCGGAAAAACAATGATATCCGGCTAGGCTTCCCAAGTATTTTGGGCCGAAGCTATCCATACAAAGATGCTTCACCCAGAATAGATCTTTGGTTAACAAGTCTCACAACAAGACCCCTTATGAGCTATGGCGCGGCAGAATTCCCAACATTGGTTTCTTCAAGATATTTGGTCAGAAATGCTATGTTCTTTACAACGGTAAAGAGCGCCGAGGTAAATTTGATGAAAAAGCCGATGAAGGTATCTTTGTGGGATACGCCAAGCACAGTAAGGCATTTAGAGTTTTTAATAAACGGTTGTTGAAAATTGTTGAATCTGTTCATGTTACGTTTGATGAATTAGATTTGCTAGAGTCTGATAAGACTCCAAATAGTACTGATAACTCTGGTGTGTTTGAGACAGGTGAATCAAGTAATCAAAATTCTAATCAATCCACCAGTATCAATGCAAATCATCCTCCAGCTCAGCCTTCAGCCTCTAGTGGTGTAACCTGTAGAGATCTAGTTGATGACTCTTTCTTTCCTCAATCGGTTAGACAACCCAATAGACAAACCCAGCTAACCGATCATTTACCAGCTAGTCCTCATGTTACCATTCACAATTCACCACCTGAAGCTGAACCAATTTCACCCATCAAATTACCGTTTCCCTCTCCACTTATCGATCACCACCATCAGTCAGCATCACCCTATCCTAACCGATCTCCCTTACCGGTCACACCTCCCTTAGCCGATTCTACTCCTCCATTAGAAAACCTAAGACAAGAATCGGTCAGGCAAGATCTACCTAGGGAAGTGAGAACAGTTAGAGATCACCCTTTGGAAAATGTGATTGGTGATGTCTTTGGACCTAGAATGACAAGAGGCCAATTAAGGAGTATGGAGGAACAACATGGATTGTTTTCCTCTGCTATGGTCTCCAACATAGAACCAAAGAAGGCCGAAGAAGCACTTGATGACCCCAGCTAGGTAGAAGCTATGCAAGAAGAGCTTAACCAGTTCGATAGATGTAAAGTTTGGGAATTAGTGCCTAGACCTAGTGATCAAACAGTGATTGGAACTAAATGGGTTTATAGAAATAAGTTGGATGATTCTGGAAAAATAACTAGGAACAAGGCTAGACTAGTAGCTAAAGGGTACAGACAGGAAGAAGGCATAGACTATGATGAGACCTTTGCACCCGTAGCTAGATTAGAAGCCATTAGGTTATTTCTCGCCTATGCAGCCTACAAAGAGTTTAAGCTATATCAAATGGACGTGAAAAGTGCCTTTCTCAACGGGGAACTTCAAGAGCTTGTTTATGTAGAACAACCCCCAGGATTTGAAGATTCCAAGAAGCCTAATCATGTCTACAAATTGAATAAAGCTTTGTATGGCCTCAAGCAAGCACCTCGAGCATGGTATGAAACTCTCTCCAAATTCCTACTTAGTGAGAAGTTTGAACGAAGTAAAATCGATACCACTTTATTTATTGCAAAGCATAATGGTCATTCATTGTTAGTTCAAATATATGTTGATGACATTATTTTTGGATCTACTAACGAAAAATTATGCAAGAGATTTGAGAAGCTTATGAAGAGAAAATTTGAGATGAGCATGATGGGTGAGCTAACATTTTTCCTTGGAATTCAAGTCAAGCAAACCCAAGAAGGTATTTTTATCAATCAAGCCAAATATACCAAAGATTTAATCAAGAAATTTGGTCTTGACTCTGCTCATCCTCAAAGCACTCCAATGGCCACCAATGTACACCTAGACAAAGATGAATCCAGTAAGAAAGTAGATATGACACTCTACCGAGGTATGATAGGATCTCTACTTTACTTAACCGCAAGTAGGCCAGATATCATGTTTGCCGTATGTGTATGTGCTAGATTTCAAGCTGACCCTAGAGAGTCTCATTTACAAGCTGTTAAAAGAATTATTAGATATCTTGTGGGAACTGCTAACTTAGGTTTGTGGTATCCAAAAGACTCATCATTTACACTAATTGGCTATTCAGATGCTGATTTTGCAGCTTGTAGGGTCACCAGGAAGAGTACTAGTGGAACTTGTCAATTTCTAGGTAACCGATTGGTTTCCTGGTCGTGCAAAAAGCAAGCATCAATTTCCACTTCTACGACTGAAGCTGAGTACATTGCTGCTGGGAGTTGCTGTTCACAAATCCTATGGATGAAGCAGCAACTAGTGGACTATGAAATTCCCCAAGAAGTATGCCCTATCTATTGTGACAACACCTCAGCCATCTCAGTCTCCAACAATCCTGTGATGCACTCAAAGACTAAGCACATAGACATCAAATACCATTTCCTCAAGGATCATGTTGAAAAGGGTAAAATCGTTCTTTTAAAAGTCCATACTGATTATCAACTAGCTGATATTTTGACTAAACCCTTGGATATTAAAAGATTTGAATTCCTTAGCGGAGAACTAGGCATGATTGATATTCGTTAATATTTTGTGCTAACTTTGCTATCTGTGTAAGCTATCAACTAGATCAAGGTGGTTTCTCTCGTTTACCGTTGCTTGCAAGTGCTCATTTACCGGTGCTCCTAACCGGTAAGGCAAGACATCCCTAACCGGTCCTCTAACCAATACACTTGATCGGTAAGTGGTGTCGCTAATCGATGGTCCCTAACCGGTGTAAATTCTCTCTTATCGGTCAATACACCTGACCAATCAGCTGCCTTGCCGATCATTCGCTTACCGACGAACTGCGGCCGGATCGAATTTCATAATCCGTCTTTAACCGGCTCGTTTGTCATCATTGCCCTGCTGTCACATCAGTCACTCCTCAGCCGCTGCAGTCTGTCATTTACCTTACCTGTCCTTTACCTATTCCCTATGCGTCTTTTACAAGATATGGATCAATTTTAAATAATTGATCAAAAAGGTAATCTCTGTATCATTCCTATTTATCGAAAAAGTTATATTTTTGTTATTTATTACATTTTGATATAACTGCTGCACACACGTTCCTATTTTCATGTCACATCTTTAAAATCGTGAATTAAAACTGTTAATTTATGTGCACTACAGTAAAAAACGTTTGAGATACTTTTGTTTTAACCAACACACCCTTTCATCTTCCCGCTCTTTCATACCCTATAAAAGGATTTCAAAATAAACTTTCAAACTTTCTAGAATTTCTCTCTCTTCGAACAAGCAACCGGCAAGAAATCTCTCCCAATCTTCATCCTCTTAATCTGTGTTCTTCTTCAACTCTCTAAGATCTTTGTTATGTCTTCCCTGAAGCTCAAACTATCTTAAAATTTTTAAAGATACCCAGTTTTCTCACAATTCTAAAATCATTTAGCAACACTCAATCTTAAATGCAAAGATTTCTTTGATTCTAACTTATATTGTTGATTTGTTGTCTATTTGATTCACAGATGGCTCCCGCAATTAAGAAAGATATTTATGGAGGTTACATTCTCTCTAGTTTCTTCGACTCCGATGAAGGCCGTGCTCTTGAAGCTCTACTTGTTGCCGCCGGAGTTATTTCGTTCGTGATGCCAGAAGGGAATGAAGATATATATTATGAGATGGTGAATGAGTTGTTTGAAAATGGTGTTTTGGATGAGGATGAGAACATAATTTCTACTGATGCTGGAGTCCCCATCACTTTTAGCCCAGCCACCATTGCTGCTGCCTTCCCTGATCTTTCCTCCACTGGTTCCTCTTCCATTATTATGAAGGACATGACTGCTGTATGGGTTAAGGTTCATGGAACTGATCCTTTTGTAACCGGTGAGGCGAACAAGAAATCAGAGTTTGATGTTGTTTACTATGCCCTTGCCGAAGTGGTGGACCGGTGCTTCATTTGCCGATCAGGCTCCCATCATTGTATCACCATGATACAATGGGAAGCTATTGCAGCAATTATTCTTGGAGACAGATTCAATTGGTGTTCTTTCCTTTACCGGATAATCCTTATTGCATTCAAGAAGTATCAAAAGGAGAGAACTTCGTCCAAACCCAACAAAGCCAAACCATGTCACTACTTGATGATTAGCCATGCCCTCAGAAATATTCCAGCCGTTCTCCATGCCTCAGAAAACCAGCCAAAATATCCTCAATCCTTTTGCAAAGCCTTTGATAAATTTGATATGACCAGAATGATCAAGGAATCAACCGGTAAACCAATCAGTAAGTCATCTGAGCCTTCCACCGGTAAGCCAACCGGTAAGACTGCTGAACCATCTACCAGTAAGCCAGCCGATAAGCCAACCGGCAAGCAAGCCCAAAAAGGGAAGAAACCCTCTAGCCGGCCAAAGGTAGCTCAGCATACCGGTGCTCCTTCTGTTCCTAAACCCACCTTACCGGTCAAAAGAAAGTTGCTTGATGAATCCTCAGATGATGATAAACCCATTGCTTCCATTCTCTCCCCTAATCGTCAGAAAGCTACTGCTAGGAAGTCTGCTCCTCCTCCTCCCAAAAGAACTAAGCCAATCCAAAAATCCTCCCAACAGATAGCAAGAGAGAATGCAGAAAGAAAAAGAAGAATTGAGACTGATCTGGGCACATTCATCCCCTTCATACCCAAGAGACTTTTTGATCACAATTTCCTAACCGATAAGATTCCCTTCACCGGTCAGACATCATCTAGACCGGTAAGCCATTGCCAACCTATCAGAAACCCCACTTTTCACATTTACCACTACAATCCTTGGTTAGTCAATCCTTCTTTTGAACCATCTTCTACTTGGGTGTATCCTATTAATCACTTGCCTCCATTCCTTCGAAGACTGCTACAATTCCATGAGACCCACAAAGACTCAGTTCCAGTTGGTGACATATCTGACTATGTGGACTTTGATAATATCCACGAAGAAAATGATTTCTACTATACCAAACCTTGCCTGTTAAGTGAATATGATATCTCTTTATCTAGAGATAGTCTTCTCAAGATTTACATCAGGTATTTCGAGCTATTGCCTCCTATGTAGAATGCCATTTATTTGGCTCAGGAGAGACTCAGGCAAGATATGATGGTACAAGCTATCTGGATTGATTTTTCCATGCTCTACAATGCTCAAGAAACCCTTAAGGAGTCTGATCCTTATCAGCTAGGGAGATTCGTGTTACCGGAAGATGATCTCCCCTCATTTGATCCTGAAGCTGTCAACTTGGGTCCTCGTAGAATGCAATTCATCAAGAATGTGATGGATGTTATGCAAAGTTTGGTTAATATGAATAGAGATTTCCAGAGTATGGGTGATATTTCTTTGTCTGACTTCTTCACCTCCATTCAGACAAGCAAGAATAAATGGGCAACTGTGCCTGATGAAGAGATTGAAGAAATGTTTAAAGACATTAGTGGATCAGATGATCAAGCAAAGGTTGATAAAGAAGATCAGTCTACCTCAAGCTCCAGCTCTTCTAGTGACTCTAGTGAGTCAGATGCTGATGATGACCAATCTGGTGCTGTGATTGATCGGTCAGAGAAGATTGCTGCTGATTACACTACTCCCTTACCGATGCAAACGGTTAGACATGTGGGAGGAGGCATTACTGAGACTTCACCAGTTACTGCTACAGCAGCAGGAGGAGGAGAAAATTTAAGTTTGAATGTATTACCGGTTAGTCAACCGATGCCTCTTACCGGTGAGCAAGTTCAACCGGTTAGAGATGATTTACCGGCTAGTGAGCCTCTTACCGAAGCTCTTGCCTTACCGGTTAGCAAGCCCCTTACCGTCGCATCTACTGAACCGGTAAAGGAGAGTAACATTGATGATATTCATTTACAACAAGCTTTGGCAGCTAGCCAATTTCAAGAAGATTTGGAGAAGCAAAAGGAAAAGCAAAGGATATTAATTGAAGAGTTGGCCACTCAGAAAGCCATTCAGGCCTCTCTGTCAGTTGATCAACCGGTTAGCCAATCGATTAGTCAAACCATTCCTCTAACTGCTTCCAAAGTCAATTCACCGGTTCAGGAGGAGATTGATCTTGTGTTTGAAGAAGACTCCACCTCAGATTTCTTTGAAGAAGAATCAGATGTTGAATTTGATGAAAATGACCCTGCAATTCCTCCGGTCTATTCTGATCCTGGTCTTCGTCAAAAGGATTTGATGTCCACTTTGAATTATTACACTTCCAAAGCTTCTATCCCACGAATTGGCAACTTCCCTTGTTAAGTCCAATCAGGAGGAGGATGAAAGAAGACTTGAGCGTTTAAACACTGGCATTGCTATGTCTCTTGGCAAATTTATGGAACAAATTAATGCTAGAGATAATACCATCAGAGACCTCCTGTTGCAACTTGATGAGGCTCATCATACAAACAAGATTCTGTGTGAGCAACAAATCTCCGGTAAAGCTATTCTGGACCGATCTATTGAGGAACTTAAACGGTCAGCAGAAGCCCTTAGCCGTTGCCAGCAGAAGAATCGTGAGCTAGAAATGGAATTAGCTAAAGTTAAAGCCAAAAATGAGGTGCTTTTGAAGGTTCGTGAAGAGAGGAAGAAAAGAAAAAGAGAAGAGAAAGAGAAGAAGAAGGAGAAGAGATCATCCAAGAAAGCCAAAACCTCAGACCCTGTGTCGTCGGCTACTCCTCCCTCTGTTGCTATTCCCTCACCAAATAAAGATTCAGTAAATCCTCCAGCTGATCCTCCAGCCGATGCAACTTGAGAATGTAACCGATTAAATATTGTCTTTCTTAATATCAGCCACCGGTCTGCAACCTAATGAGAATCTCTTATTCTTAAACTTTGTGTTTTGTTGAATTCCTTTTGTTTTTAATCATTTTGAATGTTCCAAATGCTTCTAACCGTTTCATTTTGCAGGTTTCATTCAAAATCTCTTTCTAGTTTCATTTTGAAGTTTCCTTTTAGCTTTCACTCTGTTTGTAAGCTTACTTAGGTAGCATCAAGTTGTCATTTGACTTAGGGAATGATATGCCTAATAGAAAAATTCTTTATCATTCCTTTATTGAGTAAAAAAGATGCTAGCCTAGGGTGATTGGACTTAAGCAATTAGGAGGAGATTGTTAGTCAAATATAAGTTTAGATTTAGAATTGCTTAATCCCAATCATAATAAACATTAATGTGGATCCCTAATTTAAATAGATCAAATAGAATTTTTCTATGTATGATAGGTCCCTCTAGTGCTATTTCCCAGTGTTTTTATTATGTAATTTTCTCAAGCTTTGAAGACTTGAAGACCTGAGAATTTCCATCAGCATGTGAGTTACTTGAAGCTGCCTTACCGGTTGACCACTCAAACCGGTATTCATGCCTAACCGGCCACCTTTCCTAGCCGATATCTCCCTTGTCGGTTATGTCCTTTCTATTACCGGTTAAGGCTTTCTCATCAAGCTTCCTTCAGTTAGCAGCTAGCCGATGCATTAATTGCTCCCAACTACCCAGCCATCAACTTTAGCTAAAGTTGGTAAAGCAAGCATGCTGACAAGACATCTCTGCAACAAATCAGTACCTTCTTAGAGAATGTCAAGTAACCAGTACTCACAGCGCCCCAACTAATTTATGGAAATCCTCTCTATCCAATTCCAGGCATTTAATGCAAGGATCCTCTCAATTAATGCCTGCCAGTCCAAGTCATCATTACAACCTCTTCAAAGACAACGGCTCCTTTTCAAAGTTCACTATAAATAGTTTCCCCGGAGCATTGAAGAAGGTTGGTGCATTTTTGATCCTTGAGAGTGAGCTGCTCTGAACTACCAACCTGCAAATTCCCTAGTTCAAAGAATTCAAAGCAAGTCCCTTTATTCACTAGACATCTCTGTAGGACTTAAACATTGAGCACCTCAATCAATATTGTAGTGTTCCCTCATTAGATTACTTATGGAACACATTGATTGATTCACACACAACACTCTAGTGAAATCAGCTCAACTTGTGAGCACATCTCTAGAAAACACTAGGTCTTTATTGTAGCACGATCCGTTAGTGGTCACCTTTAGGTTGGCAGCCTTCAATCATTGGCTTGCAACTTGTAATAGGTAGGATCCATTAATATAGTAGTGCACTTTCACAAATCCAAGTTCTGACCAAACTAGGTAGAGGACGTAGAAGTTATTTAACACTGTGAACCTCTTCAAACAATGTGTCATTTCTTTGTGAGTTTGTTCATTTCTTGTTATGTAGTTGTAACTGGTTGATAATCTCTCAACTGGTCACAACCTATTGACTCAACTTACTGCTTAACTTGTTTGTCTTACTTGGAAGTAAAATTTGTCCTTGTTATTGTTGCATGAGATTTTGACTTACTGGCTTTTAAACTTTACCTTAACGGGTTTATACATTCCTAACCGAAATCTTCGCAGTGCAAAATCACTTTTCCGGTTAGCCATTGTGTTACCTTCAATCATTTTCAAAGACTAAAAGTTTTCACCAAAAAGTTTTAAACTGGCTATTCACCCCCCTAGCCTGATTCCTACCATTTAGGACCTAACAATTGGTATCAGAGCTAGCAATTTTCGAAAATCATTTTTCCAAGCTTAACCGCTTGAATTGCCAATTCCAAAATGGCAGGAAAAATCATGCAAACATACAACTTGGCAACTGTTCCCATGTTGAACGAAAACGAATTTCCAGTATGGAAAAACAGAATCATGCGGTACTTGGACTCAATAGATGATAGGTTAACCACTGTAGTCAGAGATGGTCCAATGACACCCCTAAAAATCAATCTTGCAACTAGAGCACCCAAAACTCCTCTCATGGATCATGCAGATAGAATGTCTGAACAAGATTTTGAGGTTTATGAAACTTATGTGCCAAAACCACGTGAAGAATGGGTTGAGGATGACAAACTTTATGATTCCTTGGACAGAAAAGCTTTGTACATCATAACCTCCGGACTTGATGACAGACTATACAAACAAGTACAATGCTATGAGACTGCTCAACAAGTATGGCAGAGTCTACTCAGATACTTTGAAGGAGATCAAGTGGCCAAGGACAACAAACTCTACAAAAGTGTTGCTGAGTTTGAGTCCTTCAAGAAGAATCCAAATGAGACATTAAAGGAAATGTACGACCGTTTCTGCGAGGTGAGTTATTCTTGTGCTTCTTTAGGTAGAGTTTACACTATGAAAGACCTAAACATGAGATTCCTCAATTCTCTTGGAGACTTGTGGCATGTAAAGGTTGCTATTTTGAAAGAATGCCGTGATTTGAACGTTACTCATATCCAGAACATTGTGTCTACTTTGTTTTTATATGAGGAAGAGCTCAACCGGCTGAGTGGAGTTCAAAAACAATTTAAAAATCTATCTCTTCCAGCTCAGACCGAGATCTTCCCTGGTTCTTCTATGCTTAGAGGCCAAACTACTACCAATGACTCTCCCTTAATCTCCCAGCCTCAACCAACTCAAACCAATACATCATCTAGTGTAATTTTTGAGGAAGAAGATGAATTCGCTGCCTTCTCTAGAAACTATAGAAAGTTCAAAGACTTTAAGAGATCCCAACAAACACACAGAAAACCCTTCCAACCCAAATCCTCATCATTCCAAAGATCTGGAAATTTTCAAAAGAAAGGCCAAACCTCAACCTCAACCGACGAAAAGAATGCCCAAGGTGAGCTTGTGTGTTACAATTGTAGAAAACCCGGCCATTTTGCCTCCAAATGTCCTCAACCGAAGTATGAATTTTTGAGGAAGAAACCATTCAAGAAAAACCCTAGATCTAAATATAAGAGCTTAGTTGCCGAGGATGGAACTGAAAAAGCTATGCCAGTTTGGTTCGAGACTGACTATGAGAATGAGGATGCTGACATAGATGAAGAAGCTGATGGCAGTTTTGTTGCTATTGATGGAACCGATGATAAACCCACCTCCTTGCAGTCACCTATCTATAGACACCCCAACTCCAATGAACACTCATCTTATAATGACCAGACCTCACCTATGAGATCTCCCTTGACCTATTTTGATGAACCCATTCCTACTCCCAAGGCAGACGCAGGTAATCCTTACAATTTTAAAATTCAGAACATAGGTGGATCACTTTATGGTCAGTGTAAAACTATGCCCACTCTCAGACCGCTGATGCAACTAATTCAACAGACCTACCAAGCTCAAGCCTTACCGATCACCTCTCATCAACCGACGCTTGAGACCCGACCAATTCACTTCTTAAAGCCCCTAACCGAGCCGAACCCTCAACTGATATCATCACTACCAAATTTTGATCCCAATTTTAAACCATCACCCTCTTCCTCTCAGCCTACCGTTGACCCTATGCCAAATATGTCAAAGTCTGAAATGGCAGAGGTGATGAATGAGCTCTTCTCAGATTTTGAAAAATTAAATGAAGCTCACAAAATTATGGCTGCTAATTTTAAAAAGATCACTACTGAAAATGACTCTTTGAAAGCTGAAATAAAAATTTTGAAAGAAAGTAAGCTACAGTCTGATCAGTTAAAGAAAGATAATCAAGAACTCACTGAAAGACTAAATATATCTGTTTGTCAAATTGCTGATCTAGTGTCAAGAAATAATTCTCTTTCAAAAACCATTGACATATTTTCAAAATCATGAGCTGCTATGGAGACTATCATACAAGATCAATTGTCTCCCAACCGAGACCTATCATGTATAGGCTTTGGCTCCAGCAGTGATGACAATGTCAGCAAAGACAAACCAGTTACAAAGTCTGTCACTGAAAACTTGATGGGTAAATTTGATGATGCTCAATCCAAATTGATTAAGAGAGAGTTAACTAGACCTTTCAGTGCTGTTCCACATACGTATCCCAAAATTAAGGAACAGATGAAGGCCAAGATTGACAAGAACAAATCCCAATGGACCGAGGTAGCTGATCCTTAGTTAGGACAATATGTTCCACTCAGTAATGGTGACAACAAAGGTAGAATTAAAATTGTTGATCAGGTTGCAGGTCAGGAAACCTCTACCGGTAAGGCAGCCCCAACCGGTAAAGGAGTAACCGGTAAGACAACTGTCACCGGTCATCCAACCGGTAAGGACTCCCCAACAGGTAAAGGCTCTCCTAAACCTAAGCAATCGGCAAACAAAAGTAATTCCATCACCTTCGTCCCCAAAGGATCTGTTTCTGCTCAATCAGTGAACTCCTCTGAAGCTTTGGCTAAATTGAACATCAGCTCATCTAAACCCTCACAGCCATCTTCTAATAAATGTACAAATTGTGGTTATATTGGTCACAAGGCTTATGAATGCCTCTTGAAGCACCTGTCTGGACCCACTGAGTCTAAAAGCTCAGGTGGTGGCCAGGTATGACTGCCAAAGAGGAACTAACTCTTTGGACCCAAAAGAATAAGGGGGACCATAAGCTTACTATTTTATTTCAGGAATGCTTAATGGCCTCAATCGATGCCGGTAAGGATATTTGGATTATGGACAGTGGATGCTCTAGGCATATGACTGGACATGCCGATCTCCTAACCGATCTTGAAGAAGCATCTGGTCCTCCAGTTGTCTTTGGTGACAACGCAAAGGGTAAAATTATTGGTCGTGGATCCATCAAAAGAGGTACAGTTATTGTACAGAAGGTATCTTTGGTGGATGGTTTGAAACATAATCTTCTCTCTATATCAAAATTTTGTGATAAAGGTATGCATTGTATTTTCAATTCTTCCAATTGCTATGTGAAAGACATTGCTACAGGTGAAACACTTCTCACTGGATACAGAAAAGGTAACGTGTATGCTATAGACTTAAACAATGTTTCGAATGTTACTAATGTTTGTTTTGTAGCTAAGAACATCAGTGAGAACTCCTGGCTATGGCACAAGAGACTCAGTCACTTGAATTTTAAATACCTATCCAAGCTGGCTAATAAAAATCTAGTTGTCGGCTTACCTCAAGTGTCTGTTGATCATGGAAGGAAATGCAGAGCCTGCCAATTAGGAAAACAACATAAAGAATCATTACACAGCAAGCCCTGCATGTCCACTTCTAGGTGCCTCCAGTTGCTACACATGGATCTGTTTGGCACTACAACAACTGCCAGTTTAGCGGGCAGCTGATATGCGTTGGTTGTTGTAGACGACTTCTCAAGATATACCTGGATAGAGACTTTTGCTTCAAAAGATGATACATATGAAGTTGCTACCAGATTATTTCGTCTACTTCAAACCCAAAAGTAGTGTGACATCATCAGTATGAGATCAGATAATGGAACGGAGTTCAAAAATAATGGAATCGCTCAGTACTGTGATGATCATGGAATAGATCATAATTTCTCAGCTGCTGGAACACCGCAACAAAATGGTGTAGTTGAGAGAAAGAACAGGACATTGATCGAAGCTGGAAAAACAATGATATCTGAAGCTAGGCTTCCCAAGTATTTTTGGGCCGAAGCTATCCATACAGCATGCTTCACCCAGAATAGATCTTTGGTTAACAAGTTTCACAACAAGACCCCTTATGAGCTATGGCGTGGCAGAATTCCCAACATTGGTTTCTTCAAGATATTTGGTTGTAAATGTTATGTTCTTTACAACGGTAAAGAGCGCTGAGGTAAATTTGATGAAAAAGCCAATGAAGGTATCTTTATGGGATACGCCAAGCACAGTAAGGCATTTAGAGTTTTTAATAAACGGTTGTTGAAAATTATTGAATCTGTTCATGTTACGTTTGATGAATTTGATTTGCTAGAGTCTGATAAGACTCCAAATAGTACTGATAACTCTGGTGTGTTTGAGACAGGTGAATCAAGTAATCAAAATTCTAATCAATCCACTAGTATCAATGCAAATCATCCTCCAGCTCAGCCTTCAGCCTCTAGTGGTGTAACCTGTAGAGATCTAGTTGATGACTCTTTCTTTCCTCAATCGGTTAGACAACCCAATAGACAAACCCAGCTAACCGATCATTTACCAGCTAGTCCTCATGTTACCATTCCCAATTCACCACCTGAAGCTGAACCAATTTCACCCATCAACTTACCGTTTCCCTCTCCACTTACCGATCACCACCATCAGTCAGCATCACCCTATTCTAACCGATCTCCCTTACCGGTCACACCTCCCTTAGCCGATTCTACTCCTCCATTAGAAAACCTAAGACAAGAATCGGTCAGGCAAGATCTACCTAGGGAAGTGAGAACAGTTAGAGATCACCCTTTGGAAAATGTGATTGGTGATGTCTTTGGACCTAGAATGACAAGAGGCCAATTAAGGAGCATGGAGGAACAACATGGATTATTTTCCTCTGCTATGGTCTCCAACATAGAACCAAAGAAGACCGAAGAAGCACTTGATGACCCCAGCTGGGTAGAAGCTATGCAAGAAGAGCTTAACCAGTTCGATAGATGTAAAGTTTGGGAATTAGTGCCTAGACCTAGTGATCAAACAGTGATTGGAACTAAATGGGTTTATAGAAATAAGTTGGATGAGTCTAGAAAAATAACTAGGAACAAGGCTAGACTAGTAGCTAAAGGGTACAGACAGGAAGAAGGCATAGACTATGATGAGACCTTTGCACCCGTAGCTAGATTAGAAGCCATTAGGTTATTTCTCGCCTATGCAGCCTACAAAGAGTTTAAGCTATATCAAATGGACGTGAAAAGTGCCTTTCTCAACGGAGAACTTCAAGAGCTTGTATATGTAGAACAACCCCCAGGATTTGAAGATTCCAAGAAGCCTAATCATGTCTACAAATTGAATAAAGCTTTGTATGGCCTCAAGCAAGCACCTCGAGCATGGTATGAAAATCTCTCCAAATTCCTACTTAGTGAGAAGTTTGAACGAGGTAAAATCGATACCACTTTATTTATTGCAAAGCATAATGGTAATTCATTATTAGTTCAAATATATGTTGATGACAATATTTTTGGATCTACTAACGAAAAATTATGCAAGAGATTTGAGAAGCTTATGAAGAGCAAATTTGAGATGAGCATGATGGGTGAGCTAACATTTTTCCTTGGACTTCAAGTCAAGCAAACCCAAGAAGGTATTTTTATCAATCAAGCCAAATATACCAAAGATTTAATCAAGAAATTTGGTCTTGACTCTGCTCATCCTCAAAGCACTCCAATGGCCACCAATGTACACCTAGACAAAGATGAATCCAGTAAGAAAGTAGATATGACACTCTACCGAGGTATGATAGGATCTCTACTTTAGTTAAACGTAAGTAGGCCAGATATCATGTTTGCCGTATGTGTATGTTTTAGATTTCAAGCTGACCCTAGAGAGTCTCATTTACAAGCTGTTAAAAGAATTATTAGATATCTTGTGGGAACTGCTAACTTAGGTTTGTGGTATCCAAAAGACTCATCATTTACACTAATTGGCTATTCAGATGCTGATTTTGCAGCTTGTAGGGTCACCAGGAAGAGTACTAGTGGAACTTGTCAATTTCTAGGTAACCGATTGGTTTCCTGGTCGTGCAAAAAGCAAGCATCAATTTCCACTTCTACGACTGAAGCTGAGTACATTCCGCCGAGAGTTGCTTCGTTCACAAATCCTATGGATGAAGCAAAGAACTAGTGGACTATGAAATTCCCCAAGAAGTATGCCCTATCTATTGTGACAACACCTCAGCCATCTCAGTCTCCAACAATCCTGTGATGCACTCAAAGACTAAGCACATAGACATCAAATACCATTTCCTCAAGGATCATGTTGAAAAGGGTAACATCGTTCTTTTAAAATTCCATACTGATTATCAACTAGCTGATATTTTGACTAAACCCTTGGATATTAAAAGATTTGAATTCCTTAGAGGAGAACTAGGCATGATTGATATTCGTTAATATTTTGTGCTAACTTTGCTATCTGTGTAAGCTATCAACTAGATCAAGGTGGTTTCTCTCGTTTACCGTTGCTTGCAAGTGCTCATTTATCGGTGCTCCTAACCAGTAAGGCAAGACATCCCTATCCGGTCCTCTAACCAATACACTTGATCGGTAAGTGGTGTCGCTAACCGATGGTCCCTAACCGGTGTAAATTCTCTCTTACCGGTCAATACACCTGACCAATCAGTTGCCTTGCCGATCATTCGCTTACCGATGAACTGTGGTCGGATCGAATTTCATAATCCGTCTTTAACCGGCTCGTTTGTCATCATTGCCCTGCTGTCACATCAGTCACTCCTCAGCCGCTGCAGTCTGTCATTTACCTTTCCTGTCCTTTACCTGTTCCCTATGCGTCTTTTACATGATATGGATCAATTTTAAATAATTGATCAAAAAGGTAATCTCTGTATCATTCCTATTTATCGAAAAAGTTATCTTTTTGTTTTTATTACATTTTGATATAAATGCTGCACACACGTTCCTATTTTCATGTCACATCTTTAAAATCGTGAATTAAAACTGTTAATTTATGTGCACTACAGTTAAAAACGTTTGAGATACTTTTGTTTTAACCAACACACCCTTTCATCTTCCCGCTCTTTCATACCCTATAAAAGGATTTCAAAATAAACTTTCAAACTTTCTAGAATTTCTCTCTCTTCGAACAAGCAACCGGCAAGAAATCTCTCCCAATCTTCATCCTCTTAATCTGTGTTCTTCTTCAACTCTCTAAGATCTTTGTTATGTCTTCCCTGAAGCTCAAACTATCTTAAAAATTTTAAAGATACCCAGTTTTCTCACAATTCTAAAATCATTTAGCAACACTCAATCTTAAATGCAAAGATTTCTTTGATTCTAACTTATATTGTTGATTTGTTGTCTATTTGATTCACAGATGGCTCCCGCAATTAAGAAAGATATTTATGGAGGTTACATTCTCTCTAGTTTCTTCGACTCCGATGAAGGCCGTGCTCTTGAAGCTCTACTTGTTGCCGCCGGAGTTATTTCGTTCGTGATGCCAGAAGGGAATGAAGATATATATTATGAGATGGTGAATGAGTTGTTTGAAAATGGTGTTTTGGATGAGGATGAGAACATAATTTCTACCGCCGGAGTCCCCATCACTTTTAGCCCGGCCCACCATTTGCCGCTTCCCCGATCTTTCCTCCACCGGTTCCTCTTCCATTATTATGAAGGACATGATCGTATGGGTTAAGGTTCATGGAACTGATCCTTTTGTAACCGGTGAGGCGAACAAGAAATCAGAGTTTGATGCTGTTTACTATGCCCTTGCCGAAGTGGTGGACCGGTGCTTCATTTTCCGATCAGGCTCCCATCATTGTATCACCATGATACAATGGGAAGCTATTGCAGCAATTATTCTTGGAGACAGATTCAATTGGTGTTCTTTCCTTTACCGGATAATCCTTATTGCATTCAAGAAGTATCAAAAGGAGAGAACTTCGTCCAAACCCAACAAAGCCAAACCATGTCACTACTTGATGATTAGCCGTGCCCTCAGAAATATTCCAGTCATTCTCCAAGCCTCAGAAAACCAGCCAAAATATCCTCAATCCTTTTGCAAAGCCTTTGATAAATTTGATATGACCAGAATGATCAAGGAATCAACCGGTAAACCAATCAGTAAGTCATCTGAGCCTTCCACCGGTAAGCCAACCGGTAAGACTGATGAACCATCTACCAGTAAGCCAGCCGGTAAGCCAACCGGCAAGCAAGCCCAAAAAGGGAAGAAACCCTCTAGCCGGCCAAAGGTAGCTCAGCATACCGGTGCTCCTTCTGTTCCTAAACCCACCTTACCGGTCAAAAGAAAGTTGCTTGATGAATCCTCAGATGATGATAAACCCATTGCTTCCATTCTCTCCCCTTACCGTCAGAAAGCTACTGCTAGGAAGTCTGCTCCTCCACCTCCCAAAAGAACTAAGCCAATCCAAAAATCCTCCCAACAGATAGCAAGAGAGAATGCAGAAAGAAAAAGAAGAATTGAGACTGATCTGGGCACATTCATCCCCTTCATACCCAAGAGACTTTTTGATCACAATTTCCTAACCGATAAGATTCCCTTCACCGGTCAGACATCATCTAGACCGGTAAGCCATTGCCAACCGATCAGAAACCCCACTTTTCACATTTACCACTACAATCCTTGGTTAGTCAATCCTTCTTTTGAACCATCTTCTACTTGGGTGTATCCTATTGATCACTTGCCTCCATTCCTTCGAAGACTGCTACAATTCCATGAGACCCACAAAGACTCAGTTCCAGTTGGTGACATATCTGACTATGTGGACTTTGATAATATCCACGAAGAAAATGATCTCTACTATACCAAACCCTGCCTGTTAAGTGAATATGATATCTCTTTATCTAGAGATAGTCTTCTCAAGATTTACAACAGGTATTTCGAGCTATTGCCTCCTATGTGGAATGCCATTTATTTGGCTCAGGACAGACTCAGGCAAGATATGATGGTACAAGCTGTCTGGATTGATTTTGCCATGCTCTACAATGCTCAAGAAACCCTAAAGGAGTCTGATCCTTATCAGCTAGGGAGATTCGTGTTATCGGAAGATGATCTCCCCTTATTTGATCCTGAAGCTGTCAACTTGGGTCCTCGTAGAATGCAATTCATCAAGAATGTGATGGATGTTTTGCAAAATTTGGTTGATATGAATAGAGATTTCCAGAGTATGGGTGATATTTCTTTGTCTGACTTCTTCACCTCCATTCAGACAAGCAAGAATAAATGGGCAACTGTGCCTGATGAAGAGATTGAATAAATGTTCAAAGACATTAGTGGATCAGATGATCAAGCAAAGGTTGATAAAGAAGATCAATCTACCTCAAGCTCCAGCTCTTTTAGTGACTCCAGTGAGTTAGATGCTGATGATGACCAATCTGGTGCTGTGATTGATCGGTCAGAGAAGATTGCTGCTGATTTCACTACTCCCTTACCGATGCAAACGGTTAGACATGTGGGAGGAGGCATTACTGAGACTTCACCAGTTACCGCTACAGCAGCAGGAGGAGGAGAAAATTTAAGTCTGAATGTATTACCGGTTAGTCAACCGATGCCTCTTACCGGTGAGCAAGTTCAACCGGTTAGAGATGATTTACCGGCTAGTGAGCCTCTTACCGAAGCTCTCGCCTTACCGGTTAGCAAGCCCCTTACCGTCGCATCTACTGAACCGGTAAAGGAGAGTAACATTGATGATATTCATTTACAACAAGCTTTGGCAGCTAGACTATTTCAAGAAGATTTAGAGAAGCAAAAGGAAAAGCAAAGGATATTAATTGAAGAGTTGGCCACTCAGAAAGCCATTCAGGCCTCTCTGTCAGTTGATCAATCGGTTAGCCAATCGGTTAGTCAAACCATTCCTCTATCTGCTTCCAAAGTCAATTCACCAGTTCAGGAGGAGATTGATCCTGTGTTTGAAGAAGACTCCACCTCAGATTTCTTTGAAGAAGAATCAGATGTTGAATTTGATGAAAATGACCCTGTAATTCCTCCGGTCTATTCTGATCCTGGTCTTCGTCAAAAGGATTTGATGTCCAATTTGAATTATTACACTTCCAAAGCTTCTATCCCATGAACAACTTATGGGACTCCTTTATTTGATGTTCGTGAGAAAATATTCAGCAAGGCAGAAACTCAGCCTACTCCAATGCCTCCATCATTTGCTGATAAGCTTCAGAAGCAGCGAAGAGCTGATAGATGGGCCACCTTTATTGATGTTGTAGAAGATATGAAGGTTGGGTCAGCTCCTGAAGACACTCCTCCTAGATATACAAAGACCTATGGCCTCGGTGAGACAAGTTACCGGTTTAAGAAAATCAAGGTTCTTAAACTTAAGAAACGGCCAGCTCCACCCAAAGGCAAGGAAATTAAACCAGGAAAGAGTGATCAACAGCTATTTACCGACTTCCCTTCTCCTAAACCAAATCGTAAATATCCAACCACTCTTCGCCAACGGAATCGTAACATAAGGATTCATGGCCAAATTGCTACCATTGCCCCCAGACCGGTTGAGAGCACATTGTCAACTGATAATCTTTTCATTCGGTATCTCTCAATCAATGGCCGTATGACTCAAGTACTGGAAATGAGGATTCTTCATTGGTCTGCTGAAGTGACCCGTATAGTTGGCTTAACATCAAATGTGACTAGGCTGTCAATTAGAAAGAAGGGCCAAATTATACCTTGGAGTAATGTAAGAGAAGCCTCCTTACTGCTGTTAGCCCTCAGAGTGATCCCACTTCTCCGGTCAAGGCAAGCTGTCTTACCGATGGTCCCTATTGCTGCTGAGTTACTGGAGTTTTCATTTGCAGAGATGATGAGCTTAGAGCCAAATGAGTTTATTGCTCCAGCTACTCCTCAAGGCTCACCTTCTGAATTAGTAGATGAAGAGATTGTAATTTCCCCAACCGGTCAAGTGTCAAGGACCGGTCAGCCTCCAGTGATCTCTCTTACCGATTCGTCTACCGATCCTCCAACCGGTTCTACGGCCTCTCTAACCGATCCCTCATCTCCCCTTGCCGCCAAGCTTCTTACTGATCCTTTGCCTTCCATTCAACTGTTCACTCCTCAGCAAGATAATCCTCTTACCGATGCTACCTTATCGGCCTCCCAACCGGTTACTCAACCTGCTCCTTCACCGGCTCCCTCGACTGATGATATGAATAGACCAGTTGTTGCTCAGGACCTAGTTGAACTTCATGAGGCCTTGCTCCAGAGCTTCATTGCGGTAAACACTGAATTGGCAACTTCCTTTGTTAAGTCCAATCAGGAGGAGGATGAAAGAAGACTTGAGCGTTTAAACACTGGCATTGCTATGTCTCTTGGCAAATTTATGGAACAAATTAATGCTAGAGATAATACCATCAGAGACCTCCTGTTGCAACTTGATGAGGCTCATCATACAAACAAGATTATGTGTGAGCAACAAATCTCCGGTAAAGCTATTCTGGACCGATCTATTGAGGAACTTAAACGGTCAGCAGAAGCCCTTAGCCGTTGCCAGTAGAAGAATCGTGAGCTAGAAATGGAATTAGCTAAAGTTAAAGCCAAAAATGAGGTGCTTTTGAAGGTTCGTGAAGAGAGGAAGAAAAGAAAAAGAGAAGAGAAAGAGAAGAAGAAGAAGGAGAAGAGATCATCCAAGAAAGCCAAAACCTCAGACCCTGTGTCATCGGCTACTCCTCCCTCTGTTGCTATTCCCTCACCAGATAAAGATTCAGCAAATCCTCCAGCTGATCCTCCAGCCGATGCAACTTGAGAATGTAACCGATGAAATATTGTCTTTCTTAATCTCAGTCACCGGTCTGCAACCTAATGAGAATCTCTTATCCTTAAACTTTGTGTTTTGTTGAATTCCTTTTGTTTTTAATCATTTTGAATGTTCCAAATGCTTCTAACCGTTTCATTTTGCAGGTTTCATTCAAAATCTCTTTCTAGTTTCATTTTGAAGTTTCCTTTTAGCTTTCACTCTGTTTGTAAGCTTATTTAGGTAGCATCAAGTTGTCATTTGACTTAGGGAATGATATGCCTAATAGACAAATTCTTTATCATTCCTTTACTGAGTCAAAAAGATGCTAGCCTAGGGTTATTGGACTTAAGCAATTAGGAGGAGATTATTAGTCAAATATATGTTTGGATTTAGAATTGCTTAATCCCAATCATAATAAGCATTAATGTGGACCCCTAATTTAAATAGATCAAATAGAATTTTTCTATGTATGATAGGTCCCTCTAGTGCTATTGCCCAGTGTTTTTATTATGTAATTTTCTCAAGCTTTGAAGACTTGAAGACCTGAGAATTTCCATCAGCATGTGAGTTACTTGAAACTGCCTTACCGGTTGACCACTCAAACCGGTATTCATGCCTAACCGGCCACCTTTCCTAGCCGACATCTCCCTTGCTGGTTATGTCCTTTCTATTACCGGTTAAGGCTTTCTCATCAAGCTTCCTTCAGTTAGCAGCTAGCCGATGCATTAATTGCTCCCAACTACCCAGCCATCAACTTTAGCTAAAGTTGGTAAAGCAAGTATGCTGACAAGACATTTCTGCAACAAATCAGTACCTTCTTAGAGAATGTCAAGTAACCAGTACTCACAGCGCCCCAACTAATCTATGGAAATCCTCTCTATCCAATCCCAGGCATTTAATGCAAGGATCCTCTCATTTAATGCCTGCCAGTCCAAGTCATCATTACAACCTCTTTAAAGACAACGGCTCCTTTTCAAAGTTCACTATAAATAGTTTCCCCGGAGCATTGAAGAAGGTTGGTGCATTTTTGATCCTTGAGAGTGAGCTGCTCTGAACTACCAACCTGCAAATTCCCTAGTTTAAAGCATTCAAAGCAAGTCCGTTTATTCACTAGACATCTCTGTAGGACTTAAACACTGAGCACCTCAATCAATACTGTAGTGTTCCCTCATTAGATTACTTATGGAACACATTTATTGATTCACACACAACACCCTAGAGAAATCAGCTCAACTTGTGAGCACATCTCTAGAAAACACCAGGTCTTTATTGTAGCACGATCCATTAGTGGTCACCTTTAGGTTGGCAGCCTTCAATCATTGGCTTGCAACTTGTAATAGGTAGGATCCATTAATATAGTAGTGCACTTTCACAAATCCAAGTTCTGACCAAACTTGGTAGAGGACGTAGCAGTTATTTAACACTGTGAACCTCTTCAAACAATGTGTCATTTCTTTGTGAGTTTGTTCATTTCTTGTTATGTAGTTGTAACTGGTTGATAATCTCTCAACTGGTCACAACCTATTGACTCAACTTACTGCTTAACTTGTTTGTCTTACTTGGAAGTAAAATTTGTCCTTGTTATTGTTGCATGAGATTTTGACTTACTGGCTTTTAAACTTTACCTTACCGAGTTTATACATTCCTAACCGAAATCTCCGCTGCGCAAAATCACTTTTCCGGTTAGCCATTGTATTACCTTCAATCATTTTCAAAGACTAAAAGTTTTCACCAAAAAGTTTTAAATAGGCTATTCACCCCCCCTCTAGCCTGATTCCTACCATTTGGGATCTAATAATGATGGCTTTTATCTTGGCGGGGTCTGCTTCTATGCCACGCTCGGTGACCATGTACCCTAAGACTTTCCCTTTGACCACTTCGAATGAGCATTTGGTGGGGTTAAGTCTCATCTTGTGCTGTCTCAGTCGATTGAAGAATTTTCTGAGATCTCTGAAGTGCTGACCATCAATCCCCTTTGATTGGACAATCATGTCGTCCACGTATATCTCTATTTCCTTATGGATCATGTCATGAAATAGTGTCGTGACTGCCCTTTGGTAAGTAGCCCCGGCGTTCTTGAGACCAAACGGCATGACCGTGTAACAGAATGTCCTCCAAGGTGTGGTGAATGTTGTTTTGTGCTGATCCTTCTCTGCCATGAGGATTTGGTTATACCCTGCGAAGTCGTCGATGAATGAGCGGACTTCATATGATGCCGTGGCATCGACCAACATGTCTATGTTTGGTAGCGGGAAGTCATCTTTAGGGGATGCCTTGTTCAAGTCTCTGAAGTCGACACGGACTCGTATTTTCCCGTTCGACTTGGCTACTTGGACCGTGTTTGCTAGCCATTCTGTATACTCGATCACTTTGATAAACCCTACGTTCAAGAGTTTCATGATCTCTTCTTTTACTTGCATTGACCATTCCGGCTTGATTCTGCGCAGTTTCTGTTTGACTGGCTTGGCGTTGGGTAGCAGAGGTATCTTGTGTTTCACAATTGACTGATTCAACCCAGGCATATCTTTGTAGGACCAAGCGAAGACGTCGACATATTCTCTGAGGAGCTGCGTCAATGTCTCTCTATCTTCCCCCTTGAAGAAGCTGTCAATCTTTGTTTCTCTGGGGTCTTCTGTTGTCCCGAGATTAACCGTTTGCATTTCCTCGTCGTCAACAGGGCCATTCTTTCCACAACGACCTACTTGCTTAGCTAATTCTTTTAAAATTTGTTCGTTTTCTTGATCTATCTCATCGTATGCTTCATTATTAACGTGTTCGTTATATTGATTATTATTAGTTAATTCATCATTCACGACGTTAGCAATCTCAGGGTACTCGAAAAGATCAAAGTTTTCATTAAGGAAGTAAGGGAATACATGTTTGCCACCGCCTCGATTTCCTCTTGAGTGAGTTCATCAGAGGTGGAGCCTGCTTCTAATGTGAAAGTTACAGGGCCTATCTTCCTGCGGGGATGGGGAGTGCAACCAAGCTCTTTGATGATGAAGTCTTCATCAACAACTGGTCCTCCGGTGACGTGCCAGTTTAGAATTGGCTCATCACATTTCTGTATTAGTCTTGTGTAACCAATATTTGGAGCGTCCCCCTTGGAGATTGCATGGATCTGGCTGTCTTCTAACCGGCACAGGTCTTCAAACTGTCGCAGAATGTCTTCTCCCAACACAAAGTCCCATTTTCTTGTCATTTCTGTCTTCATGCCCCACAAATCTTTAGGGATTAGCGGGATGGGTTCTGTTTCATCTGGTGAAGCATCGCAGTCGCTGAAGATTTCAAAGCCCGGTTGGCGTTTCCCTTTATTGTCAGTCCATGGTTCTGAAAAGATAAAGTAGGGAATGCTTTCTCCTTCCCGGACGAAGTAGCCATTGAGTGTCTTTCGATATGGCTTGAGATTGCGATCTTTGACCTTCGGGTTATTGTGGCCTTTGTATGCGGTTCCTTCCCACTTGATTTGAGTGAAGTCCCACTCTTCTTCGTCATCTCCATCATGGATGGAAATGATGTATCCTAGGCCATGCTTTGTGTGAGGTAGGGGAACCGGTGGTGGTTCCGTTATCCCTTGTAAGTGCTTTCCAAGCCCCAAGCCAGGGAAGTATCCTTTTGCTTGCATCATTTTCCAAACAGGAAGGTTTCTAGAAAACCGAAGTGCCTTGGAGTAATCATTTTCGTTGCAAGTTTCTATGACATTCACGGTGCTTTCTTTCTCGATCTCGAATCCACTGAATAGGAAATCAGAAGTGCTATGTTGTACTTCGAGGATAGGGCTAGCAGTAACCATTTCTCCGTGTATGGTGACTATCGTATCATTGTGTCTGAACTTGATACATTGGTGTAGGGAGGAGGGCACACCCCCTATGTCATGTAGCCAAGGGCGGCCAAGCAGCAAGTTGAAGGATGCCGGGATGTCGATGACTTGAAATTCGATGCTCATTGTGACTTGCCCCATTTCTACAGGTATCACAACTGACCCCAAAGCGGTTCTAGCAGTACAATCGTACCCCCTTACAGTATGCCCGGATGGCTTAAGGTCTTTGTGGGTGAGGCCTAATGATGATAAGGCTTTCTTTGGAAGGACATTGATTGCAGAACCATTGTCGACCAAAATGCATGGCATTCGGTATCCATTCACCTTAGCAGTTATGTAGAGGGCCTCATGATGATTGTTCCCATAGGATGGGAGGTCCAAGTCAGTAAAAGTGATGACGTTGCCAAATTGTACTTGGCCAATCATTTGAGTAAGCTCTTCGGGTGTTGCTTCCGAGGAAATGGTCATTTGAGCCAATGCCTTTTTCAACATCTCACGGTGCTTGTGAGATGCTCCTATGAGGTCCCAAACTGAGATGTTTGCTTGTGTCTTCTTTAACTGAGTTAAGAGAGGGTCTTCTGGTTCGCTTGATGATGAGGCTTTTGCTTGTTTAGGAGGGTTTTCATCCCTTGGATCTTTGTTGATGATCACACGACCGGATCCTGTGAGGAGATTGACTGTTTTAGACCCTTTTTCCTTTTGTTCTAAGATTTCCTCCAAAGACATCATATAATAGAAAGAAGATTTATTAAATTCAAGAGGGCTCTCGTCCACAGTTGTGGCTAGACGAGTAGGATCCTCGAAGCTACCTTCTATTTCTATCAAATTGACTTCATTGTTTGGCAAAGGATTAGTAACAACATTAGGTAGCCCTATCTCTTTATCGTCAAACAAATCTTGGATGACGTCTTTCAAGTGGAAACATGATTTCGTGTCGTGGCCGGTGAAGTTGTGGTACTTGCAGAAGAGATGATGAGCATGATTGGCAGGAAGATCTTTCTTCGAAGGCCCACCTTCCCTTGGCTTGATTTTTCCATTCTTGACGAGCACCTCGAGGAGTTCTTCTTGAGTGATTCCTTCAAGTTTGTCATAATGTCTATCCCTCTTTTTCTTTTGTGGTGGAGGTACCGCAGAGTACTTACCATTTCCGGGATGATTGAAGACAATAGCATTAACGGAGGTGTCCTTGGGGTTGGAAGAGGAAGAGGAGCTCTTGTTGTAACGGAATCCACTTTCTTTCTTGGCTTCCCTTTTCTGTTTGATGAGGTCATCTAACCGTATGCCCGACTTGTGAAGTTCGGCGAAGCTAGGAAAATAGTTGCCGGCCAGCTTGTCTTGATACTCCTCCCTAAGGCATTGTATGAAGATGTGGATTTGTTCATCTAGGCTGGGCCTATCAACAATTTTGGTCAGTTTGGTCCTCCACCTTTTAACAAAATCTGTGAAGGATTCATTCGGAAGCTGCTTGGTTTGTTCGAGATCCCTTCTAGTGGTGCGGTAAGTGGAGTTATCCTCATATTGCTTTTGGAAAGTACAACTAGTGAGTAGCCAGTCGAGTCTTGTAGAGAGTGGGAGAGTCATGTACCAATCCCTAGTGGCACCATCGAGAGTTTGTGGGAAACATTGAGCTAACAGGTTGTTATCAACACCCATAGGTAGCATGGCCCAAGAGTAAGTCTCCAAATGTGATTTGGGACAGGTGGTGGCATTGAATTTCGCAATGTCAGGGGTCTTGTACTTTCTAGGAAGTTTGGACATGGATTGACGAAGGGTGTCATAATCAATAGAGAGCGAGGCTCCCTTACTCACATCAAGGGATGCAAGCTTCTTTTCTAACATGGCCATGGTGAGGGGTTCGTTCTTGCTTTCCCCTTTGCTTTCTTTCTTGAATGTGTAGCTTTCGTTGTCGGAGGAGGAAGATGACGAGCTAGACTCGTACTTCTTTTTCTTACTTTTGCTTTGGCGGCGACCCTTGGCCTTTTTGGTGTATTACTCCTCTTCTCCGAAGGAAGAATCATTTTTCTTCTTCTTTTCTTTGTTGGCTAGTGCTGCCCTAAGCTCTTGGATTTCTTCCACGAGAGTGTGAATTTGGGAAGCTTGCACTTCTAGGCGATCATTGGCTTCTTCCAGAAGTTTGTGGTTGTTTTCGGACAAAGTTTCATTACCCGGAATATTGTCGACGTCGGACATTGTGTTGGGAGTCTTGAAGTTGAGTAGCTTCAGAAAACTGACAGAAGAGATGCAGAGATGACGTCAGGATCAAATCTAGCCCCAATGAGTCGGAAGCAGGCTTAAACGGTTCAGGCTCAGTTACAGCAAACAGAGGGATTATCTCGCGCGAGACATGTAGTCCCGCACGAGACAATCACACGGAAAGTCGATTTTTTATTAGACCTAATTTTTGGTCGGAACGGAAAATCCGTTTTGAGGGATTTCTAAGGCCTTTATCAGAACATAATGACTAAGCAATCAATCCGATTTTTGTAAAACAAAGCCATGTAATATTTTTTTTTGAAGGATATATTTTTTCTTTTAAAGGGACATCTGAAAGGGTCATTCCGAAAGAACTTTTCCGAAGGGACTTTTCCGATGGACTTTTCCGAGTCCTTCTTTATTGTCAATTTTATATGGCTTTATTTTGATAAAAAACAAGAAAAGATTACTAAGTCAAACCGACCGGTCACGGAGTGATCCTAAAAGGACAATCTACATGAAAATGTGGCGATGCAGGCCTGGAAGGCTAGGCTCCCCGCGATATGACAATCTAGGTGGATTGAATGCGCAGAGTGGGATGATCCAACTTCGAAGAGACCGGCGACTAGGTGGTTACCGTCATCCGTCCTTAGTGTGGGTCCCGAGTTTATAGAGGGTATGCAGTGCAATGACAGATATATCATGAGTGCGCGTGTGTGATAGTCAATCTAGGTGATAGATAAAAATAGAGATTTTTTTTAAAATAAAAAGAAAACAAATAGTGGCCGCACCAAGTGGTTGCCTACGTTTCTCCCAAATCAGGGAGACTCAGGCCATCGTAGTTCCACATAAAGGGAGAGAGAGAGAAAGAATAAATTAAATTACAACTCCTGAATCCCCAATGGACCGGACTTTAATTAAATAAAACCCAATCGCACGCAGTTTATAAATAACAATCGATTATTTAAATAAAATACAGATTCGAGTTCTACATCTTAAGGGAGGCCTTAAGATGTGGGAACTCTGCAGATAATGAATTCTGGGATCCCCCTTGCGTGTTCGACTTTGGTCTTGGACCTTGGGATGAACAGGAAAAACCAGAAGATAACAGATTGCCGAGGCGATATCTCGCGCGAGATAGGATATCTCGTGCGAGATATGCCTGATATGGGAACAGAAAATCGAATTTACAACAATTATATTTTGAAAACCTCTCTTTTAATTTTGACGCAAGTTTAAGCCTCTTAATTTTATGTCCCCAGCGGAGTCGCCACTGTGAGCGTTGTGAAGGATTTTGGACATCTCCTTTTTACTTATCTTTTGAGTCGCCACCTATATTATTCATTTGAAAAACATAGAAAAACCATTTTGAAAGAGATTTGGGTTCGGGTCTTAGGTTATGGAATGGGAAGGTCAAGGAGCACCCATTCCACCCAATTCGGAGATCGATCTTGCTAAAGAAAAGAGAGGTTTTCAAAAGAGAAAACAATTTCAAACAAAAATAAATAAAAATCCATTTAACGGGGTTAAACGGAATGTAGGATCAATTGCTTCGAGACCATCCCCATGATTTAGGGAGGCTCTAGGCCGATCCTAGATTCTATGTATTTATACCACTCTAACAATCAATTAGAAGGGGATTTAGGGGGTTACCTTGCGTGAGGTGATTTGGGCAGAGTTTCGACTCAAGTTTAGAATCGAATCTTGATGCGGACAGAGCTTCGCCTCAGTACTTGACTCGGATCTTGATGTTTGTTTATCAACAAGGTTGACAAACAAACTTTGAGGTGATTTTAGGGGTGATTTTACAGGAATCTTTCAAGGAGAGAAACCAGTAAAATGTGTGTGAATTGTGGAATTGTCGACCTTTTGAACCTTGGAAGTCACCAAGTATTTATAGGTGGTGGAGGGGTGTTGAGCATGAGATCAAACACTCCTAGGAAGGTTCCAGACTCCCAAAATCATTGGTTGTCCGGATGGATAAAGTTTTATCCCAAAAAGAGATTGAAATCGACGAGGAAACTGTCATCCGCATGCTGTAGAATGACAATATCTCGCGCGAGACACGCCATTCCGCGCGGGATATTGTTGTCTATGGACAATTATGTCCTTTCCCCGTTATCTCGTATGCATTTTAGTCCCAAACTAACGGTGGTTAGTCAAAACTTAACGAAACATGACGAAATGGTGGATTTCTACTTCTTGACTCAAAGCGAGACTTAGAGTGGTATAAATTTGTTCTGATGGGTTCAGAATGGGGTGTCTACAGCAAGAACCACCGTCTCCGGTGACCTGATTTGTTCTGGCTACTCCGTTCGTAAGGCATCTGGGAGCTTGGATAAGGGACTTCTTTGATCTCCCGCCGGAAAACTCATCGAAAAAACTCACCGGCAAACCCTTCACCAGGTATTACCCTTTGATTGTTTTTCATTTTCTAGGTTTTTCTTGGGGTTTAAGAATTTGTTTAATGGGGCCCAGAACTATAAGCTTTGAGAGAGGGGTTAAATTTGGCTTTGGGTTAAATCAAAGGGTATACAAATGTACTAGGGGCATTTGGAGGGAAATCCCTTTGGTTGAATGCTCTTCAATTCTGGTAAAATTTAGCTTTGATAATGAGAGCCTGGGGTTTCCCACTGATGAGGTCCTTGGAGAATTTGAGGAAGATGACCCAAGGGTAACACCTTTCAGGTCAATAAACGACCTACCCAACCACATCCAAACTCACTACTCATTGTTAGTCGTGATTCACTTAGGGATTTGGTTTTAGGGGAATCTAGATTGCCCTTAGATAGGTCGTCGCCTACGAATGTTAGGACTGATTCCCCTTCTCATTCTCCTTGTTTTGTAGACATGGATCACGATGGCCACCCTAATCAACCAGCCCAAGAAGCAAACGAGGCCAGTACAAGTGCTGGGGGCGTTCGAATAGTTTACGCCTTTCATACCAGTGTACGAGCTGGGAGGAATGAACGAGGCTTCGGAGCCGGGGCGCAAGGGAACTGGGCCATCACCAAGGTCAGCACAAGGAAAGGAGATGTTGGGAAACTGATGATTGATTCCCTAAGAGACTCTTTCAGAGTCTACGCCTCAACATATAGGCTTGAGTACCTCAGCCAGAAAGAATACGAGCCCCGTAGACAGGCCCTCCTTTCCAGCAAAGAGAAGGTGGCCTTCTTTTACAAAAAATTTGAGCTTGGCTTGAGGTTGCCCCTAGACCCTTTTATCAACGAGTTCCTTGAGGATTCAGGTTGTGTGCCAATGGAGCTAAGTAGCAACGCAGTCAGGATCTTGTCTTCCTTCATCGTAGTCTGCAGATTCCTTGGCTACGAGCCATGTAACAAAGTATTTCGCCAATACTACCGGACGACCCGAACCACCGTGAAAGGAAAGTCTGTAGTGAGCATGTCTTCGATTAGAAATCTACGAGGCTTGTTCTTGGATACTCAGAATAAGGTGTATGGTTGGGATAACCATATGATCCTGGTGGAGAGCAGGGTAGGTTGGCAATTTCCCTTTCCAGAGAGTCAAAGTATGGTTGCCGACAAGCATGTGTGGCCGGCGCCCTGGGCCGATCAGTTGAAGAAGAGGATCGATGACTTGTTGAGTCTTTGTTGGGTGGCGTGGAAGGACATAGAAGCTTCACACTGGAGATACATAAGGGTCGACATAATGTCCAGGCCGTCGAAAGGCCCCGATCCCTTGGTGAAGATTAACCTTGACGCTCGTTACCCTGTCTGGGTCATCCACAATGAGTTGACTTGGGAGGAGAACTGTATAACTTGTGCGGGCGCATGCCCAGACCATCCCGAAGATTCTTGCGCCAACCTTGAAATGATTGGGGGTTGGGCTCTTAATACTTGTCTGTTTATTCTGATAGTCTGTCTTTTTGTCTCGTCGTGAAGGACTTAACCCCTTTTTTGTTTTTATTTGGCAGTTCTCTCTGAGAAGGATATCGATCATATTGAGAAGGACGTCATGAGTGGTGTGATCAGACCCAATGAGAAGAGGGCAGCCAGGAAGGACAGGGCCGCCTCCAACGCAATTTATGATCGTCAGGAGAACATGACGAAGAGGAACAATGAGCTTCCCAAGGAAGGTTCTGGTGCCATCCCTCTTATCGAGATGGAGCCCGTTGCCGATGGGCTAAATATTGGAGGTTGTCAAGCACGTGTTGACGCGCTTGAGAAGGAGGCTGGAGTTGAGACAAGTGCTGCGGCCGCCAACGCTGATACCCAACTGGTCATCGTTGATGAGGGTGAGCACATTAGCCCTGAGGCCGTTGGGAGCTCTGACTCCAACCCGGAGCAGCGTGGGGCTAACAGTCAGGCCTCCAAGAAGAGGAAAAGTCATCTTGCAGGCTCGGAGGGAGGGATGGAGAGAAGGAAAAAAGCCAACAATGACCCTCTTAGCAGCTCCGACCCTTCTACCCCTCAAACTGATGCTCCTGCCTCGTCCTCTGAGGTTCTGTCTAAGGAGAAAATTAAAGAGATGGCCATTTCGTTTGCCAAGGCTTCTCCCATAGTTGGGGTTCCTTATCTGTCTAGGCGTGGCAACCCCCTTATGCTTGGGATGGCCCTGACCAGACGGGCTAGGGACGTTGATCTCACCCGTCAGATGAGGGAGGCCAAGTTCAACCCCGAGACTTATCATGCCCGTTTTGGGCTGATTCAAACTGAGTTAATTTAGACTTGCATTTTTTATGATTCTCTCGTCGTCTTACACTTGTGCTAATAATTTTTTCAATGCAGATGTCGTCGATGATAGATGTTATGACGTCAGATTTTAGAGCGTGCATCGATGCCGAGCAAAGGGATAGTGAGCAACTGATCCAATCGGTTGGGGCAAAGGAGATTGCTGAGCAGAAGCTGAAGGAAGCTGAGAACAATTTCGGCCAACTGACTACTGCCTACGAGTCCCTAATGGCTCAGAAGAAAGAGGTTCTGAAGGAGGTTGACACCCTGAAAGCTGCTAAGGCCAAGATGGAGAAGGAATCAGGGATCTTGACCACCGGCCTTTGTGTCGCCGAGGGTAAAGTTGATAAGCTGTCATCTGACTACGAGGCTGCTCAGGGTCAGATCGAAGCGATGAGGGTTGATCACCAGGCTGCCTTGGTTGAGGCAAAATTGGATGCCATTGAAGAGTTTAAGGGAGGCGGCGAGTATCTTTAGATCGTCACTCAGAAAGCCAAAGTTTTCTTCAAGGATGGAGCCAAGCACTTTGCCAGATGGATCGTCGTGGATCCAGAGACTAAGGACTTAGTTTCTGTGAGGAAGCTGGCTGACCTTTGTGCTGAGGATCCTTACGACCAGGAAGCTCATTTGGCTCACCATCTAATCCCCTATAATGACAACGATCTGGCTATTATCAAGGAAGATGATAGGAAAGCTGGATTGGACGAGTGGCCTGTGCCGACCTTGGACTCTCGCAACTTTGATGCCTATTATGCCTCCTTCATGGGAAACGGTCCTGACCCTGATGAGCCTCCTACTGATGCCAATGATCAACCGTAATTTGTTTTCTTGAGTTGATTTGTAATGTCCTAAACAATGCTTCACCTGGATTTTGTGGTTTTCAGACAATGTTTCAAATAATTTTTATTTTGTAATGTAATTGACCTGTTTCCTCGTTGCTTAGAGGGGGGTCGTACAATTTGGTTGATATTTTAGTTATTCAATGCCTATGTTTTCTATTTGTTAATATGTATGTTAACGTAGATAGCATGTGATAACTTATTAGATGAGTAAGTTTGAGGAAAAGTGTGAATGGTCGTCGTAAGTGATGGCCAGAACATGGGTCATCCTAAAATGACCGACCCTTGTTCATACTTGTGTTTTCTCAACTTCTCAATGGCTCGTAGGAATAGTACGAAGGTCCATAGGTATTTGCTCGTAGGCAAGATTCTACAGACGAGTCGTCTTATTCCGTTATAGCAGTCGATGATGTCTGGCTTCGTCTAACCTTTATACTTGGCTAAAGTGGGTGTAAGTGTCGAAGTCTTGGCTTCGACTGATCTTTATACTTGATCAAAGTGATTGTAGGGGTCGAAGTTTGGCTTCAACCTATCTAAGTTTCTTGAGTTTGTAGAGAATGTCTCACAAAGCGACGAGTTTCCATTGATAATCTTTGTTCAACAACGATATTACATTGACTTCTAATCGCTTTTTAAACTACTGGGATTTATAGTCTATCCCTTACAATCTTCCAAAAACTTCAAAAATCTATTTTGACAGTTAAATAAAGAACCACAAGTGAGGTGCCCTGAGGGCGCTGAGGGGTGACGACGATCTTAGAAATAATACTTCATGAGGTGACTGGCATGCCACGGATGTTTGAGTTGTTCACCGTTTGGCCTAGCAAGACGATATGTTCCTTCTCTAACCACACTGGTGACAATGTAAGGCCCCTCCCAGTTGGGGGAGAGTTTGTTCTGACGGTCTTGAGTCCCTGTTGGGTATGCATGTTTTAACCCTCCTATTTTGTATTAGATTTGATTGATACCATAACCTCCTATCTATTTTAAGGACTTTAGGACCCTATGTAATGAAGCTTAGACTTCAATTTTTTAGCTAAGTCCATTTTATAGAATAATTTAATCTTAGGCTTGAAGACTGGCACAAGATTCATTGGAAGCAAGGTTGCAGTTCCAGCAGTATTCAAAACCGCCCTATGAACCGCACCTGTAACCGCAAGTGTAGTTCCACCTTGAATCTGCCTATTTGAACCAACCGCATGCAACCGCCCCTGAACCTCATCCTTGTAGTTCATGAGCAACCGCATCTAAGCAACCTCATGGTGTAGCAAACCGCACATTCCTAACCGCGTCTCACCAACCGCATCCAATGATTGGCTACTTGAAGTGAACAACTTTTTATCCGTTGGAATCCACGTCAGCAATATCAAAAGTCAACCACCATATCTTGTCACGTGATTCAATGTCGAAAAGATCCGCAAGGATCTTGAAAAGGTGACAGTGTCCTAACCTCATTGCTTGCATGGAGCCCGATCGGCCTTTATCTGCGGCACTGCATGTACCAAAGGACAAATGTGGTTGATGTGGACCAATAGGATTGCATCAAGTACTGTCCTTACAACAGCTGTATCCAACGGCTAGTTTCTTGATGCTTGGGTATAAATACCCCCAATCTTCACCATTTGAAGATTGCTTGAGAATTTGAAAGTACTGTGTTCATAGAAGCTGAAGCTCTGCCCAGAAATTATTCAACCCTTTGAATCTTCATCTTCAAACTTCAAGAAATATTCCCAGCCAAATCAAGCCTTAACACTTTCAAGAATCATTGAGCTCTATATCTCACAGATTTAAAGAGCCTTGATCTTGTTCTCACACACTCACCTCACTTGTTTTAATCACATAGATTAAACACTTGAGATACACTGGTTATAGTTTTGGATTTGTTCTTCATAGGAAAGATTTTATTGTACTTTGTAATCTCGCAATACTTAATATAAAATCTCTCTTAGAAATCCAATACTAACCATCTTGGTAGTGGACGTAGATCGTTTATCGATTGAACCACTCCAAATAGTGTGTTCTTACTTTCTGCATTTATATTTCTTGTGCTTGCTAATTATTTATCTTTGTCTCTGTTTGATCTTTATTTAGCTATCCATTATTGTGAAATAGTGTTTGGAGTTAACATAGTCAAAACACACGTGTTTGTAAAACTGCTCTCAACAAAACCGCACCACCAAAACCGCATTTTACAAACCGCCTCTCAAAACCGCTTTACACTCTATTATTCCGCTGTGCATTTTACTTCATCACTTGCAGTCTATTATTAACTGCAAGAGGATTTTGTAAGCAAGAGGTTTAGTTTTTAAAAGAGGGCGAAAAATTTGTAACAGCTATTCACCCCCCCCTCTAGCTGTATTTTCACCCTTGTTGCCACCTTTGGGACCAACAAGTGGTATCAAAGCCAACACATTTTAAAACCACTGTTTTTCAAGCTTAACAGCTTGTGTGCCGATTCGATATGGCAAACACAAAGACAATGACTACTGTTAACTATTCACACATTCCAATCTTGGACGAAGACCACTTTGACATCTGGAAGTGCCGAATGCTCATTCATTTGGAAACCATAGATGAAATCTTTGGTGGAGTGCGTGATCAATGGCCCGTTAGTTCCAATGAAGGCCAACACGTATGCAACCACCAAAGTGCAACAATTCCAGAGGTCAAAAAGCCAAAAGAAGAGTGGTCGGATGAAGAGAAGAGATTGGTTGCCTTGGACGGCAAGGCTAGGCACATCATTTACGGAACCCTCCCCGTATCAACTCTACGAAAGTGATGTACCTCAAAACCGCAAAGCGAGATGTGGGATGCCATTGAGAGCTACCTCGAAGGTGATGATGAATGCAAGGAAACCAAATTATATGTTGTTGAAAGATCATACAACAACTTCAACAGAAAATCCAACGAAACCTTGCGTCAAACCTACGACCGATATGTTGAGGTAGTTAATGCTTGTAGATCTCTTGGCAAAACTTTAACCGATAAGGAAATCAATATGACTTTCCTATACGCTTTAGGTTCTAAATGGGTAAATAAGGCTACCTCTTTAGAAGACTCCAAAGTTTTGGGTACTTGGTCGTTAAGTAACTTGTACGCCAATCTTAGAGTCTATGAATTAAAATTAAATCATATTGAAGAGATTGAAGGAAAAACCAAATCGCTTTCCATGTCCGTTGTGGAACAAGAGGAGAAACCATCTACATCCAACCAAACCGCTGATCCTTCCATATCAACCTCATCACTCATCGAGATGGATGATGATGATTTTGCCATGTTTGTGAAAAGATTCCAAAAATTTAGAAAATCCTCAAAACCTTTCACAAAATCATTTTCAAAAGGCAAACCTCCCGCAACGTTTTCTAAGGCCGGAGATACAAAGAAAAAGAGTGATCTAGTTTGCTACAATTGTAGAAAACCTGGTCACTTTGCATCCGAGTGTCCACGGCCTAAATATGAATACATGAAAAAGAAAACCTCTCTCTGCGAAATTTTCTCGTCGCAAGGGAATGGTTCTTTGAGGAGGAAGAGAATTCCAAGGAATTAGCAACTTGGATTGAAACAGATTCGATGATGGAAGTGATGATGAAACCAAAGAGGTTAATCTCTCGCTTAGTTGCGGATGCTTTCGATGAATCGGATTCTGAGTCAGTCGAGTTGCAAGATATGGAAGAAAAGGAGGTTTCTACAAAACTTCCAAATTTTAAATTGGATGATGATATCAAACTTACTCCTAGCATTAAGATAGGAAATTGCTCGTATTCACGTCCCATTTTTCCTCCTACAAATGCTCCACCTTCAAAAACTATTCCAAAGAAGAAAATTTTAAAAAAGGTGGTGGAAGAGGTTTCTCCCATGGAACATGAAAGGATGTTCAAGGAAGCTGAAATGGTGATCCATCAGTTCTCAAATCTTAAGAAAGCCTTAAGCTTAGCTCATGATGAACTTAATACGTACAAGACGGAGAAAAGCGCGTGATGAGGTCTGAAATTTCTAATCTTAAGGACCAAATCAAACAGATGACTCCTCTTGCCTGATCAAAACCGCATCCTTGAAACTAAGGTTCTTTGCACTTCAACTCGGGAATGATGACTTGGTAACTCAAATCGACGATCGCCAAAAGATTATTGATTCGTGGCTCAAGTCTCAATCCACCAAGGATAAAATCATGGACTTCCAAGTTCCTCCTGGAACTAAGGATGGTCTAGGGTTTGGATCTCGAGGAAGAGGATAAGTGTGCATCCTCGAGTGAAAAGGATGAGGAATTTCGAAGCCGACTAAAGAAATTCCCAAGGAGAAGCATGCTAAGGGTAAGGGTAAAGCAAGACAAGTAAATTATGTCTATCCTAAAGGAAAGCAATATGGGAAGAATTACGTGTTAAAACCTAAGAATTCGGTGGAAGCACTGAAGAGGAAATGGCTTATGGAATTGGTAGAATCCCTGCTCCAACCGCTTCGGTGGAAAAGGCGGTTCTGCTAACTCTAGGTCGATCGCGTCTCTTCTTCGACCGCTCCTCCGCCTTCAAAAGCAAGAATAGCGTTCCCGAAAATACGTGGTCAAACCAAAGCCTGTTCCCTTTATCTCACTGACTCTTAGCTGGAACTGCACCTCCCAAACCGCTTCCTTGTCCCAAACCGCATGCAACTCCTAAGAAGAGTAAGGAGTTAGTAAAACCTCATGATGCTTGTAGATTTTATAAATGTTTTGTGTGTGATGGTTTAGGTCACAAGGCTGCAGAATGCCTTTTGCGGTTCACACCCAATGCCAGGAAGAGCAAACCTCCTTCTGTCAAACAGGTGTAGGTCATAAAGGGTTGCTAACTTTAGGACCCAAGGAATAAAGGGGGACCTCGTTCTTAATGTTTACATTTCAGGTCCTCTGCTTCATGGCTGGTCACTCCAAGGATAATGAATGGTATCTTGACAGTGGCTGCTCAAGACATATGACTGGAGATAAATCATTACTTGAAGATGTCGTTGAAGCAAGTGGTCCATCTGTAACCTTTGGTGACAACAACAAAGGCAAGACCATTGGATATGGTGTTATAAGGAGAGGAAACCTAACTATTGAGAAGGTTTCTCTTGTCGATGGACTCAAGCACAACCTCCTTTCAATTTCTCAATTTTGCGACAAAGGAATGCTTTGCAACTTCACGTCATCAAATTGCTTTATCAAAGATAGCATTTCCGGCGTCACCCTACTCACAGGGATTCGTAAGAGTAATATTTACATTATTGATCTAAATTCTGCATGTAGTATTACTAATCTCTGTTTTGTAGCTAAGAATGTGAGCGAAAATAGTTGGCTATGGCACAAGAGGTTGAGCCACTTGAACTTCAAGTATCTTGCAAAGATTGGTAGGGAAAACCTCGTTCGTGGTTTACCCAAAGTGGCTGACCACCATCCAGAGAAATGCAGTGCATGCCAGCTTAGTAGCGATCCTGCGTCGTCTTTCACCGACAAGACCGCTCCTTCAACTTCAAGATGCTTACAAGCGCTTCACATTGATTTGTTTGGACCCGTAACCACTGCCAGCATTGGAGGAAATAGATATACCTTAGTGGTGGTGGATGATTATTCAAGATATACGTGGGTTGAGATGATGATTTCCAAAGATGACTGTTATGAGATTCTCACCGCACTATTTAGACGGCTCCAAACTCAAAAAGAAGACGACATCGTTAGTGTTCGATCAGATAATGGAACAGAATTCAAGAACAACGGTGTTGCTCAGTATTGTGATGACCATGGGATTGATCACAATTTTTCAACCGCTGGTGTTCCACAACAAAATGGGGTTGTGGAAAGGAAGAATAGGACGTTGAATGAAATTTGGAAAGACAATGATATACGAAGCAAAGCTGCCTCGGTATTTTTGGGTGAAGCTATCAATACCGCATGCTTCACTCGTAACCGCTCCTCATCAACAAAACCTATAATAAGACTCCCTATGAGCTTTGGCGAGGAAGAACCCCCAACATTGCTTTCTTCAAGATCTTTGGCTGCAAATGTTTTGTTCTCTACAACGGAAGAGAAAATAGAGGTAAATTCGGAGCCAAGGCCGATGAAGGTATTTTTGTTGGGTATGCTAAACATTCTAAAGCTTTTCATATTTTCAATAAAACTAGTTTAAAAATAGTAAAGTCTGTCCATGTTACTTTTGATGAGCATTCTCTCCTTGAGCCACATATGGCTCCAAATGTTCTTGATGATTTTGTTGAGCATAATGAACCAGGTGAATCTCAAACCGCACCCGAACCTCAACCGCAAAATCCGGCACCCTCAGCGAAATTCCCCCAAAACCGCAATTTTGAAACCGCACTGAAGAACCCTCTCCGGATGCAACCGCAAGGAAGATGAAGTTGAGAATTCCCCTATCCGGCTTATAGAACCTCTTCATCAACTTACCTTCCATAACTTATTTGAAGGATCTAACGATGTTCCAATTGAAGATCTTGACAAACCTCGATCCAACCGAGACTTACCCCCGGAGGTTCGTGAAGTCAGCAGTCACCCCCTCACTAATGTGATTGGTGATCTGTTTTCCGGTGTTCAAACAAGGAGATCAAATTATGACGAGCATACTTCTCTTTTATCTCAAGTTGAACCCAAGAAGATTGATGAAGCACTCCAAGACTCCAGTTGGGTTGTTGCTATGCAAGAAGAACTCAACCAGTTTGAAAGATGCAAGGTCTGGACTTTGGTGCCTAGACCTCAGGATCAAGGAGTGATAGGAACTAAGTGGGTATTTAGGAATAAGATGGATGAGAATGGAAGCATCACTAGGAATAAAGCAAGGTTGGTTGCACAAGGATATAGGCAAGAAGAAGGAATTGATTATGATGAAACCTTTGCTCCAGTCGCAAGATTGGAAGATATTAGGATCTTCTTAGCCTACGCCTCTTTCAAGCGTTTCAAGTTATATCAAATGGACGTGAAGAGTGCTTTCCTCAACGGTGAACTTCAAGAGACCGTATATGTTGCCCAACCTCCTGGATTTGAAGACTCCAAATTTCCCAATCATGTCTACAAACTCCAAAAAGCTTTGTATGGACTTAAGCAAGCTCCAAAGGCATGGTATGAGACTCTTTCTAAATTTTTACTAGATAAAGGTTTTAAACGAGGTAAAATTGATACAACTCTTTTTATTGCCAAATATAATGAGCATACTTTACTTGTTCAAATTTATGTCGATGATATTATTTTTGGTTCTACTAATGAGTTGCTTTGTAAGCGTTTCGAAAAGCTAATGAAAAGCAAGTTTGAGATGAGCATGATGGGAGAATTGACATTCTTCCTCGGGCTTCAAATCAAGCAATGCGAAGAAGGTATTTTCCTCAGCCAAGCCAAATACACCAAGGAGTTGATAAAGAAGTTTGGATTAGAAAATGCTAAAGCATATGATACTCCTATGGCCACCGGCAATAAGCTAGATAAAGATCTCAAAGGTAAGAAAGTTGATCAGACTTTATATTGAGGTATGATCGGCTCATTACTTTACTTAATTGCTAGTAGGCCAGATATTATGTTTAGTGTCTGTGTATGTGCACGCTACCAAGCAGATCCTAGAGAAGCACATCTGATTGCAGTCAAGCGTATAATCCGCTATTTATCTGGAACCACTAACCTTGGACTTTGGTATTCCAAAGATTCAAACTTCGATCTTGTAGGTTATTCAGATGCAGATTATGCAGCTTGTACTATTGACAGGAAAAGCACTAGTGGTACTTGTCATTTTCTCGGGAATAGACTAGTTGCTTGGGCCAGCAAGAAGCAAGCTTCAATTTCAGTGTCAACCACAGAGGCTGAGTATATTCTTCATGGTAGTTGTTCTTTGTCAAATCCTTTGGATGAAGCGGCGGTTGGTAGACTATGGAATCCATGAAGGGAATTGCCCCATCATGTGTGACAACACTTCAACTATTTCGGTCTCTAACAACCCTGTCATGCATGCCAAGACCAAGCATATAGATATCAAGGATCATTGCCTCAAAGACCATGGGGAGAAGAGGAATATCCATTTAGAGTACGTGGGGACAGACAACCAGTTGCCGATATCCTCACAAAGGCTCTTGACTCCAAGAGGTTTTCTTTCCTCAGAGGAGAAATGGGTATGCTTGAACTTAAATAAATTCCATTCTTTTTATTAACTAACTTGTGTGTTAAGTATAGTTGCAATTCCATTGTTGAAACCGCGTGCATCAAACCGCAAGTATGACCAACCGCCCGCAGCCAACCGCATCACTCAAAACCGCATGCCGCAGCTTCAACCGCTTGGATCTCAACCGCGTTTCAACTTGGAGTATTTTCTATCTTTACTTTTTAAAAAAAAAAAAAAAAAATTGTTCAAATTCTTTTATTTATTTTTCAGTCCTTATTTTTCTTTAAGGGTTTATTTGCAAATGTTTTCCCACGAAAATTTAAATTTTGAGAGCATTCAATGCAAAGGGAACATTAGCATTAAATGGCCTTCATGTCAGCCGTCATTGGTTGATGTGAGAAGCCGAAAGGGTGATATATTTGCAATGATTCACCGAGTTGGTGAACCAATGTGTCCTTTCAACTGCCAAACCCTAATCCTTTTCTATATATAGAAGACACAATACACCTTTTCAAACTTTTACTGTCTTCTCTCTCTGTCATCGTACTATCTGTCAGAGTTCACCAAACTCATTCTTCAAAAACTTCATAAACTTTAAGTTTTTCTTCTTCAATGGCTCCCAAACAACCCATTGATGACATGGTATGACTTCTTGAACTCAAACTCTCTTTAATCTTCTGCAAATCATACATGCTATTGAACTGTTTCTGCCATTGATGAACACCATGAAGCTTCGAACACCCATAACTGACTTTTGTTCATATTTGCTTCAAATCTTGATCATTTTGCTTGATATTTGTTAGGTTTTGTTCGGAATCATGCATAGATTAAGTTTCTAAACTTTGTTTTATGATCAATCAACATCTTGAACACTGATTTTGAATTTTAAAGTTTTTTTTGGTTCGAAACCCATTTTTTTGATTTTTCCATTTTCTGGGTGATTTTGAGCCAAGTAGATGTTTTTATTTTTATATTATTAATCTACTGCTCAATGTGATCACTTTGACATGTTATTTGTTCATTTTGGTTAACATCTTTCAAAATCCTTGTTCTTGGTGTTCTTCGTGTTCTTCATGCATTCATATGACTATTCATCTTCATTTTCAGATTTTCCTTATGTTTTGGATTGACCTAAGTTTCAAATCTTGTTTTCCATACTTAGAAAATTTCTGAAAATTTTAATTGTTGATTCGCATGTTTGAACCGCATGCCTTAAAACCGCATGACATATGTTTTGAAACCGCACTTATAGTTGCAAATTTCTTGTTTCAAAACCGCATCACTGAACCGCACATTTCCTATTAAAAACCGCATGCTGAAAACCGCATATATATTTTCAAACCGCATGCTAGGAAATTACTTAAGTGCTGCTAAGTATATAGGCTGGACACCATAACTTTCCCCTATACAACTGCTTGCAGTGTGGGATAATTTTGGATTACAATGCCACGTACTAAGTATTTACTTTCGTATTTTTCTTATTTGTTTCCTTCCTGTCTTTACAGTTTCATTGTGGTTGGAACTTTTCATTTCCAAAACCGCACTATTGCCAACCGCATGTGTGCACCAACCGCTTGTGAATTGTGATTTTTCTTAAAAATTCTAACTTGTATGTTTTCTTTGTAGAATATCAAGTATTTCCTACCAGGTTGGGAAATAAATGAACCTGAGATGCGGTCTGATGCTCTGGGAAGGGAGATGATGAGAAAGATGCAAGTTTCTGGAATCCTTCCCCTATTCAACAAGAAGCAGAAATATACCATTCCTATCTTCATTGACCAGTTCTATGAATCCGCTGAGAAGGGGGAGACTGAGCTTGCTGATGGATCCACGATTCCAAGTTTGGTGGGAATTGTTGAAGGACTCAGAGTCTCCATAGACTATATGGACATCAGAAGCACCTTCGGTTTTCAAGTATCTGGTGCCCCTGTTGAAGTTTCTCAAGAAGTTCAAGATGCTACATGTTCAACTCTAACAGGAAGGCTGTCATCTCTCTCTGGCCATTACAAAACTACGGCAAGGAGAGATTTTGGTGAGATAATGAGCCATTTATGCTATCTCGTAGGGAAGTCTGTGTGTGGCAAGACAGGAAACCACAACAACTTCACCTCTTCTCAATGGCAATATTGCTGTGCCATCTTCAACGAGATGAAGCTCCATTGGCCCAAAATCGATGAGAGAACTAGCCAAGAAGATTGATTCAGTATCAAAAGGTCAAGAATGAGAAGATCAGATGGAGACCTTTTGGGAGAATGCTGACCGCAATATTTGCAAACTTTCAGCATTTGGAGGAGCTTAGGATTGCCAACCCTGAATATTGTGTCAATTGGGGTGATGAAGAATCCTTTGGCCTAAAAGCTATGCACTCCTTCAGAAGATCCTTTGGCAATGTTGATTATAAAGCCATTTATGATGCTGATACTTCTCAAAATAAGGAGATGTATGTTGAAATGAACCCCTCTACTGCTTCAACCGCGCTTGGGAAAGCAATAAAGAAGGCCTCAAGGAAGAGGAAGGCTCCTGCAGAACCGCTCCCTAAGTCAGTCTCAACCGCGCCTTCTCAACCGCGTGGTTCATCTGGTGCAGGCCCAAGCCAGAAGAAGCCAAGGAAAGAGAAAAAGAAAGAAAAGATGACCCTCATTGATGAGTATGAAGAAGAGGAAGAAGATAACACTATTCCTCCATTAGTGGCCAGGGCTAAGAAGGCCAAGCATCAGTATTGATCTCGGCAAAATTGGATCGATGAGGAGTTAGCCGCTACTATGCAGCCGAGATTGAGAAGATAAAGAAGAAACAGCCGAGAAGGGTGCCGCTCCGGAAAACCAAGGAACCCATTCCCCAACCGCCTCCTTCTCAACCGCAACAAACCAAACCGCTTACCCAAACCCCTCCTCAATCTCCTATCCACTCCCATCATCCATCCCCAGTAAAATCCCCTGCCAAAGCACCAACTCCTGAACCGCATTCTCCTCCTCAACCGCATGGAGCTGCAACCGCTCAGGGGGAGAAACCGAAGAGGGTCAAACACTTGGCCCAAAAGAGGACCCCAACCAAAGGACCCAAGCGGTTTCTTCAACGAGTTCGCAATCAGCCTTCACCTTCTCCATCTTCATCTAACTCTTCTTCCCATTCCACTTCCCATACACCATCCAAATCTCCTTCTAAATCTCATTCTTCCTCCTATCAATCCGAATCACCAACTCCCTCACCTCAACATTCCAACCAATCAAATTCCCCTCAACCTTCAAACCGCGTTCACTCAAATCCTTATTCTCATCATACCCCAGCCATCTCCATTTCAAACCTTAACCGCGAGAAAACACCATCCCCAAACCGCGTCAATATTCCTCCTCCTCCTGAAAATTCCCCACCTCAAAAATCCCCTACTCCTGACCGCCGTCCTACACCACCTCCTCAAACCTCACCTTCTATACAAAGAACCCCTCCTGTTTCTGTCCATACAGCCCATACAAGTTCCTCCTCTGACTCTAACCCTATAACTTCTGGAATTCCAACCACCAACATTCCACTCTCAACCGCACCTATCTCAACCGCACCTATTCCCTCCATTCCACTTTCGACCGCACCCACTACCTTACCCATACCTCCCTCAACCGCTTCACCTTTCACCATACCTGCCAGCCGCCTCTTTCAAACCCTTTTAAACCCCTACCTCAAACCGCTCCTCCTACACAATCTCAACCGCCTCCCTCAATTACCCAAATTTCCTCTACCTCAACAGCCCCTTTTGACTACCTTCAAATTCTTTCCACCCTTCAACTGATTCAATCACAGTTGATTGTAAACCAAGGCCACATGCTAAAACTGACTGAATCCAACATGGCCTTAACCGCATCCAATGCCAACCTTGAAGCCTCCAACCGCTCCCTGCATGCCAAGGTTGATGCTCAAACCGCTGAAATGGCTAACCTTAAATCCCAATTGCTTGATGCCATTAAGGGGGAGAGATCACCTTCTGATGTTGAAGCCCTTAAAACCGCTGCTGAATCCTCCCTCTTCAAGTTCAAAGTTGAACTCCAGAAAGCGGTTCTTGACTTCCCGGGTGATTACTGCAACAAGGATCAACTCAAGGATTCTATGCAACAACTCACAAACGCTTTCTGTGATTCTGTAGATCATACTATAGGGAGATTCAAAACAGAATTATTGGGAGATATAAGGAACCTCATCCCTCAACCGCAACAAGTTTCAACCTCAGCCGCTCCTACCCAAACCGCTTTGGATGACCTGCAGCTCAAAATTTTCAATGAACTGGACTCCCTAAAAGATAGAATCAATGTTGATCTCAACATAGTGGGAGACAGTATCAAAGAGCAGGTAAAGACTTTTGACAGTGATATTTCCTTCAGGTTTGAGAACCTCAAAGCAGGCTTCAACCTTAAAATTGACAACTCCATCAAAGAATTGAAGTCAAATATGGATGTAACTGTTGACCTAGAACCTTTGAGAGATGCTCTATCTACTCAAACGGTGGCCATCCAGAATGAGATCTTCACCTTCTACAATTCTTTGAAGGCCTGCATTGAAGGATTCACTACTCAGATCAAGGAGAGTGTTGATGGAAACACTAGATCTGTTGATGCTGTTGGAACCGCTGCTGCTGAATCTATAACTGCACTACGAACAGTTGAGACTACCCTTGCTAGACAGGTTGAAGACCTTAGAGCCCTCAGAAGAAATATCAGAGGTGAAAGCTCAGCCTTCGTACCTTCAGGGTAACCGCAGCCTGCCTCAAAGAAGAAGTCAATCAACCTAGAGAGCAAGCACGCCATCAACATCAACCGCGCCATCATCAACCGCATCATCAACCGCGTCAGCATTAGGATTTCTCTTTTGTAATTCCTTTATCCTTTTTGCTGAACTCCTTTTTTTTTGTTGGACCGCACTCCATGTATTTTTGTCCAACTTTCTTTTTTTTTTTGAAACCTTTGTATTTTGCTTCTCTACCATTGTAAGTGTAACCGCATTGGTAGTAATGAAAAATGCATCATTGGTTCCAAAACCTTGTTCATATCAAACTGCTTGTTTGTAGAACAATGAAACCTCTTATGGTTTATAACCTCATTCAAATATTTTCTAACTTAAAATCACTATTTTGAATTGATGTTTAAACATTCAGTTTAAACCGCACTTTGAACTTAAACTCACAATTTCTTAAGTGCACTGAATGCATTTCTATACCTTCCATATTGTAAGTATTTAACTTTCAGATAGTATAGAAATCTATAGATTAAGCTAAGTGTGTGCATTGACTTGGGACATGAATTACCATGTTAATTCTTATGGACATGTTTTTACCAAGTACAATGTTTGCTTTAGTTATAGTAGGTAATGGCATCAATCCAATAGCGGGAGATTGTTGGGTATGCATGTTTTAACCCTCCTATTTTGTATTAGATTTGATTGATACCATAACCTCCTATCTATTTTAAGGACTTTAGGACCCTATGTAATGATGCTTAGACTTCAATTTTTTAGCTAAGTCCATTTTATAGAATAGGTTAATCTTAGGCTTGAAGATCGGCACAAGATTCATTGGAAGCAAGGTTGCGCCCAGCAGATTCAAAACCGCCCTATGAACCGCACCTCGTAACCGCAAGTGTAGTTCCACCTTGAATCTGCCTATTTGAACCAACCGCATGCAACCGCCCCTGAACCTCATCCTTGTAGTTCATGAGCAACCACATCTAAGCAACCTCATGGTGTAGCAAACCGCACATTCCTAACCGCGTCTCACCAACCGCATCCAATGATTGGCTACTTGAAGTGAACAACTTTTTATTCGTTGGAATCCACGCGCAATATCAAAAGTCGCCCACCATATCTTGTCACGTGATTCAATGTCGAAAAGATCCGCAAGGATCTTGAAAAGGTGACAGGTGTCCTAATCCTCATTGCTTGCAAACTGAGCCCGATCGCCTTTATCTGCAGCACTGTACTCAAAGGACAAATGTGGTTGCCAAGTGGACCAATAGGATTGCATCAAGTACCGTCCTTACAAATGTCCGTATCCAACGGCTAGTTTCTTGATGCTTGGGTATAAATACCCCCAATCTTCACCATTTGAAGATTGCTTGAGAATTTGAAAGTACCGTGTTCATAGAAGCCGAAGCTCGCCTGTAAATTATTCAACCCTTTGAATCTTCATCTTCAAACTTCAAGAAATATTCCCCAGCCCAAAAATCAAGCCTTAACACTTTCAAGAATCATTGAGCTCTATATCTCATGCATTTAAAGAGCCTTGATCTTGTTCTCACACACTCACCTCACTTGTTTTAATCACATAGATTAAACACTTGAGATACACTGGTTATAGTTTTGGATTTGTTCTTCATAGCAAAGATTTTATTGTACTTTGTAATCTCGCAATACTTAATATAAAATCTCTCTTAGAAATCCAAGACTAACCATCTTGGTAGTGGACGTAGATCGTTTATCGATTGAACCACTCCAAATAGCGTGTTCTTACTTTCTGCATTTATATTTCTTGTGCTTGCTAATTATTTATCTTTGTCTCTGTTTGATCTTTATTTAGCTATCCATTATTGTGAAATAGTGTTTGGAGTTAACATAGTCAAAACACACGTGTTTGTAAAACTGCTCTCAACAAAACTGCACCACCAAAACCGCATTTTACAAACCGCCTCTCAAAACCGCTTTACACTCTATTATTCCGCTGTGCATTTACTTCATCACTTGAAGTCTATTATTAACTGCAAGAGGATTTTGTAAGCAAGAGGTTTAGTTTTTAAAAGAGGGCGAAAAATTTGTAACAGCTATTCACCCCCCCCTCTAGCTGTATTTTCACCCTTGTTGCCACCTTTGGGACCAACAGTCCCGTTGCTTCAATTTTTCTCAGAACGTGATCTCCGACCTTGAAAATTCTTTTCTTCACCTTCTTGTCGTGGTATGCCTTGGTTCTTTTCTTGTAATTCTCCATCCTCAATTGAGCGTCTAATCGTCGTTCGTCTATGAGGTCAAGGTCGACCTGTCTGTTATGGATGTTCTTCTCAATGTCGTAGAATGCCACTCGATCAGTCGGAAGCTGAAGCTCGGTGGGAGCCATGGCCTCAGAGCCATAGGCCAAAGCAAATGGGGTTTCCCCCGTAGGCCCCCAGGTGGTTGTGCGGACTGCCCAGAGAGCTGAAGGGAGTTCGTCCAACCATCTTGTATCCCGTCCTTCAAGGTTTTTACATAAAGCTGACAAAACGATCTTGTTTGCTGCTTCAGCTTGTCCATTGCCTTGGGGATAGGTAACAGACGAATTGGAATGCTTGACGCCCATTCTGTTCAACTCTTGTTCAAACTTCCGTGAAAACTGTAGGTCGTTGTCAGAAACAATTACTCTTGGATCCCAAAGTGGCACCATATCGAATCGTGGATAAAGCTTAGGGCGTTGTTTTCTATTATCTTGTTCAGGGCTTTGGCCTCAACCCATTTTGAGAAGTAATCCACTGCCATATCACATACTTCACTCCTCCATTGGCCTGTGGGAAAGGCCCAATCAAGTCAACACCCCACATGTCAAATGGCCAAGCTGCCATGACTGGAGTTTGTTCTGTCGTCGGTAGTTTTGGGAGGTCGGCGAACTGTTGGCAAGTGTCACACTTCCTTATAAATTGCTTTGCATCCTCTCGTAGATGGGGCCAGTAATATCCCATGGTGATCAACTTATCTGCCAATGTACGGGCCCCAGGATGGCCCCCGCATTCACCTTAGTGCACTTCAAAAAGTAGCTTTACCACTTTGTCAGGGTGGACACACTTCAGCAGCGGTCTGGTGATGGATCTTCTATGAAGTTCACCTTCTACGACCGAGAAACGGGCGGCCTTCCTCTTGATTTTTCGCGCCAACACTTCATCAGATGGTAACTCGTCCTTTTCAATAAATGCCTTTAGGTCATCGATCCAACACCTTGGGCCATCATCTCCGGAACACATGATCTTCACACGATTGTAAGCTGGTTGTTCGAGGTAGGCCAGGTGGTGGCCATGTTCATCCTCTGGCAATTGATCAGTGGCTAACTTAGAGAGTAGGTCAGTGTGTTCATTATCTTCTCTGTCTATTCTCTGGATGGCCCAAAACTCCAGCCCTTGAATTAACTCGCAGACGAAGGCATGATACTTCTGCAGGGTAGAGTCGATGACCTGGTAGTCTCCACGAACTTGGTTCACAATTAGTTGAGAATCACAGAAAGCTGCAATCTTGGTAGCCCCAAAATACTTAGCGTACTCAATCGCCGCTACAAGTGCTTCATACTCCGCCTGGTTGTTTGACGCTTGAAATTTGAACCTCAAAACTTCTTCAAAGACCGTGTTACTTTCTGGCTCGACGAGCACAATTCCCGCCCCACTGAGATCTCTTGTTGCCGATCCATCTGAAAAAACCTTCCAACATCCGACGGGCAAAACCAATTCCTCCGGCTTGTCGTCGACCTGTTTGCCCTTGTTCATCTTTTGTGGCGGCCTTTGATCGTCGTTAATGCTGAACGACGTCTCAACTAGGAAATCGGCCAAGGCCTGGGCTTGTAAAGTCTTCCTTGCCATATATCGGATGTCAAACTCCGTCAGTTCAATGCTCCAATTCAGTAGACGATCCGAGCTCTTGGGGCGATGCAAGATCTTGCGCAGTGGGGCATTTGTATATACAACAATGGGGTGGGCGGAGAAATAGGCTCGTAGCTTTCGTGCTGCAATGACGAGAGCATACGATATTTTCTCAGCGTTGAAGTAACGGGTTTCCACGTCTGACAAAGCCTTGCTTATGTAATACACATCACTCTGTATCCCATCCTCCTCTCTTACCATTACGGCGGTGACGACCTTATCACTCGCCGAGAGGTACACAAATAAATCTTCCCCTGCGACGGGGCTGCTGAGGAGTGGTAGGGAGCCCAGGTATTCCTTAACCTGATTGAACGACTGAGAGCATTCTTCGGTCCATTTGAAGTCTTTAGAACCACGTAAAGCCTTGAAGAAGGGAAGCAATCTTTCGACGGACTTTGAAATGAAACAACCCAAGGCCGCCACTCGTCTATTAAGCTGTTGGATTTCCTTAATGCTCGTAGGCTCAGGCATGTCAATCAGAGCCTTAATCTTTTCGGGGTTGGCTTCAATTCCCCGCTGTGAAAGCATGAATCCCAAGAATTTTCCTGCGGCAACTCCAAATACACACTTGGCCGGGTTGAGAACCATATAGTTTGCTCAAAGGTTGGTGAAGGTTTGTCGGAGGTCGTCTACATGTTTCCTCTTCTTGAACTTGGCAACCATGTCGTCTATGTAAGCTTCCAGGTTGTCACCGAGCTGTCCCTTGAAGACTTTGTTGATCATTCTCTGGTATGTTGCTCTGGCATTTTTTAGCCCAAAGGGCATCTTTGTATAGCAATAGGTTCCCCCTGCGGCCTGGAAGGCCGTCTTTGGAATGTCTTCTTCGGCCATCTTGATTTGGTGATAGCCAGAATACGCGTCCAGGAAACTCAAGGTCGTATGACCAGCAACAGAGTCGACGAGCTTATCGATTATGGGCAGGGGGTAACTGTCTTTTGGGCATGCCGAATTCAGGTCGGTGAAATCAACGCACCGCCTTCACTTTCCATTAGGTTTTTTTACCAGAACCACATTAGCCAACCACGTCGTGAACCCAGCGTCCACGATAATACCAGCACTCAAAAGCTTCTCAATCTCTTGCATTATAGCCACTTCTTTCTCTGTTGAAAAAATTGGGCACCTTTGCTCCTTGAACTTCATTGTGGGATTCACTCCGAGCCTATGGACGGCCACATCTTCTAATACCCTTCATGTCTTCAACTCTCCAGGCAAAAACGTCGAGGTTTTGTTTAAGTAGGGAGATTATCTCTTCCCTCTCCTCAGTAGATAACTGAGACCCCAATTTAATTTTTTGCTCTGGATAGTTTGGGTTAATGATTAGCTCAGTTAGCTCATCGGCCGGCTTCATTTCGGGAGCATCATCTCTAAAGTCCATGGATTCAATAACAATCTCTTTGATTTTCTTTCTTGCTTCGGGTGTGAGGTCTGGGACCTCATCTTCAATCAGCTTATCTAGCTCGGCCCCCAATTCATGGGTGACCAAAAGTTGCGAAGCTGCAGCTTGGTCGTCCATGAATTTTTCAGCAAAGGCTTCTGTGTCATCTACGCACTTGATGGTGGAAACATTGGAATAAGAGGTCGTCGTTTGTTTGATTGACTTAGAGAGCTTCACAATTTGATCTGGGTTGTCTATTTCAACGGTCCGCTTTGCCTTCAAAACATGCTCCAAGAATTCTGGGGCCGTCCCCAACACACATCCAATTCCCGAGCGTGTAGGAAATTTAACACGTTGATGAGGGACTGAAGCGATGATCCCTAAGGCCGCTTGGCCAGGTTGGCCAAGAATTGCATGGTAGTCGCTGATAACATCAATCACAATAAAAGTTACGGTCTAAATGGTTCTCAATGGGTGGTCTCCGATGTCGACGGGAAGATCGATCTGACCCTTCGCGTCTACCCTGTGGTTGGTGAATCCCTCTAGACGACCTAAGTAGGGACTTAGGCGGCTATCGGGTAGACCCATCCGCTGGTAGACATTATAAAACAAGATATCTTTGGCTGCCCCAATATCAATCAAAATCCATCTCGACTCACAATTGTCGATAAAACCAGGGATGACCAGTGTTTGTTGACGAGCCAAAGGATTGGCTGATAGCTCGTAGGGGAAGAAGCTTATCACATCGTTTGGGATTTCAGACTTTTGGGGAACATGGGGTGCTTTTTTCAGGTGGTAAATTGCGCTTTTGATTTGATTTTTATTGGTTTCCTCAGAGATTACCAAGACCATCCTTGGTTGTCTCTCCGGAGGGTCGTTGTTAGCAGCTAGAGTGTTGGCTGCTTGACGATCCCTCCTTACGTAGTTCAAGGTGACCATCATCAATCCATCTCTGAATGATTTTCTTCAAACTGAAGCATTCTTCAGTGTCATGTCCCTTATCCCGATGGTACTCACAATATTTATTCATATTTTTCTTCCCCTTTCCATTGGGGTTCATCTTTGGCGCCGGGCCAAAATCTACATTGCTCAAAATTTCAGCCCGCGACACCGTCATGGGAGTGTATGATTCTGGAACCTTTTCAGCTTTTACTTGCTTGTTTTTCCCTTTCTCTCCAGCCTTATCCTTTTTGAATTCGCCGTCTCATCCTCGTCGACGGTCTTTCCTTCTCTCTGCAATTTTCTTTCCTCAGCCTCGGCTACAGCATATGCCTTGGCGTAAAGATCCTTTCTGGATTTGGCTGGATGGACTTGTAGCTCGTAGTCCAACGTAGAAGAAACAACGCCATGCCTAAAACGGTCTCCTGCTGTTGCAAATATTCCCAGGAACTTTTTCCTCATCTGTTTCCATGATTCGATGCTTCCTTTTGGGAGGCCTCTGAACCACCGTAGAGCGGCATCAGTCGGTGTGCTTGTGAGAGCTTTACACATTACATCGTCGTGTCCTGAAGCTCTGGATACCACATACATCTGAGCTTCAAGATGCTGCATGTGATCCAACGCGCTCGTAGAGCCGTCATACTGCTTTAAGTTAGGAAGTTTAAATCCTGGTTCCGGTGGTCCTGTCTCCAACATCCATGGGGCCAAGGGCTTCATTGTGCCAACATCATCTTCTGAATCGTCACTATCCACCTTGTCTCTTTTGGTTGTCAACTCCTCCACCTGACGTTTGAGTCTTAGAAATTCTCTCATATCGACCTCGCCTGCTGGGCCGGCGGGAGGGATCCTATCTCGACGAGGCCCCCGGGTCACGATATTGGACCATTGCCTCTCGGTGGGAGCGGGTCGTCGGGAGATGGACCTTTCTCTCCTGTAGCTCGGTGGTGGAGACGGCCTATAGGATCTTGATATTTCTCATTCACGACGTGGGTGAGTACGAGTTCTTTCCCCATAGCTTGGGGCTCATTCATTTCTCAACGACGGGGTCATTTGACGACCGCGAACAACTTGGTTCTGGACAGGATTCTCATTGGCTAAAGATCGACGAGGCTCACCTTCTGCCTCATCCCGTCATTGCTGCGATGGGACTCCCTCACTTCGTCTTTGGTTGAGATGTTCTCTGAGATCAAGTTGTGGTACAATCCGTTCATTTTCAGCGGCAGTTCCTTCACGATGATCGTCATTTCCCCTCTGGTTTCTCCTTCTCCCAGACGAGACAGTATTATGGGATGCTTGTGGGGGCTGGTCTTCAGCCATTTGTATAAGCTCGTTTTGAATTCTTAGGAGTTCATGGAGGGCATTGGCTCTCTCAACGAGGAAAGCGGTTCTGTCGAGATGTGAGTTTGATGGACCACCCAAATTTCGTACAGTAGCTCCCTCGGGTCTCCTCTCCAGGGGTCGTCTCGCAGACGCTGTGGCAGCCTCTTTTTCTCTCCTCCTGGCCGTTTGAAGGCCTGTGTCATCAACCATCCCTTGTGACCTGGTAACCCTTAGATTAGGGTTTCTAGGTGGTGAGGGAGGTCTTGGATTTTCTTGTTGGCCTTGTTGTGGGGAAGGAGGTCTGCCACCATCTCCGGTGGATTTGCTAGCAGTGTGTCCGTCTGACACCATTTTCCAGGTTTTTTCCGGCTGTTACTCTGTGGTTGAAGATCATCGACAAACGTTTCCCGGCAATGGAACCAATCTGATGGTGTAGGAATGCATTTGGGCTCAGGTATTGTTGTCCAGCGAGATGACTGAGCTGACTTGTGATCTGCACAACACAAGAAATGAATCTTTGAACTGCGCCGGGGGTTTTCCGGCAGGTCCCTCCGGCGTGAGAATCAGTGTATGGACTGGAAAATGATGATAATAGGAAGGTGGGTGTGTGTATACGTGAACATGCAAATAAGCATTACCTTAGTCCATGATTATGTTCCCATATTTATAGTAGATGAAGTGGTATTAGGGTTTTCATCTGAACCGTTGGATTGGGTTGCTGCCAACCGTTGGATCATCTTGGTTCCCTAGGCGTACACGTGTCACGCCGTGATTGCTCCGCCTAAGTAAGGACACTGCTGTGTCTGACACGAATAAGTGGTTTGCCTTATAAAGGAAAGTCAACCTGCACACCTTTTGGCGTTATTACTGCTTCCATGATTGCACGCACAGAATGTCCCAGTGTTAAGTCTGACTTTATCCCAATATAGCTAATTAATCAAGCTTATTGAGGAAGCTAAGTGAAGGGACGACCTGGAGCTGTATGTCCAGAAGGATCGTCGCCTTATCAAGACTCGACGAACGAGTGGACGAGCGAGTTAGATCGCTCAATGGCAACGACCGTCGTTCTATGTTGGAATGGATTCTGGCTTGTGATGGGCAGGCTCGTCGTTAGATGGGCTTGGTCGCTCATTGGCGACGACCGCCATCTAGTGTATCGACGGCCATGTTTCCAAACCTTGATGGGCTTCATTGGTCTTGATCCATTAGTGGGCTTGTTGGGCCCCAATCTCGCAGCAATACGCTGTGCCCGGCCCATAACAAAATATTCCGTTCAAAATTTATTGTCTGCTTTTTATAGCTGCAATGCTATAAGACAACGATTTTGAAATTCTCTGTCCCTTTTTTTTAAACTATAAATATTAAATATGGTTGCTTAGAATTCCAATCAAAGATTAGACTGTTTCCGTTGCACAAATCTGGTAAGGAAAAAGGAACCGAAAAACCCAAACCAATTGGGAACCCATTATACATTGGCCCCCCCTCCCTTAATCACCTAAACATAAGAGAATATATATTATTCTCTCCGTCTCAAAATAATCAAAATAAATGTTATAATCACCTAAACATAAAACAATCTTGCCCCAAAATAAATGTCACAATCACCTACACATAAAACAACACGGGAAGATATATTTATGAAACTTGGAAATTAAGCCATCTCCGACCCATATATCGCATGCATTCCTAAATTACAGTGGAACAAACACATTATCATTACTACCTAACTACCTCACCTTGGAAAAGGGGGGAGAGAGAGAGAGGGGTCAAAATATGGATCATTCACTGCTATAAGATCTGCCATCTTTTGATCAGGAAATCATGCAGAGCATATTGACTTGCTTTAAGAGAATATTTCATACTCCCTCCTGCGTTCGTTCCTGAAAGTTTATTCGCCTTTTACGGTGAACTCAACTTTAACATCAACCGTAATCTATAGTATAAATGGAAGCGGTTTTGACACTGTAGCATGAACAGTTTCAATCGCGAAAATGACCATTTTGCCCTCACTATTCACTTCCTTTCCCGTTTTGCCCTTAAAAAAATTATTTAGTAGAAATCGGTGAAACAATTCATACAGATTGGAAGAGATAATCGGAAAGGCCTCTCTCCGAGATTGATCGACTCTCTCCGATCTCTTTCTACTCTCGAGACCGGCCGGAGCTTCTGACGTCGGTGAATATGGCGTCTGCACCTACTAGAGCTCGCGCCGATTACGACTACCTCATCAAGCTCCTTCTAATCGGCGACAGCGGCAAGTCCTCTCTCTCCTCTCTTTCTCCGTCTCATGTAGGGTTTTGTTAGCTCCAATTTCAAAATTCAAATTAATTTTTCATTTTGTTGAAATTTGTTGGATGTGTGTGATTCCGCCATTGATTCCGGCGAGGAGAGAGAATAGGAAATGAAGGAGGGAGAGAAATGGGAATCAATGAAGATGTTGAAAACACAGTATTTGTTGCTGTGGGGAAGAATTTGAAGGAAACTCAATTAATTATTTCGTGGGTTTTGAAGTACTTTGGTGGCTCTAGAAAAAAGATTTGCCTCCTTCATGTTCATCAGCCCCTCCATTTAGTTACCCTCTGTAAGTTCTTTCTTAATTCAGTATTTAAGGGTTTAATTTGTTATTTTCTAATGTTTATTTGAGTGAAATTATTGTTTTTTTTTTCCTGAGAAAATATATTGATTGGGACTTATTATTGATTCAGTCATGGCTAGGAATCACATGTATTTTGTTGATAGCATTTTCTCTTCTGATGGATTTATGAAGATTTTGAGATGTTCTGGTGTTTGTGCTAATATGTACTCCCTTCACTTCACCAAGTTGCAATTTGAGGTTTTTTTTTTTTTAGATCTTTTTTATGATTATAATTAAATTTTGATGTGGGTTCAGTTTTTTTTTTCGAAAATTGTAAACATGAGATTCACAAGTCACTACACTTTAGCTAAGTTCTACTGTTGTTGAGACACTTCATTAAAGTGGTTAATACTCAAGGGAGATGATTCATTCAAAAAAAAAAAAAAAAGAAGAAGAAGAAGAAGAAGAAGAAGCCAAATCTTGCATTTTAGTGTCTCCTTTCGATGAATTGAAATGTAAAACCCTAAAGAATGAATCTTTTTTGCAGTCAAAGAATTGGATTTTGTGGGCCAGTTGTTTCTCATTCACATTGTAACCTAATAAAAATATATTGATTTCATTTTTTATTTATTTCAGGTGCTTTTACGTAAACGTACCTGCGTTTCGATTGAGACAACATCTTTACTTCAACTGATTAAAAATCTATATGTTAATTAGATGTTAATTTATGTCTTATCTTTTTGTAAACAACTTTTATTGTGTATCTTAAATTAATTATCATTTTGTAACTATAATGTTTATGTTAATTAAAAAAAAAAAAGACCCCGTGTCCTCGGACACGGGCATATGTACTAGTCTATCTATATCCAATAACAAGACCGTCTTTCCTTTTTTCTTTTTTGGCAAAAGCCCACTAATTTATGTCACTATCAAGGCCATTAAAAATGGAAACATTAGGCGGCGGCGTTTTTTTTCTACCAAGGCGCACACTGTTTTGAGAAACGGGTATTAGCCCGTTAGTTCGTCTCACCAAACGGGCCTAAACCCGGCCCGTCCCATCCCATATTGCCCGTCCAATCCCTCCCGTTTTGTCCGGATCTGAAGATTCACCAGCTTAAACGGGTTTTTCGTTTTTTTTTAAATAAGAAAAAATCAGAAAAATCATGGAAAAAATAAAAAATAATTTAGTATTTAATAAGCTATTTTTTATAATATAAAATCACTTAGACATAAGAAAATTAGTTGTTTTATAGATATAACATAACAATAGTTTATACGGTATCAACAAATAAAAATTATTCAAACGAAATTATTTTCTAAAAGGTATAAATTATACCTTTAAGAAAACAATTTAGTTTAAATAATTTTTATTTGTTGATAAATAGCATATATTTCTTCTTTAAAAAATAAATTAAATGAGATAATAATGTAATCAATTTAATAATATAAACTCTATAAATATTTATTTCATAATTTTTTTGGGAGAATTTTCATTGTTTTCAAATGATACAATTTAAAATTACATAGTCTTAAAACAAAAAGTCTTCAAATCTTCAAATGAAATGGTTTAAAAATTTAACTAAGTCTTCAAATTTAACAAAGTTTTGAAAATAAATGAGTGTTCAAGTCTTCAAACTAATTATGGTTTTCAAATCTTCAAAGTATTCAAAAAGTTTTAGATCTTCAATATTGTTATTGCTTCAACTCTTACAATGTAAACAATTAAATACTTTAGGTCTTCAAATTTAACACAATATTTAACTAGCGAGTAAACAATTAAATATTTTAAAAAATAAAATTATCTTCAACTTTTACGATGTAATCACAAACATTCATCTTGAAAATAATTTGATGGTTTGGGTTTGAGAGAAATATATGATGGATTGAATTTTTTTTTGTGAGAAAAATGGTAAGAATTCCTCTTCTATTTATAGTAATTATAAATTCATTTTTGACCAAATTTATCCCTAAATATGGCTATTGTGAGGGGTAATTATGTCCCAGAAAATTAAAATATGATAAATGAGCCGTTATAAATAAATTGGACGAAAATACCACTCAAACGGATTTATTAACGAATATATTTGAGGACATTTTAGACATTTTCAAAAAAAATGGTTTAACGGGCCAAACGGGCCACGGACCCAACGGATCATTTGATCCGCGACCCAAAGCCCGGTCCGTCACACAAAACCAAGTTCAGGCCCGTTCCGTTTATCAAGCGGGCTACACGAACACGGCTACACGGGCATCCAACGGGCTTCGGCCCAAAATGGCCAACTCCAGCTGAAACCATGTATCTGTTGTAAGTTATATTAGCAATGACTTATTAAACGAATCTGTTGGAATTCAAATCAGCTCCGCGTCATTCCCTCCTGCTTGCGAAGAACTCGCCCTCGAGTATGATGAATCATCTGGGTACAAAGGCGTGTCTGATGGAAAATATGGGGAAATATCTGCCACATTGAATGTTTTGGAGATCACGAAACGGACGGGCAATTCAATGATATACGCAATCCTTTGAAGAACTTTGTAAGGACCATACTTCCTAGCCTGCAGCTTGTTGTATGTGCATACTGGAAATCGCTCGCGCCTGAGGAACACCATCACTTGATCACCCTCACTGAAGACCATTTTCTTGCGATGTTGATCATCAGCCTTCTTATACCTTGCATTGGTAGCCTCCAGCTTAGTCTTCACTTCGCTTGCACATCTTGCCAATGATTGGCCAAATTTCGGCAAAGAATACTAAAAAGCAACATCCCACTACTTAGGTCTATCTCCAAAAATACTGGATGAGGTTGCCTAAGGTCCGATTCACCACCTCGCCTACCCATCTGCGTTTGTGGGTGAGCAAGATCGCTATAGTTAAGCTTTGAATCAAACATCTTCCACAAAGTCCTCCAAAAATGGCTAAGGAATTTACCGTCCCTATCCGACGTAATGGTCTTAGGCACCCCATGTAACCAAACCACCTCTCGAAGAACAATTTAGCAATGTTGCTGCCATCGATGTTTTCTTTTGCATGGTAATGAAATGCGCCATTTTAGAAAACCTGTCAACCACATAACGACAATAAAAACATAATCGACGCTGGGCCATGTGCATCATATCTCGCACAAGTGAGGCCAAGAATACAATTCACTAACAAGCAGCCACCGTCTTGTCTCACCCAAAATGACCCAAAGAAGCGCCACCTCCTTGCAAGTCACAAATCAATTTCTCACGAAGGGAAGTCTTTGGGAATGCAAAGCTGATTTCCGTTCATCAGGAATGCCTCATGAATATGGAAATCAGAGTCAACAACACCTCGAATACTACACTTTTCCCAAATCTCTCGAAAGTCATCATTTGTGCTATATAATTTTTTGATAGTATCAAACCCAATTACTTCCTGTCTCATGACCACAAACAATTCAGCTCGCCGACTTAATGTATCTGCCACTTTATTCTGCACCCCCACCTTATGCTTTAGTGAGAATGTAAATTTCTCAAGGAATTGCAGCCACCTAGCGTGCAAGCCCTTATCAATTCTCTTCTGACTTTTCAAATATTTCAAGGCATCGTGATCTGTATACAGCACAAACTCTTTCCTAATCAGATAATGCTCCCAATGCTTAAGTGCACGAACCACTGAGTAGAACTCTTGATCATAAGTTGACCACTTCTTCCTTGCATCACTAAGCTTTTTGCTGAAAAATGCTATGGGCTTCTTTCGTTGGGACAAAATAGCACCTATACCTACACCGCTTGCATCGCATTCTACTTTAAATAAGGTGTCAAAATCAGGCAATGCTAAGATTGGGGCTGTGAATAATTTTTCCTTCAGAAAAGTGAAACTAGTCGTAGCTTCTTTACCCCAATTAAACTTCCCCTTCTTCATACACTCGGTTATTGGGGCTGCAATGCTACTAAAGTCGCGTATGAAACGCCGATAAAATGTAGCTAACCCATGAAAGCTTCTGACTTCACTCACATTTTTAGGTGTTGGCCAATCACGAATGGCCCGAACCTTCTTATCATCCACATGAATACCAATAGAGCCGTCAAGTTGGGACTCGTCCCTAAACATCCTCCTACCTTCTACTACTACACACTGTTTTATATGGTTTTGCTATGTTCCCACAGGTCCCTAAACATCCTCCAACCTTCTACTACTACACACTGTTTTATATGGGTTTGCTATGTTCCCGCAGGTCCCTAAACATCCTCCAACCTCGAGGAGCCATAAATCAACTTCTTTTCAAGTTTCTATGAATTTAGCATTCTTAATTTAGTTTTTCTTAATCTTGGGAGTTGAATACTCTTGCTTATCATAAAGTGCACATCTTTAATCTCACCAATATTTATTTGAAACCGAGCCAAAATTTAGTCTGCCTTCTATGTGTACACAACAATATAGTACCTGAACTAAATTAAGAATGCTAATTACAAGAGTTTCTGTAAGTTTGTTGATAAATTACTACTATTTCTTGCTAGTCAACGGGTCCCGCATGGGTCCCGCGGGATCCCGCGTCCCGCAAATGAGACGGGATGGGACGGAGTATTTTAGTCCCGTCCCATTTTGTCCCGTCCCGTCTCGTCCCGTTCCCGTCGTGGGACAACGTAATTTCGTCCCGTCCCGTCCCGTATTCCCGTATTGACGGCTCTAAATACCATCTGCTCCCACAACATAACCCAAAAATAATAAACTTCTAGTCATGAAGTCATTTGGGTTTTATGGGTCCATGCGCAACGGAATTAAGCATCAATTAACACAAAATCCAAGAGCCTAGGATCCGTTCTATACAATTAACTTGAAATCCTATGAGATAGAATTAACCAACCTTGATCGCTTTCCGTTCTTGAGCTATCGAACGATTTATCAATGTGATTTTGAATCACAAACTTCGTTCTTCAAAACTTGAATCTTCAGATTTCTTTGGACAATTTGAACTCTAGGCCTTGATCGTCGTACGAGCGAAAACCCTCTAGTAGTATCCACACTTTAGAATGAACCAAGAACAGTTCTTGAGAATTGCTAGATTCTTAAACCTATTGAGAAACCTTTGTTGTGATTTTTCTTGAGAAAATTCGCCTAGCAAATTAGGGTTTACAGACTTAATATTTATACTACATTAGTATAGGTATTTGTTTCCTAATCAAATTAGGAAGCTGTGCATCAAACCGCCTCGTGCATGAAGTGTCGCACGACCGAGATGAGTCTTACGGACAAGAAGTGTCGCACGACCGCCATACAAGTCCTACGTACAGACAGTTATGTCGCGCTACGACTTATGTTGTCGCGCTAAGCAACTTATGCCGATGAGGAACTCTCAATCATTAACTTCCTTTGGTTTAACCAATTCATTTCTAATCAGGTGTGACCCTTAGGATTATATTATGTTGGCAATGAAGTCCGATCATATCGACCCTCGCTTTAAGACTATACAAGCGAGACTCTAGCAAGCCATTATGTCTACCCAATTAATATAACGTAAAAGGAGTTCCACGTTTCCAATGGTACACTTCCATTTCTCCCTTTGTCTCACGAGCAGTTATATTGAACACTGAAGTCATGGTCCACGTCAACGGCTGTATTTGTTCAATGCTTTCGATATTGAGTATAATCATAATCCAATGTGACGCATTAGGGGTATGTGCCATACACTTTGTCATCATTATCACTCATCGAGGGCCCAAGCAAAAACATCTCTCTTTCGAGGGACAAATTCCATCTTGACTTATCATCCTTCCCATCATGAATCCGATCATGCCAAAGATAGTCTTTATAAATATCATGTTAAGATATCGTTTGACTAAAATCAAACATGACTTTCATGTGCATATGTAAGGTCATGATAATCTCGAGTCTAGGGACTAAATGAAATTACCACATGAGATTTAATTATGACATTTGACCATGACATAAATCTCATACGGGTCCAAGTCCCAGTCCACTTTTGTTAAACTAACGAAGTACCCGTAATTTCAATGTGCATCTCTATGCATATAATCATCATATGATTATCCATTGACAATTATACTAATTATTCTCTTAATAATTAGGGACGGAGATTATTATTACAAAAAATATGCAAAATATATATAATAATCAAATAATAAACTTAAGCGATAAAGATGATACATAACGATTTTAAGTTAAACATAACTAAAGCTGAGG